>OY757920.1:39777334-39782334 GCA_963585895.1 Sepioteuthis lessoniana
TGCAGACACAAAGTGTAATTTGGAAAATCTGCTAAAGGTGATGGCTGATAGGGACAGATGGAGAGAGAGAGAGTCAGGGAAATCTGTGCTTGGAGCATGACTTGAGGATGATGATGGTATAAATATTAAACAAATGCAAAGTTTTTACCAGAAAAAGTGTTGGATACTATAATTACAGAGCAGGTATAAAAACTAAAAAGGTTCTAAAATTTTGAACACTAGAAGTCTGTTACTAAAAGTTTCATGTGCTGTGCATAATCTTCACACTTTTTAACTGAAAGATTGATTGAGTGATCAATCAAATGATTTTAAAGGCATGTCAACCTGTCTAGGGTTAGTTTTTGCCAAGAGCTTTCACAAATTGCCAACATTTTATGTTTATACAAACATTTTTGTGGAGTTTAAGTTTTTTGCACATGATTATATGATATCAAGTATTCTTATCAGACATGTTTCCAAACAGATCTATTTGATCCATGGATGGGTCACTAACAGGTACATGCACACTTTAAGCTATGGTAGACCTGGGAGTAATGGCAATGAAGGAGTACTTCAAACTCCCTAGGGCTCCAGAAGTTGAGCCTCTACACCAGATACAGTTTAATGTCATACCAAACTTTTTGAATGCATTTCTTATATATACATATATACATATATTCAAGCTTATCTGAATGTGTATAGCATGGATATATAGATATGTCTATACACAAAAAATGAAGTGTGTGTGTGTGTGTGTGTGTATACACAGTGTTTGTGTGTGTGTACAGCAAGAAAGTGAATTTCAATTTTTTTTTTAATTTTAAAATCGCAACATGTCCTTACCTGAGCAACATACTGATATCATCATTTATTTCTGTTATAACAGAAATCTTATAGGTTCCTTGGCTATCTCATATATGTGTGTATATATATATATATATATATATATAGAGAGAGAGAGAGAGAGAGAGAGAAATGATAGATTTGGTAAATCCAAGAAGATTAAAAAAATAAATGGAAAAGTTGATAAACCAAAATACTAACAACAGATTCAAAAAATAATATTTCGTCTTTATTTCAGGATACTGAAGTCTTTCAGAAATAAAGCTGAAATATCATTTTTGAATTCATTGTCAGTGCTTCACTTATTCACTTTTCCACTTATTTTTTCTGATATATATATATATATATATATATATAGGTATGTGTGTGTGTATTAGTTATAGATGTATATTAATAAGCAAATGCACTCACAGAAAAACAAACATTTTAAACAGATGCCTCCTACCACCCATATCTGTGTTTATTTCCCTGTAAATTTAATCACTCAAAATGTATTGTTTCTCATAACAATGGCCATTCTATTCTCTCAGGAACTCCCAGAAAAGACAGCCATAATGGCATTCCATTTCCCAGACAAACAGGACCATTATATTTGGGTGAGTGATTGGTAAGAAATGGCTGACACTTGAGAGTCTCAGCTGGACAGAAGCATAGCCTGGTTAGAGGGGTAGGGTTTGTTATGAAATTGCAATGCCTAGTCACACCCTATAGAGGCAATGGATAGGTTCCATCCATCAACCCAAGTAATATAGATCTTTAGCCCCATAACACAGTGCAGAAGACCAGAGTAGGGAATTCATTGATCAGTTTTACCCATCAAAAGAAAGTCTGTCTCCCATGTTGAACAGAGGAAATGTCTTCTGTTACATTTCATGTTTGTAAAGGCCAGGATATAAGTGGAGTTGTCTCTCTTGGTTACTTTATTGATTCAATGATTGAAGCCTAGATTTAACGTAAATTATTTCTTACAATACTGGATTGAAAAACGGACCCCACCTCAAAGAAAAGATGAAATAACATGACACATCAAATTTTGGATTTACAAAAAATCAGTGTTAACATGAATGATAACCAATTTTCCAACACCTACAAATTTGTGAACGGTTTTTAATGAAAATATCATTAAGAGAAAGAATAGTTTCTTTGTTTTAAAGGCATATCAACCTTTATTGGTTATTTAATGCCAAACACAAGAGAAAGAATGCTGACTATATATATATATGAATAGGTTTGGTTGATTACAACAGATTGTTTCTTTTTTAAAATCTTGAAGTGAAGATGTTTAAGTCTTCTTATTAGTTTTCTGATGTCTGGATCAAGTTGGAAAAGAAAGTACCCAATACTAGCCCAAGTGCTTTCGACCATTTTGCTGGTCATCTTTGGAGGTTGTGTTTGATCATTTGCTGCCATGAGTTTTATTTATATTTATCTGGAGTATTTTTTATTCGAATTAAAAAAAAAAAATTAAATCATTAACAATACAAAAATCATATATAAAAATAACAAGAAAAATCCTTACAAAAAATCAAAGCAACTATAAAAAATAAAAACCCTACTATAAATAAAATAGCATACATCACAAGTTTAAACATAACCCACCCTAACAGAATGAGCTAACCCTATCTATAATATTTAAAATAAAAAATTTAAGAATGACACTGTATAGCTGTAATTATTTTACATTACCAACTAAAAAATAATCCTCATTTAAGAATGGACATACTACAATAGTGGAGCCTCACAACAGATGCAGTTTCATCTCATATCCTGGGCACATACACACACAAACAAAGAGAACTTTAGTAATATATAGAAAGGTAACATATGGATTGGAGAGTATCTGGAGTTCTTTATTTTTTTTTCTTATATAAATCCAGAATTAAGCCTAAATTTTTCAAAGAATCTTGACTCAAGCAAATACTGTGGTGTTAACTAGGAGAAAATTCAATCACAATAATTTTGATCTCTAGCTTTGTGCTCTAACCACAGAGCTATCACTAAAAGGGCAATTAGATGTAATATGCTGCTGTCCTGATATGAAGACTATTTAGATAAGATTCAGTGTTTATTCTTTAAACGAAGATTTTTTTTTTTTTTATTTCTTGTCAATTTTCTGGCTTGCTTATCTCAGATGAAATCTTGCAAATTTTTTTTCTTTTTTTAATTTAAAAAAATGTTTTTTTCTGATTAAAAAAAATCACTAAAATGTCAGACATATTTTGTCTGCTTATTGGATGATGGGACATTATTCTACAGATAGGAGTTCAAGAAGTAAGCATTGATAAGTACTGGGATATTTTTAAGTTTTTTTTTGCTAATAAATACTGTGGAGATTCACAGATGCCACAAATACTACTAATAACACAACAAAATAGCAAATATGCATTATATGGTGACAGGAATGAAACCATCAATCACATAATAAGCAAATGCTGCAAATTAGCACAGAAGGAGTATAAGACTAGACATGACTGGGTGGGTAAAGAGATCCACTGGGAGTCGTGCAAGAAATTTAAATTTGACAATACAAATAAATGGTATATGCACAACCCAGCATCTATCCTGGAGAATGACACTCATAAGCTCCTATGGGACTTTAACATACAAATGGATCACCTAATCTCAGCTAGAAAACCAGACCTTATAATAATCAAGAAAAAAAAGAGAACTTGCAAAATTGTGGACTTTGCTGTTCCAGCTGACCACAGAATAAAACTGCAAGAAAGTGAAAAGAAGATCTTACTAGGGAATTGAAAAAACTATAAAACATGAAAGTGACAATTGTATCAATTTTGATTGGTGCTTTTGGTACATTCACCAAAGGATTATTAAAGGGATTGGAGGACTTGGAAATAAGCGGATGAGTGGAGACTATCTGAACAACTACATTATTGAGAACGGCCAGAATACTGAGAAGAATCCTGGAGACCTGAGGAGACTTGCTGGCACTTAAACTCCTGTGAAAGACCATCAGCTAGCACTGATGTGAAAAATTCTCAAGGAGTAAATAACAATAACAGCCAAAAACAACAACAGAAATAACATGGACCAATAGAAAAAAAAAGTGATTATAATAATCATATTAACAAACGACATAGACACTTCAAAAGACAGACTAAAGAAATTTCACCAAAGATACAATGGAAATGGCTATGCTGAGGAAATCTAAAGAGAGAAACCAAATAAATTACTTTGTTTTGATATAACAAGATTATAATGAGGTTATATTCTTATTATCATTGCTAGTTTTTCAATGCAATTATGCATATATTCTGTAGAATTTCCAAGGAGCCAGTTGCTGCTGTAGCAATAATATTAATACAGGTATGCCTCACTTGTTGATGATGATAATAATAATAATAATAATAATAATAATAATAATAATAATAATTACTATTACTATTATTATTATTATTATTATTATAATACAGGTAATACCTCATTTTACTGACTCCCATTCTATGAAACCTTAGAATTACAAAATCATCATTTGAAAAAAAAAAATGAACTTATTTAAAAAAAAAAAAAAAAAAAAAAGAAAAGTAAGGAAATTTTTTCTAGTCTAATTTTTATACTCTACAAAACCTCGGAAATATGAAATCATCTTTTGAAAATAAAAATTAGATTTAAAAAAAAAAAAGAAAATTTTACACTCCACATTATCTCAGAAATATGAATTCATCTTTTGAAAATAAAAATTAAATTAGATTTTTAAGAAGAGAAAATTCTTCTGGTTAATTTTTATGCTTTACGAAACCTCAGAATTACAAATTCATCTTTTGACTCATGAAAAGCCTCCATGACAAAAAAGAACATATTATTAAGAGAATAAAGTTCTTTATATGTGTGTTGTTTTTATTTGATATACTACTTTTTCTTTTCTTTTATTTATTTGAATTATTTTTAAGCGCTATTTATTATCATTATTGTGTTTTGAAAGATTTTATACAAAATTTCTTTACATCAGAACATAATGAGCTTTTTTGCATTGTTTTTTTATATACATTTATCCATCACTCAATGAAATCCTTCTTTACGAATTACTGTAAGGAATGAATTAGTCTGTAAAGGTGAATTATTCCTATATCATTATCATGTAACAGTTTTGTGGTGGAAAGAGGCGCTTGTAGTGTAATGGTTATCATTATCAGTAATTGATATGGTAACCTAAGTTCAAG
>OY757920.1:39787334-39874834 GCA_963585895.1 Sepioteuthis lessoniana
TATTTTATGCCTAGAGGTTATGTGATCACATTTATAATATATTCATATTTACATTTTTTGTGTTATTGTTTCTGAAGAATTTTTTTTTTGCACATGGTCTCATGATATTCAAACAGATATATTTGACTTATAAATAGGTCCCTAACAGGTACTACCTCTCCGAATCAGAGTGGATCTGCAAGTAATGGCGATGAAAGAAAACTCCACGCTTACAACATCTCCAGAACTAGAGCTTCACCATCAGATGCATTTGGTTTATTTCTTTGTTTGGGTTTATGGCATATCAACCTTTTTAAGTTATTTAATGCCAAATCCATTTTTATACAAATAAATAGTTCTATTTCAAACAATTCAGTTTAGCATAAGTACACAGCTTGATTGACCTTTCTTTTTCAAGCTATTCAGTTTAGTCAAACAGTTCTAATTTTAAAAAATTAGTTTAGTGTAAGTACAGTTTCAATGTCAAAAACAGTTTTATTTCAAATAATTCAGTTTAGCATAGAAAAAACAGTTCCATTTCAAACAATTCAGTCCAGCATAAGTACACTGTTTAGTTCTATTTGACCCATTGATAGGACCCTATCTTGTACTACCACTGTTGGCCACAGTGGACCTAGGAATGATGGCAATGAAGAGGCACTCAGCATTCCTCAGAGCTCTTGCATTACTGGAACTTCACCATCAGATTGCAAGGACACTCATTAGCGAAGGGGTCTTTACCCCTCTACAGAAGTGAAGACAGTGTATTCTACATCCCCAGCAGACTAGGCAAACTTTGTGCAGTTTAGTGTCGTACTCAGAACATCTCTTTTTTTTCTGGATACAGTCAGTGTATTCTAATGTTTGATTAAGATTCTTTGTTTAATGGTATATCAACCTTAGAAGGTTGTTAAATGCTTAAGTCATCCCTGCTGAAAAAGAGCAATGATACTATTCAACCGATAACTGGGTGGATAAAGGGATTCATACCTTTCTCAAGGGTATTTGCCAGAAAGTGAACATAATAGCCCAACTGGAGTTTGAACTTACTTATTTTGAATCCACTGTCTAGTGCTTCAGGTGTTATAATGTAGGAGCAACTCCCTAAGTGTATTCTAAGCATTGCCAACAGGGCAAAATTTTTTACTCTTATACATAAAACTTAAAGCAGTTGTTTCTGTAATAGAGTGACCAAGGTGCGTCACCCAAATTCATGGAATAATTATGCTTATATATTTGTCTCAATTATTCTCTTTAAAAATCAAGTAAGAAACGAAATACCAAATTGCAATGTTTCACTTTTACTGAGTACAAACCTTACTGCCAGACAGTAATGAGTTAAAACAGAAAAAAAAAATCCTCATGTTCTGTCGATACTGACAGGAAAAAGAAAAAGAAAATTATAATAAAAAGATTTTTTTTCAAAAACTAGTTGCAACTAAATAAAAGTAAAAATTAAAAATAAAAAAGATAATAAAGGAAAGAAAGTGAAAACATAGCATGTCTTAAACGACCTCTTCTTTATCTGTCTGTCTGTGTGTCTGTTTGACAGACTAACTGATTGATTGATTAAAAATAGGTTCCAAGTTGATTCTTGTGTGGAGGAGGAGAAGGCTGGGAAAGAAGTGGGGGTATTGTTTTTGTCTTTCTGTTCTTCAGTCTCTTCTGCCTCAGGAAGGAGGTAACAGAGAGAAAAGATATATATATATATATATATATATATATATTGATAGATTCTGATATATAGATATCTTTCCTGTTTTAACAAGACTATATAAATGTGTATGCGTATAAATATGTTTGTATGTGTATGTACATGTATGTTTATTTATGTAGTTTTTTATTTTCATTTCCTGTCAGTTTCAAGTATTATAAATGTGGGCATATGCAAATACATTTGTGTGTATAGATAGATAGATAGATAGATATGATCTGTGCTGAAAGGTTCTTGAACTCACAAATATGGGAAAGTTTTGAGTAGGAAACATACTAATTATACATATTTACCCACCCCTCTGCTCGGTCAGGATACGACCCAAGGTCAATTTTGTAAGCAGAGTTTAACAGGTTTGAATTCAGAATTTTCCTTCTCCTAGACTAGTTGCCTCACCAAGGCTGAAGAACCTTGTCTGCCCTACTATTTTACCCATAGCTGGAGGGAGAATAATTGGATTCATATCTTTCAAGGGTATCAGTGCTATGTTAAATGCAATCAGTCTCGTCCGGATTTAAACTCCATTTCCTACGATGATAACCATCACACCACAGGCACCTCCTAACATACTAGTTATACCATATATTCCTTGCACTGTTCAACAGACTTGAATATTACTGAAGTTTCTTTAACTCTTCATTAAAAGATTCCAAACATAATTTGCTTTTTGGTCATGCCAAGAACTTTTCAGCGCACCATAATTTGTATGACCATGTGTGCATAATTATATATATATATATATATAAAATCAGCCCATTGGTCTTGTTGGTAGAGTGCTTGCCAATGGCCCAGGAGACTGAGGTTCAATTCCAGGTCAAGTCACACCAAACACTCAAAAAATGGTACCTCCTTAACATTCAGCATAACAAGAGAAAAGGAGTACTAACCACCCCAACACCTCACAAGCTATTGAAAAGGGAGCCTTTGGATCACCCTCAGCTAAGGTCACCAAATTTACCTACGTATTCATCTAGCCGCATATATATGTGCATATACGCATATCGGTGCAGAGAAGTGTGAGTGTGTGTGCAAGCATATATATATATATAGATAGATATGTTAGTGAGTGTGTGTATATATGCATATTTTTTCATATAAACGCATAGAAGTGTTTTTGTGAATATATATATATATACATATATATACGTCGGTGTATAGAAGTCTCTCTCTCTCTCTATATATATATATATATATATACACACACACACACACATGCTTGTAGAATTGTACATTAGCAATATCTACATATATATGTGTATATATTGCATTTCAAATTGCACTAATACCTTGGAAAAGGTAGGAGTCCAGTTTTTCTCCCTCCAGCTATGGGTAAATAGTTGGGCAGATTAGGTTCTTTAGCCAACCAGTCTAGGGGAAATAAACTCTGAATTCAAACCAGTTAAATTCCACTTAAAAATTGATCTTGTGTCACATCCTGCCTGAGCAGAGGGGTTGCTATATATATATATATATATATATATATATACATATATATATGTATTGATAATGTACAATTGTAGGTTAGTAAATCATACTCAATAATGGTGATAGATCTCAGATAGGATAATATAGGCATAAAGTTAACAATGCTTGGTGACTCTCAGTTTCTTGTGTGTATAATCATCTGACCAAGAGCTCTTGGTCTGATGATTGTAACTAAGATTTATCCTAACTTATATATATATATATATATATATACATATATATAGGTGCATAGAACTCTCTCTCTCTCTATATATATATATATATCTAGGCTGCCCTAAGATTATAATGTTCTTATTACATGAAATTTTTAGTCTCTGCATTTGTTTTCACTTGTGAACATTTTAGATTTTATAGTGGCTCTGTCTCAGTTTTAGAGTGTTGAGTGCTTTTCTGAAAATAATTGTTTGATTTACCAAACAGATTCTCATATATATATATGTATATATTCCATCACTTTCAAGTATTATAGATATATAAATATATATGTGTATGTACATACATATACACACACACACACACATATATATATAATGTATTTCCCATCACTTTAAAGTATTTTATATATAAATATATATATATGTACACACATACATATAAGATGTATTTCCCATCACTTTCAAGTATTACATAGATATTACATATATGGTTGTGTGTGTATGTCTGCTTATATTTATATATGTATGAAAGATATAAACAGAGATATATAAAGCTAATAACAAAAACTGGGCATGTGTCTCTAGCTCAATAATAGTCCTCAGTGGAAAGTACTTCAGATCTTCTATATTTTTCTGGTTTTAGATATTTTATTTTAACAATCAATTACAAACTAAGTCAGACTATTTTTTTTCTTTTTGTCCATCGGTTTCTATTTTGGATTCTGATACATCAAAGCTTGGGAAAATATTTACATTATAATAAATTCATTATTGTAAATATTTGCACAAGACATACTGAAACTTTCATAAAGAACAATTCTAAATTCTGAAATGGTTTTGCATGAAGATTCTTATGATGTAAGTCTCTGTATTTGAGTAAGATTGGCAGACTGATGCCATTTAAAATTGGGGTATTTTTGTCTCTGTGAGCATTTCACAATATTTCCTACATGGGAAAATCAGAGGAACTGCTGACATCAGAAGTTAAAACTGAGATGCCTCTGGCATTTTGATAAACTGTTTTCATTGAAATGATTATTTGTCATCTAATTTATCGTGTAGAGATATCAACACAATCCTGTAAGAAAATAAATCATTAGATTATATAAAAGAGTTCTTTTTTATTTTTTACATACTATTATGTTTGTTTCATAAAAAATATCTTAAGATTATGAATCCGCATTATTATTAATATTATAAATAATAGAGTATGTGTAAACTATTTGTTTTCTTTTCACAAACATTCACTTTAAAGTTTATGGTAAACATCAAAAGATTGTATCTCTGAACTGATTATATTATTTGTGCAATTATATATATATATATATATATATATATACACTAGGTTCTATGAAAATCAGTTTTCTTTTTGAACAGACCTTTACTCCAAAACTTATTTCATGCCAATATCTAAAGAATAAAACAAGCATTCTGGTGAAGGAATTTACGGCTGCCGCTCGCATAATGCATAGCTCTTTGAACGAATTGAGCACTCTGGTATCCAGTAAAGTATAAAATGTAAGCAAACGAATGCTGCTACTTAATATGTAATAATTCCCTAGCTGATGTGACAAGCTTGTTTGTCGAGCGGTCTGATACTAAGTCTAATGTAAAGTTGGGCAGGTTTCGATCCCAGCGTGTCTAGCCACACTGAAGAGTTGTGATACAATGAAACAGTCTGTTTGTGGATGACAATATATATATATATATATATTTAAATATGCCATATACAAGTATTGAAAGGGGATACATTTTGAGTAACAGTTAGCATTATAGGAAATGGAATTGTTGTCCTTGGTTCAATTACTGGATGAGACTTTCCATGTTCACTTCATGCTGATACCCTTGGAAAAGACATAAATCCATCTGTTCTCTCCAGAATTATTGGGTAATAGTAGGTGCACACATGATTTTTTAACCTTTTTAAGGCAATCATTTGAGGAAAAGGAAAACCCTGAATTCAAAACCAGTTCATCTTTGAGTTGGGTAGATACATACAAATATTATGTTTTTTGCAAGTTTGAGGTAATGTTTTAAACAGGACCTCAGACCCATTGAAAAAGCACACAGAATTCAAGAAGGAAATAAAACAAATAACTTTACAGCTAGAAACTGAATTAAGCTTCAGGGGGTCTTCCCTTCAAGCTGTGCCGGCTCCCTTACCTAAAGCGCTGGGTTTATTGCCCAGCACATGAGAAGCCCCATGAAAAAGGAATGCCAGCAGAGATTATCTATTCTAGACACTGCCCACGCCAGGAGGTTTGGTACTGGTGGTTTTCGAACATTAAACCTTGAGTCACATGGGAATTTGGATAAACATGTACCTAGAGATTGCATAAACTTTTTTAAAAAAGGAAAAATATACATGATCACTTGAGAAGTCCTTTATAAATATGATTATATTTTGAATACTGGTGTCTATTTATTGTTTTTTTAGATCTTTTACATGTAGATAAATCTGATATTTTGTTGGACATTAGTAATCATAAGTTGTAAGTAAAACTGGCAACCCTAGTCATGGCTGACCTGAAGGCTCCCTTTTCAATAGCTACTATGCTGAGGTGTAGGAAAAGGCGCTACTCCTTTCCCTGGTACTGCTTCACTTTACCCTTGATCCTTACCATATAATGCTTTGTGTTAAGCAATATGGTATTAAGTATAATTTTTTGAGTCTTTGCTATGACAACCTAGGATTGAACCCCTGTCTCCCGGGCCATTATTGAACACTCTACTCATTAGACCAATCATCATCATTATGTTGTGCCACCAGCATGGATATCCCTGACCCTCTCTCACCACTTCTCCCTACTGTTCATCGCCTCTGGCAGGTCTTCAGGGCTACATCCCATATCTTTACATAGCTGCTGTATGTATGTTCGAGCTGGTCGTCCTGCTTTTGTTTGGCCATATGTGGAGGTCCATAGGAGTACATCACTTATGAGCTCATCCCTGCTTCTCCAGCCGTGTCCTACATGTCTGGTTCATCTAACTTGGATAGTTTTTGTGATGGGAGGTAGGTGGCCGTATAGTTAGTGCTTTGTGGGGTGTTGCCTCCAGGACTTGTTCAATATTGCTCGCAGCATTCTTGTGTAATTGCCATCTAGCTTTTTCTCCAGCCATTTTGTTAGCGTCCAAGTAGTGCATCCATATAGTTGTACTGACATGACCGCTGCTTGGGAGAAACTGCGTTTCATTTTATCGGTCAGGTCTGACTTCCATATGATCGATAGCTTATTGATAGCTGCCCATGCCTTCGTTAGCTGCATGTCGATGTCTTTTTCGGTTGATGAGACACAGCTTCCTAGGTAGGTGAACTTACCAAAGCATCATTGAATTAAGATGATTTTTATTAGAGGATTTATACATATATCTTTGGAAATTAATTTAGGTTGATTATAATGACAGACTTTTGGTTTGGTTTTGGTTTCTAGGTTTAAAGGTATATCAACCTTCATGGGTTATTCAATGTCAAAGTCATTCTTGTAGAAGAACAGCATTGATACTATTTAACATATAACTAGGGGATAAAGGGGATCGTACCTTTCCCAAGGGTAATTGTTCACTAGATAATTAGAGCTTGAACTCACTTACTTTGAGGTTCCAGTTCAGCTCTTTGGTCATTAATGATCCAATTTGGGTTCAAGTCTATCACAATGATTAAGTTTGGGTTAGGGTCTCTCAAAAGGATCTATTTTAGGTCAGGGTCCAATGAATTGATTCAATTTGGGTTAAGGTCTTTTATAATGATCCAATTTTGGTTGGGTTAATTATAAGGATCCAATTTGTGTTACTGCCTATTGTAATGATCAAGTTTGGGTTAGGGTCTATTTCAATGATCCAGCTTGGGTTAGGGTCTATTATAATGATCCAGTTTTGGTTGGGTGAATTATAATTATCCAGTTTGGGTTAGGGTCTATTGAAAAGATCCAATTTTGGTTGGGTCAGTTATAAGGATCCAATTTGTGTTACAGCCTATCATAATGATCCAATTTGGGCTAGGGTCTATTTCAAAGATCCAGCTTAGGTTAGGGTCTATTATAATGATCCAGCTTTGGTTGGATCAATTATAATGATTCAATTTTGCTTGGGTATATTATAATGATTCAATTTGGGTTAGGGTCTATCATAAAGATCCAATTTTTGTAGGCCTGAAATCAAATCACAGTAGAAATGACACATTGTAATTTAGAACTTAGTAATGTTATTACTAACTGACTCCTGTCACTAAGCCGCCTTTCAAAGCCACAATGCTAACTAACCTTCCAAGCTAGGCATGGACTATAGTAATGGATGAAATTCATAACAAAAATCAGGCAGGCCAAATTAAGTGCAATGACAATCAACAACAATAGCAGTGATATGGAGATCAACAAGATAAATCTTAAGAACCGGTAGGAAATCAACAAGCAGGTGAACCCAGTCAGACAGTCCGAAAGGGTGCTGGCAGTAGAAATAAAAAATATAAAACACACACAAGACCCACATAGACAATGTAAAAAATCCAAAAAACATTTGATACAAGAAACAAAAGCAGAACAAACCCAACAGTAATATACAACTGAAAACAATTCTTCAGGTCCTAAGCTCTCCTTTTTTCTAGATACATATCTTTAATGTCAGACATTAATGACCCACTTCTCAATACCATCCCTAAAATGGGCCCTTTTTATCAGTGATTTTTGGTTAACCATCCACTTTCTTTTGTAAAGGCTGGTGTCACTCAAACAACCCATAACAATCTGATTTTGTGCATTTAGTAGGTCCTGCTTCATATCTTGGAATCAAGTCATCATTATTTTTATATTACATTTTCTGAAAATTTCTTCTTATAAATTGAAGATGTTTTTTCTCCTTCCTGTTTTGAAATCTGTTTTTGATAGATTTCTGATATCGCTATTTTTGCTTCAGTATTACAGGAAGACTTGCCTCCTTGTGGGAATAAAATTTTAGAAAATTCTATCAATGCCACCATTCTTCTATTTCAACAAAGAAATTTAGTGCAATTAGCAGGTCACATACTACATCCTGGAACCAATTTATTACTAATTTTTTATATATTTTGAAATAATGGAAGGTGTTTTTGGAGGTAATTTCTTTCCCTCCTTCTTCTCTCTTCTTCTTCTCCTACACCATGCAACTATTTTTTTTGCATTGGAATAGTTTTGCAAGGAATATTCAGTATCAACTAAATTCTTCTTCATCTATTTTACTCGCATGTTTCATCTGAAGATTGCATTTGAGCACTTTTTGACTGATTTAAGAAAAACAGTTTTTGTAATTTGTGAGTTTCACCATCAAGCATGGATTCTTTCGTCTCTCTCTCTCTCTCACCATCTATCCCTATGCACCATCTCCCTTAGTAGGTCCTCTAGACTACACCCAGTGTCTGCATAGAGTTGATATACATATGTCTTTTTTAGTCAACCAACACTAGTGTTCATGTGTTGGTCTCCACTTAAGAACATCACCTCTGAGTTCATCTCAGCTTATCTCGCTGTATCAAGCATGTCTTGTTCTTCTTAATTGTATTAAATGAGAGGCAGACTTTTGTGTAGCTGCTATTTTATGGTGTGCTGCTTCTAGGAATTATAGTAGGAAATATTATTTTGTGAGAAGTTCTTGATCATCTGCACAATCTGTATCTGTAATGTTTTCTGTAGGATATCTTCTGCTTTTTGTCATTATATATATATATATGTGTGTGTGTGTGTATGTACACAAACACTATTAGGATTTGAATTTAATGTTAAAAGTATTTTTAATCAGTGAAATCCAGTGCTATCTGTATTTTCCACTGTAAAATAGAATAAAACAGTATAAAGACTCATCGCAGAGTTTCATGTGATCAAAACCTTAGGTGATAAATCTTATATTTTAACCAAAAATGATTTGTTGATTTCACTATATATATATATATATATATGTGTGTGTGTGGAAGTAAATAATGAGAAATAATCTGACAATGTGGAGAAAAGATATTGAAAAATAAAGTAATCAAAAGTGAAGAATTTAATATGAAAGAAAGATGACATATCATTTTGGTTTCAATAAACCATCATCGGGACTTAAAAAAAGATGTTATAAAGTACCATTAATGGTTCCATTTGTTTTTCCATCATTACCTTACACAATCACATGATATTTTTGAAAAATCAATGCTGAATTATTGATCAGATGGTTAATGCCCCTACTTTCTCTGTATCTATAATCTCCTCCTTTGTTTTGTTTTGCATTTTATTTAGCATCAATCGGTGATCTAACAACACTTCATAACATCTTTTCTTAGTCCTGATGATGGCTTATAGAAACTGAAGCATCTTAACATCAACTTTCTTTCATACTAAATTCTTTGATTTTGGATTACTTTGTTTTTCAATATCTTTTCTTCACACACACACACACACACACACACACACACACATATATATATATATATATATATATATATATATATATATATATATATATATTTGTGTGTTACACCTTTTTTTATTCTATATCTGTACTCTTTGATTTTATGGATTATTTTTAATAAAGAAACTTGCAAATATATTACCTTTATGTTTTGTTTTACTGTTTTTCTAATTTAACATTTTCACAATTTATTTTTATTGGATACTTTTTTTCTTCTTAACTCGAGTTTTTACTATAAGTAAAAATTCTAGCTGAACAGAAGAATAGCGAAGAAAAAGTCAGAATTTCTGCTCTTGAATCGCAGACATGAATTTTAATTTATCGACTAACCCATGTGTAAATTAGGATAATTAAAAAAGGATTATTCAAACACAAAAAGAAGAAAAAAAATTTATTAAGAAATGATCAGTTGTTAGATTAGCATTTAGCTAAAAATAAGTTAATGAGCAAAACTGAATGAGGGGAAAATTATCAAAATTTGTCAGCTGATGAATTATCAAACTGATTGATTGCAGGGAAATTGATATAATTATCAGTAAAATAATTGATAAAATAATTAGTAAAATAAAATGTTAAAAAAAGGTAACTTTTTACAAGAATAAATCAAGGGCATATTAAACAAAAAGAATTTTTTAAAATTTACAAGTAAAAAAATAAACTTAGAGAAATCAAGCAATTTAAAAATAGAAAAAAAAGTTTTAGACACTGAAAATTCAGTCAAGATGAACAACAAAAATGGGATTAAATAAAGTTAAAATGAAAATATCAAATTAAAATCAGAAATTAATTTTTTGAAAATTAATTGCAATAAATAATAGTTAAAAAATTAAACTATTTTTTTTTTCTTTACAAAATCACAGAGCCAGCCTGAGGTATAAGCAATTTAAGCAGTTGCTAAAAGCCCCATAGTTGTTAGAGAGCTGCCTGGGCTCTCCATTTTTATTTATTAATTCTATTGAGAATTATTATATCATCTCGTATATTTGTGCCATCAAAAATAATGTTTTTACCCAAAACCTCTGCCATGGGCAGAATTTGATACAAAGTCAATTTTTTAAGCTGATTTGAATTCAAAGTTTTCCTTCTTGTCTGGTTGCCTAATTCAGGCAAAAGAACCCCATCTACCCAACTATTTGTACCTACTATCTGCCTTAGCATTATACCTGCACCCTATAGATGGGGGTAGAATCAACACTTAGAAGTGTGAGGCCCAATAAGACAATTGTTACTGGTGTCTTCCACCAAACCAAAAAGAAAGGACAGGGAGCAAACTTATCAAGACCCTAATCTTATTTAGTTGATGCCTAAATTTTTGCATTATACACATACTATAATATGATGGCCGAGGCATTTCATTTTATATATCTTGCCTTTAGGTTTTGTTAGGCTGAGAACCTTTCGGCTCAGCACATGGGTTAATTAGGTACAAACTTGAGTGCAGGTGTTAACGCGTGCACGGGGAGGATGTGTCGTTCACAGATGTCAAAATAAAAATCTTAGATAGAGGATTTGACCAGGACATGTGAATGATATCATGCACTGGAAGCGCACGGAGGATTTTGGGAGATTTGAAAAAAGTCAGTTTGTTGAGTTGAGAACTAGACACCAAATGAGAAGGGTCGACTTTCGGGGTTCACAGAGGCCAGACAAATTTGCGTGCTACGGGCACCGCACGAGATGGGGGTTCAGATGAAAAAGCCAGAATAGAAAGAATGTGTATCTTTCTCCTTATGTTGAAGAACCTTTAAACTCAAAGGTAATAAAAAGTTTCGTACCTGAACTAAGCAGTTGTAAGTGTTTTTCGTGTTTCGAGATTCCTATATTCAATGTATATATGTTATGTACATTCTAATGTACGTAATCCGGCTATGCTACAATACCTACAGCATTTTGAGCCAGAGAGGCAACAATAGAAGCAAAATTAGGAACTTTATCTCAATAGCACACAAACCAGAATAAAGATGCATAATTTTGTGCAGCAATCAGAAATGCTGATTTGGGCTTCCATTCTTCATTAGTTGGTACATCAACTTATTCTTCCTGTGATTGTACTTATATTTTTTGTTTTTTTCCAGTTATCAAAAATGAGGACAAAACTTAATGTTGTATCTTCTTGATGTCCCTGCAGATTGTAAAGTTCTAAGTAGGAGCTTGTTTAGCTTCTACTTTAATCTGTTACTATGTCCTAAAGACATTTGAATTCCTACCACTATAAATTGACAACTTTAGTTGAGGGTGACCTGAAGGTTCTCTTTTCAATAGCTACTACACTACAGTGTAGGGGAAGGTGCTTCTCCATTCCCTGGATCTGTACCTTATAATGCTGAGTGTTACGCAAGGCAGCATCAAGTACTATTTTTTGAGTCTTTGGTATGACTCGACCTAGTTTTGAACCCTGGTCTCCTGGACCATTGACAAACACTCTACTCATTAGGCCAATGGCCCGGTTGCAATCCATTTTCTGGTTTCTATTTTTCACCAGCCCAAGAATTTTTTGTTTTAATTTTTTGAATATTTCAAAGTTCTGATTTTAAGATTTCTTTTTTGTGTTTTTTTTAAATATGATTTTTCATTTGTTTTCTTTTTATTAAAAGTAATGAAAGTTTTAATCGCTCAGTTCTTTAACCAAGATTATTTTTGAGAAAAATAAAACATCAAAAATTTTCCCTGGCACATCTTTTTTTTTAATCTTTGTTTCTTGTTGCTATGGAGACCAAAATAAGGATAAAAATTTTGACAGGAAAATCTATATTTGAGACATATTTTATACAGTGGCACAGATTTTAGCAGTGAAGGTATATTCTCACACACACACTTTAAAGAGAAAATCGAAAAATTAATTACTATAAATGCAGAACTAATTTTGAAAGTAATGCGTTTTTTTATTTTTTTGAAAATTTTTTTTTATTCTAAAAATTCATTTTATAAAAGGATTTTTAGATAGTGATATTAAATGGCAAATAATGTTACACAATTAACAGGAAAAAAATTATGATTTTGAAGTGGGCTAGGGTTGGATTTTTTAACTTTTTTATATATGAGTAAATGATACTCCATATATAAAAAAAAATTCTCTAAAAATAATTCTCACGAGCTTCACGAGTCTCAATGATATGTGCTCATTAGAATATATATGTGGGCACAGAAGCAGCCATATTAACTGCAAAGTCCAAACTGTCCAGGTTTGAATTCAGAGTTTTCCTTATCCTAGACTAGTTGCCTCACCAAGGCTGAAGAACACAGTCTGCCCTACTATTTACCTGGAGGGAGAATAATTGGATTCATACTTTTCCCAAGGGTATTAATGCTATGTGAAATGCAATCAGTCTCGTTCAGGATTTAAACTCGTGTCACCATGTCCATTGCCTACGACAATAACCATTACACCACAGGATTGCCTGTTCTAATTATGTTAACCATAACCGGGTACAAGTGTT
Source organism: Sepioteuthis lessoniana (assembly GCA_963585895.1). Taxonomy (NCBI): domain Eukaryota; kingdom Metazoa; phylum Mollusca; class Cephalopoda; order Myopsida; family Loliginidae; genus Sepioteuthis; species Sepioteuthis lessoniana. The sequence goes on from OY757920.1 coordinate 39,800,519, forward strand.
AAGAATTTTTGTATTGTTACTCGCCAGCCGTCAGGACTGAACCTGCAACCTCCTGATGATTGTCTCTTTAGAAGCTTAGGGAACCAACACCTATAACCATTACGCTATGTGTCCTGCTGGTCAGTTTAGATTGAGTTTTTGGGACTTTTGCTAATAAATGATAGGAAACCATAATGAAGAATATATTTTAGAAAATTAAAAAAAAAAACATCTTTGTTGAAAAGCACTGCATTTTCCATCATCTCATCTGGACCTTGCAAATATTCGAGTATATTTTGTATATTTCTAAAAATATTTGATATTATAGATTAAGTTAAGAATTACTTTCCTAGGATTTTTATAAGCTTTCATTATCTGAAAAACTGACAATATCATACACAGTTATGATTTATTAGTATTAAACATTAATAAAAAAAAACCTCCTTAACTTATAGTTAATAAATATATATATATATATATATATATATATGTTTCATTAAATAATAAAGACAAATTTTGTCGGTGTAATTTATTTAAGATCCTTTCAAGTTTTCTGATAAGTGTCTTAGTTTCAGGTTGAAATTGGTAGATGAATTTCACAAAATTGTCCCGAACGCTTTCAAACCCTTCATAGGTCATCATCAGGGATTGCTTGCTTGTGTAAGGTGTGTATGTATTTTTTTAAAAGAGTTTTGAAAAAAATTTTTTAAAAGAATTCGGAAAGTTATACCATAATGAAAATATGGCATATATATATATATATATATATATATATATATTTATATGTGTGTGTGTGTGTACTGCGTAGTCAACAAGGCTAAGAGAATGCTGACTGTATCTCCTGTAGAGGGGTAAGAACCTCCCAAAAAGGACGTCTTGTGAATAACATTAGTTGCATCTGATGGTGGGGCTCCAGTTCTGGAGCTCTGGGGAGTGTGGAGAACTCCTTTATCGTCATTAGTTTAAGGTTCACTCTTACCAAGAGTTCAATTTATGGAGCTAATAGATCTCTTTGATAATATCTAGTATTTTATAGGAATACCTAATGCCATATAACTGTTTATTGTTTATATCAAGATTAGTTACTTGAAAATATAATTATTTATTAAGTTGGTTGGTTGGTTGGTTGTTTTGTTTTGTTTTACTGCGTACCAATTCTTTTTGGGTCATTTAACACCTAATTAAGTCATTGTGATAAAAGTTTCAAACAATTCAGTTTAGTATAAGTATAGTTTTTTGCTTACATACAGTTAAAGTTTGAAACAGTTCTATTTCAAACAATTCAGTTTAACATAAGTACACAGTTTAAACACAGTTAAATGTAAAAACAGTAAATTTCAAACAATTCTGTTTTGTGTAATTACACATTTTAGTTCTTTTTGACCTGTAGATAGGACCCTATCAGGTGCTACCACTCCAGGCCAGAGTGGACCTGGGAATGATGGCAATAAAATAATTCTAGATGGGTTGAGATTTTATCAAAATAATCAATCTTTATATATATATATATATATCTTCAGTCTTTTTAATCTTTTGAAAGGAATCTGTTATATAGAGAAGATCACAACCTCATGATCCACACTGGGAAGGACATGCAGGACCTTGGATTTGTTAAATCCTCATAACCTTGGGATTTATTATTAGTCTAAAGACAAGTGATAATGTTCACCTAGTGCTTTGCAAGCATTTTCATAGACCAAATACCTTCATTTACGATAAGTGTTTTTAGTTGTTGTTTTTTTTAACCCCCTGACTGTGAAATCTCAAGTAAAATAAAAATTTATCAATGAACACAAAAACATACTTGAAAAACCTTTTGTGAGTACAATGTATTTGTCTAAAAAAATCTTTGTACGTCTTCTGTATCTTAAAATTATTGATAAAGTTTATTTTTAAATTTCCTTATCAACATGCACAGAATAAAATTACAACAATATTTTGCAAGAATCAAATTTTGAAAATTACAGGAAATAAAATAGATGTCATATTTTCCATCTTGTTCTCTATACTCTTTTACAAAATTCCCTGGAGGCCATTTTGTCAGTCACCAATTTTGTTTTTCAAACCCATACAACAACTGTGACCTCCTTTTTTAACAATTTTAATTAAGTTTTCTATATTTTGCTTTCTAATTATTCATTGCAAATGCAGTTTTAAATAATTCCTAATCAATTTTTTCTCTTTGTATTTTTTAATTAGAAGTCAATTTTTAGTTGTTTTCTTATTACACTTCATTGTAATCTCATTAATTCTGACCACAGTCGCAACAATTACATGACAATGATCGAAGAAAAAATAGGCCCAAATAACAGATTGGAAAAATCTATAGATTTTACAAGTTACTCACTGGGAAATTATTCTACAGTGGAAAAACAGGTTGACCACCTGCTGGACAATCAACCACAAAAAAAAAAAAAATTTGGAAATAATTATAATTTTTTAAAACATCTTACAGGAAAATTAATTTTAATTTCAATAAACTTAAATTTAAAAAAATGCATACATACAACTTAGAAAAAAAAAGAAAAAAATTATTCATTGTTGAAGAAGACATATTGATTGAAAACATCAATTTGACTAAATTTTTTTTAAAGTGCATTTATTGTTTCTAATTTCAATATCCTCACATTCAGTGGTTGGTAGTCCAAAATATAATTATGAAAAAATTATTTTGAGAACACTAATACAAAACTTAACAAAAATGTGCTCTCTCAGCATAAGGAATATTATAATTTTAAGTATTAGAGAATTTATAGCCTTGTGTATGTGGGCTGTTATAGCCTTGGGTATGAAGGAAAATATAGCCTTGGCTATGAGGGAAATTATAGCTTTGTGTGTGAAGGCTATTATAGCCTCATGAATTAGGGATTTTATTGCCTTAGGTGCTAGGGTTATAATTATAGCCTTGAGTATGAAAGTTATATTACCCTCAAGAATGAGAAAGTGTCAGTCATAAATCAGTGCTATATCAGAACAAAGTTTAATACCAGTAATGAAATTTTTGGTGAAACACAGAATGCAAGAACAAAGTTTTCCATACTCAGCAGACCTGTAGCAGAAGGAATTTTCGTATTTTGGTTTGGCACGTAATTTAATTCGACGCATAATTTCACCCAATCAGGATGACTTATCCTATTCAGACCAAATCACCTTTCTGGGCAGCAGTAATTGGGGAAAACTGTCAAACACTCTCTTTGGCAGAACAACTCCGTTCTGTACAGACGTCTACCGTCTGCTCTCCAATAGCAGTAGCAGCAGGGCACCATGAGGGAAGCAGCCTAATTCATGGACTCCTTGGTTATTTTTCTTTGACCAAGGATTCCCTGTTGAATATGGATTAGATACATTCAATACACCACACACAGAAACAACTTTACGTCACCCCCAAAATTGGCTATGTTGACGGCGATGCTAAATCCCACTCCGACACCTAGCGACTACTTCACCTCTGGGCAACATTTTCTGGAGACATTCACACTTCTCCTAAAAACAACCAGAAACACAAACTAACGGTGACTGCAATGTCTATTTCCTCAAACAGCAGACATGACTTTCGTTACATATGGCGAACATAATCCCTCGTACATCCAACAACACACGCTGCTATCTCAACTCTCTCATAACTCCATTTCGTCTCTTTACTTCTTTCCTTTCCCACAAGACTTGCAGCACAAATGCAAACTCTATATACCATGTGGCCATTAAAACCTTCATGTAAAAGCTAACGGCATTTTTGTTTTCTTAATTCTTCCTCCTCTTTTTACTTCTCACAACCTAGCAAGGAAACACGTAACTAACCCCCCCCCCGTTAATAACAAACATTTCCTATCGCTAAAGACCTATCTCTAATTGACTTTTTATTGTTTTTTTAAACCAGAAAATTATCTCAAGGATATATTTAAGGTGGTAGATATTACAGTGTGACTTTATAACTTTTATTTTTCAGGAAATTTTAGTGGTGCTTTGACTAATGGAATACTCACTGGAATAAGTATGCTGAATACTGAGTAGAATATTTTGAAAGGAAATGTCTCTTTCATACTTCATTTTCTGTCTCAGTAGATATAGCTTCAGTTTCAATAATTCTGGAATAATTGTAAGTGGTTTTGTAAAGATTGTTCACTCCTCTGATGTCTGGACATTTTTGAAACAAAATAAAGTTTGATTGTTACTCTTTCGAAAACAATTCATTTCAAATGACTCATTCTTTTTCTGTTTTGAGCTCTTAATTATTATTAGACTATCAATGTTCAACAGGAGGAATAAAGAACAGGAGATAGCGGGTGGGACATGTGGTTACTGATGGCCCAGCAGAAGAGACTGCTTCATATCCCTTATTAAATTATTGTGAACATATTAGAATTTCATGGCAACTCCTCAGGCAAAAACCACAATAACATTAGACCTCAATTAAATTAGGGAAAGTATGATGCTTTGAGTTGAAAGCATTAGTCAACCTTTCTCAGTTGTCTACACCTTAAAACTGTTGGCAAATTGAATTATTATATTCAATGTAAAGCCTCTTTGTCTGAGGCTAGAACTTTTTATAATAAAGATTGATAGTCAGAAATATAAAGTGACAGTTCTTTGAGCCAGTGTCCAGAATGGACTGAAAGGAATGAAGAGGAAACATATGGTTGGGGGAAGGAAGTTGTCTGACAATTGAAGAGAAGTTTACAAGAGAAGTTTAGAAGAGAAATGGAATTGCATCAGAAGCAGACAATTCCGTTTGATAGACATAATGGTTCTGTGCCAAACTTAAACAGGAGCAGGTTTTTCATTCATTTGATTTCTTTTAAGGAGACAGGTGATAGTAACACTCATGTTATGGATCCAAGAAAGGACATTTAACAGAAGAAATTAATTTGGGTAGGAGCTTCACTTGGAAAACCAAAGGGTTTTTTATAAAGAAATAATCAATGATAATGCATTAAAATTTTAGAGCCATAATTAAAGCAAACAAAAATAGATATCTTTGTGTATACAAGACAACTGGTACTGGCTCATTGCCAAGTGGGTAGAGTGTTTGCCAGTGGTCCCGGAGACCTGGATTCAATCCCAGGTCACTTCATACCAAAGACTTTAAAAATGGTACTTGATACCTCCTAGCTTAACACTCAGCATTATAAGGTACATATAGAGGGTAAAGTGGAGCAATCCAGGGAAAGGAATACCATCCTCCCCTACACCTCGGTGTAGTAACAACTGAAAAGGGAGCCTTCTGGTCGCCCTAAACTATGGTCGCCAACTTTATTTACTTATACAAGACAAAAGAAGGAGATAACAGTTTCTTTAAATCTTAACATATTAAATTTATTTTATTGAAACTACATAAATATTTTCATCAAAAAGAAATGTCAGTCAAAGGTACTTTCCTCAACAATGATTATTTTACAGTAATTATGAATATTTATGTGCATTTATGTATGGCCTAATGAGTAGAGTGTTCGCCAATGGTCCGGAAGACTATGGTTCAATCCCAGGTCAAGTCATACCAAAGACTCAAAATATGGTACTTGATGCCGCCTTGCCTAGCACTCAGCATTATAAGGTGAGGGTCAAGGGTAAAATGAAGCAATTCTGGGAATGGAGTAGCACCCTCCACTACACCTCCATGTAGTAGCTATTGAAAAGGGAGCCTTCAGGTCGCCAACTTTACTCTAACACGTATACTCATACATATAACATACACACCATTTATGTGTGTATTAATACATACATATATAAACACATACACATCATATATATATCAACTCACAAACCATATGTAAGAACATATTAACCCACTCTTTCCCTCTAAATATATATTGTATAAACACTCACATGCCATATATATATATATAATCATACAATATGTGTAGGTATATGTCTCAGAGCTCATGCACCATATTTGTGAATGTATATATATATATATATATATATTAACACATACTTATGTATATTTGTACATACAGATCAACACACATCACACTATATATATATATATATATATAAATACACATACACAGCATATAAACATTCATATAATCACAAGTGCACATACATAAGCATGGCCATATGACTATAAAAATGCATTTATGATCATATAATCTAAGCATACAAGTGAACATATGTCACTGCAAATCCGATGTCATTTATTATTGACTAGAATCTCTCCATTTTCTGATAATATATATATATATATATATATATATATATGTATGTACATGGGTATGTGTGAGTGTGTGTTTGCATGTACTTTTCAGTAGAATAGTCATTAATGAGTTATTCTCACAGCCCATTACTACTGAAGTGAGTTCAATCCCCACTGGGTAACCACTTGTATCCATAGAATGATGAGCTCTATATGTATCTTTGTATGTAATAATGATTATCATCAGAGCAATTGCCAACAGTGCAGGAATTTAATGAGGTTGTCTTGCAAATTACAGGATCTGAGTTTATTCTGCTCTCTAATTGTAGCCATGTATCAAAGCTAACTCAGTCCAAGAAGTATCTATAATAATAATAATAATAATAATAATGATTTTACCAAATGAGATAAAAACAAAATACAAACTAGGAACCTGTTGGGTTCTCGTTGTAACAGATAATGCAATGTTTCTGTTTAGGAATGAATGAAGGAGTCTAATTAGCATTGCATCCTTATCTTCCTTCCATTGAGAATTTGAAGGATAGCAAAAATAATGTTCAGCTTAAATAAGGATACACAGAACTATCAGTTGCAAATTGGACTGGAAATTGCTTTATTCTCCAAGTAAGCACATATTAACTATATTGCTCCAGGGAAAAAAATCTCATGATTTTTTTCAGGATTATGGTTATATACATATATGCATATATTAGACAACTTAACATATAGTCAAGTCATGCCTAGATCACCAAAGTTAAGCAATCATGAGCCTATTCAATTCTTAGATAGGTGACCACTAAACCCTTTGGCTCCATTACATAAGTATACCAGTGGCACTTTTATTCCCCTTGCCAACACTGCAGATGACACTCAAGTGGCAGAGGCTAAATTTAATATCAAGAGTTTTGAGCTTAAAGGGTTAAGCAACAGCAGGTACTGTATGGAACCTAAGGCCTGTGTGTTATATCTATAAAGTTTAGTAAATAACAATAAATGAGACAACATGAGAATCCTTGATTTCATTGTGCAACTGTTGTTCAGTATAATATTGATGCTTTTATTCAGGAAACAATGAAGGATTTTAATTAGTTTTCTCCATCATATCAAGAAGGGCATTCAGTATAAATGTATACCTCACAAAATTATTTGTGGAACTGCCTCGGCTCCTATTTTCCCCTGATATATACTGAAAAAAAATTATTTATATTAGTAAAAGGTGTTTCATACTATTACCAGTAATCTTTAAACTTAATGTCAATAGTCAATCTTTCATTCATAAAAAACAAAAAAACCTGCCAAAAATTGCTATATGTGGAACTGTTTACTTCACATTTCCAGAGATGAGGCATTTGTTTTGTTATGCACATGACCAAGAGACAAATGGCTCAAGGAAGGTGGCTCATGCAGTGTTGAGCTGCTTATCTGTGTGGAAGGTAATCCTTACATATCATTTCATGTATGATTCTTACATGCTGTTTGCTATATTAATTCAAGAGTATTTGAATCACTGAAGGTGATGAATTATAGAAGTTGAGATATAATATATACACTCTATTTTTCAGTGTGTGTCTCTTACACAATATTGATATATTTGTCATATAATTTCTGGAGCAGCAAATTAATGTCACAAACCACCACTGATTTAGTTATAAACTGAACCAGAAACTGCTGAATACTTTTAAATGTTTTGCTCTAATACATATATGTCTAAAGCAGTCTACCAAGCTTGATGATCACATTAGTGAGAAACTGACACACTTGGCACTATTGAATCTCTGCTGTTCTAACTTAGATATACTTGCTCTTTTAGTGATATTAAGCAGTCCTTCATTGGCCTAATGAGTAGAGTGTTTGCCAATGGCCTGGCAGACCAGGGTTTAATCCCAGGTCGAGTTATAGCAGAGACTTTAAAAATGGTACTTGATACCTCCTCAGCATTATAAGGTAAGGATCAAGGGTAAAGTGGAGCAATCCAGGGAAAGGAGTAGTGCCCTCCCCTACACCTTGGTGTAGTAGCTACTGAAAAAGCAACCTTCGGGTCGCCCTCGACTTCAGTCGCCAACTTTACTTTTTTATAATATACTGTTTTTACTTGTTGGCAGTTATCATAGCACGGATATCCCTGACCCTTTCTCGCCACCCTTCTTTATTGTCCATTGCTTCTGGTAGGTCTTCAGGGCTACATCCTGTATCGGCACAGAGCCGCTGTATATAGGTTCTAGCTGGTCATCCCGCCTTTGCTCATCCATGTGAATACAAAAATAACAAGAATTTTTGTAACATGTACAGATTGATAATATTTTTTACTTGTATTTCATTGATATATATATATATATATATATATATATTAACATGTATGAACATATATTTACATATAGATATTTCTTAATGACACTCTGGTATAATATTCAATGAGAAACCACCAACACCTTGTGTCCTGCAAGCATTCTTACAAAACAAATATCAAAATATTTAAATACAGAATTATTCTGTCAGGAACAATGCCTCTCTACATTCCTGGAACTTTTTTTTCTTGTGTGGATTCACATCTTAACTCCATCTGATAGGAAGATATGCTGTTCTTGGATATAAAGAAAACTGGAAGAACTGCACACTAAAAATTATCATAATTCATTATTGCAATGAGATTGGCAGGGAAGAGAAATATTTTTTAGATGATGAGCAGCAAAATTTGAAATTATATGACCTACTTTTAAAAAGTTTAATTGAAACAAACATAACAAGTCTTTTTAGATCTAAACTGCTGGATAGAAAGAATGAAAAAGTGAGAGTGGGACAAATGAAAGAAAAATCAATGAATACAAATAAAAGTGCTTAAAAGAAAAAAGAAAATTAATTTAATACAAGAAAAAAAAATGACCACAAAATTCTGAATAAACATTGAATGGCCACAAATTCAAAGTTTAAGATGCTTTTTATGGAGCTGTAATAAATGAGGAGAAAGATGGAAATATTTTGAAGAGGAATAAGAGAAAGTTAAAATGGAGGTAAGAGAGAGAAGAAATACTGAAAAAACTGGAAATAGGACGGAAGAGGAATACTGAAATCAAAAAGGTGACAATGAGCATAAAGAAAAAAAAAAGAGAGAATTAAAAATTAAGAAAAAAAGAGAGAATTAAAAAAAAAAGAATGAAAAGGAAAAAGAGAAAATCACAAAGGAATTAACAGAAGAGTGAATGGTAAAAAAAGAAGACAATGAAAAGTAAAAAGAGAGGAGTGAATGAAGTGTAAAAGAGGAAGAGAAGAAAGGGAAAATAAAAGAGAAGAAAAAGGAGAATGACAAGAAGAAAAGAGGAGAGAGACCGAAAAGAAAAAATGAATAAAGAGGAAAGAAAATGAAAACAGGAAATAAACAAGAAATTGAAGAAGAGGAAATGAGGGCCGAGTGGAAAAGAAGAAAGAAATAGAAGAGATAAAAAGGGAAGATAAAAGCAAATATGAAGAGTCAAAATAAAAGAATTGAAGAAAGAAGGAAATAAAAATAGAAAAGAAAAGAAAGAACAAAATGGATTGTGCAGTTTTAAAAAATTTTCCAGTTGAAGGGGAACAGGGTAAAAAATATTAATAATAATTGTAATGTTTGGAAAAGTAATGAAGATAACAACAATACTGAAATTACTTTAATAGCTGAATTATTACAATAACTATTATTAATAAAAAGTATCAAATAATAATCACAAAAATGAAAAATTAAAATAAGAAAAGAAATAAAGAAAGACACAAAAAATTATCATCTCTGTGAGAAAATGGAGCAATAATCAATGAGTGAAAAAGATATTAAATCTTTAAAAAAATATAGTGGGGGAGTGAATGAATGAGAGAGAGAAGGGTTTTAGGGAGATACAAAATTAATGAGTTGTGTATTAGAGTCAGTATAAACAGATAAAAAGGAAGAGAAAATGTGATAGAGGAGAAGAAAGAATGCAAGAAAATATGAAACAGAGATGGTGGGGGAGAGAGAGAGAGAGAGAGAGAAGGCCTAAACTGAAGAGTGGAAAATAAAGAATAAAAGGAGGATTCTCTTAAAAAGAAAGTAGCTGACAAATGGATAAAGAGAATGGGAGAAATGGTTTAAGAGGAAGAAGAAGAAGAAAGAAAAAATGTGTTGGATGTCAGAATTTAATGGGATAATCAAGCAAAAACATCAGTCAAAATGCTCAGTGAATGGACAGGAGTTCACCTTGAAAAAGAGAGTTAGGATTTTATCATGAATTAGTCAGAACAAAGGGATTAGAAAAAGAATGTGGAGGTAAATGGTGATAATAATGATTGTGGTAGTAGTAGAGATGGTTAAAGTAGTGTTGAGGATAGTGGTGGTGATGGCTGTTACATTTGTAGTGGAGGTTGTGAGGATTTGGGCTGTGAAGATGGTGGTGATAGTAGCAGAAGGAGAGAGAGAGAGAGAGAGAGAAAGAAAAATGAAGAGAGAGTGAGAGAAAGAAAAATGAAGAAAGTGGGGGGGAAATGGGAAAGAAGGCAGAGAGAAATATGAAGGGAAGGAAGAAGATGAATAGGAAAAAGAAAAGTGAAAAAGGGAGAGAAAGGGTGAAAGGGAAAGGAAGAAAGAGAAATAATGAGAAAGAGAAAAAGAAGAGAAACAAACAAAGAGAGAAAAACTGAGGTGAAAAAGAAAAAGAAGTAAATTTAAAAAAGAAAGAAAGAGAGATTAAGAAAGAGAGAGAGAGAGAAAGAGAGAAAGGAAGAGAGAGAAGCAAAGGATGAGAAAGAAAGAGACAGAAAAAGAAAAAATGTAAGAGGAAAAGTGAAAATGCAAAAACAGATTGAATGAAAAGAGAGAGAGAAGAAAAAGCAATTAAGAGAAGAAAAGAAATGCAAAAAAAAAAAAAAAGAAAAAAAAAACACCAGAAAAGAGTTAGGGAAATATAAAAAAAAGAAAGTGATGAAGAAAATGAGATAAAAAAAGGGGCCAAAAAGGGTATAGATAGATAAAAAAGATTGATCTTACACAAAAGGATGACACATGTTAAGTATTGGATTACCAATCAACGACTATAAAAGGAAGGATGTCACAAACAAATGAATGAATGAAGTAAGGGAGTAAACTGAGAGAAGAAAGGTGGGTAGACCCCCCCTCCTCCACTCTCGAGAAAATAAATGATGATGATCATCATCATGGTAGAACCAACACTTCTGATTCCAACCCCCCACCCTGCAACCCTTCTTCTTTTTTCTACAGATCACAATAAAAAAAAATTAGAAAAAGATAGATATAATGTCAGAGGCAAAAGAGGGAGACAGTGATGCTGAAGATTGACACTATGATACAGGAGATGTGGGGTAGACAGACAAGGAACAAGCAACAAAACATCAGTCAATCAAGGCTAGGGCAAAATAGAAAGAAGCTATCAACACTCTAGAACGAATGATACGCTTGCCTGCATTTGCCTTGTTTGCAAAAGCAGCCCCAGGGTAAGGGAACAAAAAAAAAATTAGACATAGATATCAAAAAAAAAAAAAGAAAAAAAAGAAAAATTAACAGAAATTATACTTGAGGATACAGCTCAAGTGTTAGGTAAAAGGATTGCATTTTAATGCAAGAATTTGTTTCCTTTATGCTTCTCAGGAAGTAACAATCATGACTATTTTAAGTGATGACACTTTACTGTAGTTATTAACAACCTGGTCTTATAGACCGTTAATGAAGTTGATGCACACTGGGGTCCTCTCACAATCAGGTCTGTACCTTAATATAATTTTTAACTATGGACATCTGTTTATTTTATACTTCCAAAGAAGTTTAACTTTTTTTTAAAAAAGTGGTAACACTTCACTGTTGACTACTACTTAACACCCAAATCCGATAAACCATTAGTAAAGTTGATCCTCATTAGGTTCCTCTCTTGAGTTATTCTGTATGCTCAGCTACAGTTCCTTTCCATGTGTATATTTACTCAACCCATCCACCACAGATAAGATGTGACACAAGGTTAATTTTTAAGTAGAATACAATTAGTTTGAATTCAGAGATTTTTTTCAACTAGGCCGTTTTCCACACCAAGGTAAATGAACCCAGTCTACCCTGAGTTGGTTGGTTGGTTGGTTGGTTGGGTTTTATAGCGTATCAACCTTTGTAGATTATTTAATGCCAAATCGACTTTTATACAAATAAACAGTTCTATTCTAAATGATTCAGTTTAGCATGAGTACACTGTTTAATTGTAAAAACATTTCTATTTCAAGCAATTTAGTTTATTCAAACAGTTCTAATTCAGCCAATTCAGTTTAGTACAAGTATAGATTTTCTTTACACACAGTTAAATGTCAAAACAGTTCTTTATTAAACAATTCAGTTTAGCATAAGTAAAGTTTCAATGTCAAAAACAGTTCCATCACAAACAATTCAGTTTTAGCATAAATATGCAATTTAGTTCAATTTGACCCATAGATAGGACCCTAATCAGGTGCTACCACTCCGCGTCACAGTGGACCTGGGAGCGGTGGCAATGAAGGGGTACTCCGCATTCCCCAAAGCTCCAACATTACTGGAACCTCACCATCAGATTGTTTAGTGTCATATCCAGGACACTCATAAGTGGGGGGGGTCTTACCCCTCTGCAGAGGTGCAGTCGATGTATTCTACAGCCCCAGCCAACTGGGTAAGAGTCAGTTGGGATAAATAAAGAAATGATTAAATTAATAGAATATAAATCATCATAAAAGAAAATATTAATAAAAAAAAAACTATCAAGATTAATAACTAGAAGACCCATGAACACATTGGGTTCCTATTATAACAGTAGTTCATGATGATACTATTAAAGAAAGAAGGAATAATCCAGCAGGATACATAGTGTAACGGTTATAGGTGTTGGTTCCCTAAGCTTCTAAGGAGACAATCATCTAGTGGTTGCAGGTTCAATCCTGACTACAGGCAAGTAACAAGCAGGAATACTTAATACTTGTACCCGGTTATGGCTAAGGGAATCACAATTCACAATTTTCCAAATAACAAACAATTTAACACTATCCCCGAAGATGACCAGCGAAATGGTTGAAAGCACGTGAGCAAATATAGGTTTTTTTTCTCCATCTCAAACCCAGACATATGAAGAATAGTAAGAAGACTTAGAATTAAAATATTTGTGCTAGATGTGAATACTTGAAACCATTTAATTGTGTGCAAACAATAGCAATACTTGAAACCATTTGTGTGCTAACAAATAGCTGTCTTATTAAATTGTAATTACTTGCAAACTATTCACTTACATATGACATATATATATATATATATAGTATATTTAGGCAGCAAATTATTATCTAGACAAGTTATGTTAAATATCATCAACTGCCTCTTTTTTATGATCTTCAAGTGCACACGGTGAAGTGATTTCAAGTATTGCTAAAACTAAAAGTTTTTTTTGCTAACCGTTAAATATTTTCAAGTATTGTGATGTCATACTAATTGTTTAATTTAACATCAATCATTTGTTTGCACAGTTGAATGGTTTCAAGTACCAAAAATAATTCAATTTTTCTTTTTGACCCATAGATGTGACCATAACAGGTACAAGCATTCTGGGTCAGAGTGGACCTGAGAGTAATGGTAATGAAGAGGTACTCCCCATTCCTCAAAGCTCCAAGACAGGAGCCTCACCTTCAGATGGTTTTTGAGTCATATCCAGAACACTCATTGGTAGGGGTTTTACCCCTCTGTGGAGATGCAGTCAACATATTCAATTGTCGCAGATGACAGGAGATCCTTTTGATAGTGGTGAAGTTTTGTGTAGGATCAGCAGCATTTCTTGAAGACTGGTTATCCAGTCAAAGCTAGAGCCTAGTCTGCCCTATGATTTTACCCATAGATGATGAAAAAGATAAATTCATGCCTCCTGCAAAGATGTTAATGTGAAGTGAAATGCAAAATCCTTGTCCAGGATTTAAACTCAGGTTACAGATTCCTTTTTTCTTTGACCATACCCATTTTACCACATAGTGTGTGTGTGTATATATATATATATATATATATATTCTTTAAGAAAAAACAAAACCGGTCACATTAGGATTATAAATTTATTTCCATCCTGTTATGTGTTTTTGATAAAATCAAAAAACACGAAAAAAAATTAACAGGACTTCTTCATATCATATAGATAGAATAATTCAGAATAGACAAGGGAAAGAAGGGTGGGAGGGGATAGAAGAGGGGTGGAGAATTTTCTCCTCATTTAGCCCACTTCCGTTTGTTTTATTTTATTGCCGGTTGGAATTATAGTAAATTGATTTTTCATTTTTTAAAATTCTTAGTACTTTTTGACTAAAAACTCCAGATTTAATACTAATTTAGATAAAATAACTTTATTTAATAACTTTACGTAAGGATACAGTAATAATTATATTAAATTAAATTCAAGATTTAAAATTAAAATTTTTTAAAAATTCAATTTTATTTACGAGCCTATTAATTCAGTTACCCTTTTATTGAATAGCACGTATATATGATATGGTTTTTTTCACATTTTTTTATTTTATTTTTATTCATTTACCTTAATCTCAATTTACCTAACTCCGGTTTAACTGGACCTAATGATATATATATATGTTATATAATTAAAGAATAATTTTCTTATTTTAATCATTTTTCATTAATTATATTTTATCATTCACTTTTGCTGGGCTTTGAACTATTCGGGTTAAGAGTTCAGGTGCATAGCGTTGGGCACTGTTTTATGCTCACGTTCAAAGGATATGTCAATCACCATTGTCATAATAAACCCCAGACAGGAAATGAGGCTGGTGTGTGGAAAACATCGTGCCCAGAAGAGATGGGCTGAGAATTTGAAGATTTTAAAAACACAGTAGTTGGGAGTTGACATTGGACCATGCGGGCAGGTAGTTGACTTTCTGCCATACAGTTGAGAGTTGAAGATATAGTTGGGTTTTTTGGTTCTCTACAGACAGAGATCTTAAACATCACGGGATGCACAGCGTGTTTGTGGGGTTAGGTAGTATGGTCAGCGTAGTAAGAATTGTGTCTCTCTCCTCGTATCGAAGAACCGTAGTCAAGAAGTTAATAAAACCGTTCGTACCTGAACAACAGACTTTGCCTGTTTCCACCTGCATTTCTATTTGTATTGTGTGTTTGCATATGTATTCGTATCTGCCTGTATCTGTGTTTGTATATGTACTGTCGTGATTGATTATGGCTATGGCTATACAACATATCTGATTAAACAATATAGCCTTCTTTTGTCTATAAATTTTTGTATCTATCCTTTCAAGTCACCACATCAATTTTATAGTATCCGGAGGGGATTGGTTGATAAACCTCCCATAGTTAATTAGTTCCCTTGTACTCTCTGGCTACCCTTGGGCCATCATCAGAGGTGTGAATATTGCAAAAGTAATGTGACCTTTGAATGTACATTACTACATTGTAAGTGTTGAACATTCAGTAGTAATATACATTCAAAGGTCATATCGCTTTTGCAATATACACACCCATTATGATGACCAAAGATCAGCCAGAAAGTACTGGGAAATGGAATAGGGCCCTCCCCTACACCTCAGTGTTGTAGCTATTGAAAAGGGAGCCTTTAAGTCAACCTTGACGAAGATCGCCAACTTTACTTTACTTATTACCCAATTCCTGCTGGATACCATAAAATCAATGAGGTGACTTGAAAGGATAAAATCAAAAATGTCGAGACAAAGGATGTCTAGAGTGTTTAATCAGATACGTATTAATGAAAAAATGCTGTCCAAATACACACACACACACACACACACACACACACACACACACACACATATATATATGTATATATATATATATATATATATTTTTATCAGAGTCAGTCACGCACACATATATATATATATATATATATATATATATATATATATATATATTTATCAGAGTCAGTCAGAAAGAAGAGCATAATTGAACATTTTTGTTGTGGCAATGTATAACTATTTTTTTTAAAACTAGAAAACTAATTCAGATTTTTCACGTTTTATTAGAAGTGAAAGTGGGTTGTCACAACAAAAATGCTCAGGTATCCTTTACTTTCTGAGTGAAGCTTAGAACTTTTTGAACGACCCTTGTGTGTGTGTGTGAGTATATATATATATATATATACACATATACACACACATATATATATATGTGTGTGTGTGTGTGTGTATATATATATATATATATACACACACACACACACACACACACTCATAAGAATTTCAGTAATATATTGATTGGTAAAGTATAAGATATATTGAGTTTTATGATGAAAGAATAGTAAATGGGAAAACTATATGAAGAAGTGACAGTAAAAAGAGAGAGACATGGCAGAAGAGAACAATAAGAAGATTAAAGAAGAAAAAATATGAGTTGATTTTAATTGAAAGGCAAAGTAAAGGAAATAAGAAAAGAGAAAATGAAAGCTGAAGATGAGAAGAGTGTAAGTGAAAAAAGATAGTGGTGGGGATCCTGGTCTTTCAAATTGATAAAAGGTCGTAAATTGAGAAGGCTTTTTAAAACAGTTCTGTCCCCCACCCCCAGTGACTAGGCCTATACTGTAATGAGAGCCTGCCAGTCAAATTTCAAAAGATGGACAACTTTGTTGGTTCTTCTTACAGGAAACTCTAAAACAAATTTTTTCAGATTTTTTTAATAGAAATTTTGTTTCTAGATTGAAGGACATTTTTTTTCCTTTTGGTAAGATTTATATATACATAAACTGGTTTATTAGAAAATTTTCATATTTTTCTTAATAACTTTTATTTAAATTTTAAAAAACATTTTTCTTTTATTTAAAAATATCTCACTTGATATCAATTTTATTTTTAAAGTTTCCTATCAGTTTCAATTTTTTTCTTTTTAAATAGAGATATTTAAAAATTTATAGCTTAACCTATGGAAATTTCATGGTTTAATTAGAGTACTGAAATAATGTTATATATATATATATATATAAGGGTTATTCAGTAAATAAGGTGAATCTTGTATAAAACAATGTTTACAGTTGTAGCATTGTGAAGGAAATCAATAGTGATTTATGCCACAGAAGACTGTTAGTGGTCATACTGACAGTCTTCTGTGGCATAAATCCTTTTCTGACCACTGTGTCCAGAACCTTTTTTTACTGAAAAATCAGTGTGTTCCAGTTTGGTTTTGTTCAGTTTTACAGCATATCAACCATTGCAGCTTATTTAATGCTAAATCCATTTTTATACATATAAATGCCTCTACTTCAAACAATTCAGTTTGGCATACAAAAACAGTTCCATTTCAAACAATTCAGCTTAGCATAAATAAGTAGATTGTTGAAATGTCAAAGTTCTATTTCAAGCAATTCAGTCTAGAATAAGTACACAGTTCAACTCTATTTGATCCACAGATAGGACCCTATCAGCTGCTACCACTCCGGGCCAGAATGGATCTGGGAGCAATGGCAATGAAGGGGTACTCTGCATTCCCCAAAGCCTCAGCACTACTGGAACATCATTATCAGATTGTTTAGTATCATAAACCGGACACTTGTTGGAGGGGTCTTAATCTCTGCTGAGATGCAATCGGTGTATTGTGCGGCCCCAGCTGACTGGGCCACAGTGTGTTTCCATCCCATTGATTATCTTTTCACAGGCTCGTAGTGGCCGAACCATGTTTAGCCTATTTATCAAGATTTTTTTACTAAAACATTCTCCTTAAAAGCATCACACTTTCTTCTGTAAATGTTGTTTTCTTTACACTTCACAGCCACCATACATTTAATGATGAACCTTTGTTCAAGCATGGATCAATCTGATGTGCTGCCATTTTGAATGGTCTAAACACAACTATTTTTTACAAGATTAAAATAATTTTTGCTTTAAACCAATTCCAAATAATACTGAGTTTATATTGATAGAAAAAGAAATCTGCGAAAAAACAAAAAATTATTTTACTTTTATCAAAAACATGTTTCTTATTTACTGAATGACCCTCATGAGTGTGTGTATGTGTGTGTGTGTGCATGTGTGAAATCAGTAATACTTTAAATAAAAAAAAATCAGAATTAATGTCAAAGTGCCAACATTTAAATACATTTTGATTGCGTCATCTGCTCTCAGACTAATTTGTATGATTTATAAAATCATAAAAAGTTTTACTGGAGAGAAAAAAAAATAGAATAGAGAGAGAGAGAGAGAAAAAGAGAGGGAGAGAAGAGGAGAGTTAGAAAAAGTGAAAGAAGATAAATTTTTTTCCTCTCTTTTCCTCCAAGTATTTCTTGAAAAAAATGAATACAAAAGATAAAGAACATGCAAATTAGTATCCATCTGAAGTTCATGTTTTTCAAACAAAAGACACGAAACTAAAGCTTTGTTGTATGGTTGTATGTATATATATATATAGATTTATTTAAGTGAAACATTATATATATATATATATATTTTTATACATACGTGTGTGTGTGTGTGTGTAGTTAGGCAGCAGTTTTTCATTTAAGCATGTTTCATTAAATAAAGAAAACGTTCAAAACTCATTTAAAAAACAACACTCCTTAAACGAGCCAGCAACCCCTGATGATGGCCTATGAAGGGTCTGAAAGCACTCAGGACAATTTTGGGAAAATTATCAACCAATTCCAACCTGAAACTATGACACTTATCAGGAAACTTGAAAGGATCCTATATATATATATATATATATATATATATATATCATAATTTAAGTGAACAATATAGATGTGTATATATATATATACATAGACTAATTTAAGTGTAACATTATGTATATATATATTTATATACATGCACTTATAGACTAATTTAAGTGAAACATTATATATATATATATATAAAGAGAGAGAGAGAAAGGAAGAGACTAATTTAAGTGAAATATTGTACATATATATATATACACACACACAAAGACTAATTTAAGTGAAACATTATATATATATATATATATATATATATAGACAAATTTTAGTGAAACATTATGTATATATATAATGATTTTGAACAAATATTACTTGCCTGAATTTCTGAGACAAAGTTTGATGATTTTTATCATTCAGGGTTTTTGGGACTATTGTCTTCATGTTTATTGTTATATTCACATTTTGGCTGATATGCCGTCCGACTTTCTTCAGGTGTTTCTTGTCGAACTTGGGAGCCAACACGGAACTCCGAACCACGTCCATTGTTTAATCTCCAGGGTTTGCTTGTTCTGATTCCATTAACCATAACTGGGTTTAAGTGCTAAGTAATTCTGTATTGTTAGCACTTGTACCTGCTTATGGTTAATGGAATCAGAACAAGTGAACTCCATGGATTAAATAAAGGAAGTGGTTCAAAGTAACATGTAGGCTCCCAATTTAGACAAACTCCTGATGAAAGTCGGACGGTATATCAACCAAAATGTTGGGAATATAACAATAAAAATGAAGACAATAGTCCAAAAACCCCTGAACTTTGAACAAATATTTACCCAGATAATTGCTTGTTTAAAGTGTTCAATGCTTTTATTCATTAAAGCAGTGCTCATCTAAAACCTAAATTTTTTAAAGGAAAGTTTCACAAATATACATCACACTATTATAGCTGGTGGGAGAATTGATGAATTTATGATTTTCTACAGAGGCATTAGCATAAAGTGATATATAAACAGCCTTAACCAGGATTTGAACATGGGTAGCCGATGAAACTTCATGTTTATTCATTGTAAAAAATTTGTCTGTTTTGCTTATTACTTTGTATGGAGTGGCTATAAAAAGAGAGGAACATTATTTCTATGTCATTTTTTCCTCATGAATATGTGTTTGCCAGTGTACAAGTCTTTCAGTAAGTCTAGCTGTTTGTATGTTACAGGTGTAAGTTTGACATTTTCGCTTTTTATACCTATATTAGTGTTACATTATCTTCAGAATATTGTACAGAAAAGGTCATTGAAGTTTTGATTTGAACTCAAATCACTAATCTTATTTTTTTCAATGATAATTCCAAAGCTCACCTCTCAATAACATATGCCACATCCTATCG
This sequence comes from Sepioteuthis lessoniana, assembly GCA_963585895.1. NCBI lineage: Eukaryota > Metazoa > Mollusca > Cephalopoda > Myopsida > Loliginidae > Sepioteuthis > Sepioteuthis lessoniana. Next base: position 39,820,635 of record OY757920.1, read on the forward strand.
ATGAAAGTAGGCAGTCATTTACTAAGCTCCATAAGGTCTGAAGTATTGAAGAGCGAGTGAGGATTGGACTCGGTCACAATCGCTTAATAGTCTACCTAGCCACCACATGAGGGGTCAAGAAGATGAAAGTAATCTCAATGATATTAATATATTTTTCTTTTTTAATTAGTTTGGTTGTGTTTTATGGTATATCAACTCTTGTAGGTAATCCTATTTACCAACCCCTCCGCTCGGGCAGGATATGACACAAGGTCAGTTTTTAGGCAGAGTTTAACAGGTTTGAATTCAGAGTTTTTCTTCTCCTAGACTAGTTGCCTCACCAAGGCTGAAGAACCCAGTCTGTCCTACTATTTACCCATAGCTGGAGGGAGAATAATTGGATTCATACCTTTCCCAAGGGTATTAGTGCTATGTGAAATGCAATCAGTCTTGTCCAAGATTTGAACTTGTGTCGCCATGTCCATTTCCTACGACAATAGCCAATACACTATGGGTACCTCTTGTAGGTTATTCAATGCCAAATCATATATATATATCATCATCATCATCATGTCGTGCTGGTAGCACGGATATCCCTGACCCTCTCTCGCCACTTTTCCCTATCGTTCATCGCCTCCGGAAGGTCTTCTGGACAACATCCCATATCCTCACATAGTTGCTGAATGTATGTTCGCGCTGGTCATCCTGCTTTTGCATGGCCATGTGTGGGGGTCCATTAGAGTACATCACTTATGAGTTCATCCCTGCTTCTCCAGCATCATGCTGCCAGCACAGATCTCCCTGACTCTCTCTCGCCACCTGTCTCTATCATCCATTGCTCCTGGTAGGTCTTCAAGGCTATATCCTGTATTGACACAGAGTTGTTGAACATAGGTTCAAGCAGGTTGTCCTGTCTTTGCTCGTCCATGTGAAGGGGTCTACAAGAGTATGTTGCTTATGAGTTTGTCCTTACTTCTCCAGCAGTGTCCTGCATGGCTGGTTCGTCTAACTTTGATAGTTTTCGTGATGGGTGGTAGGTGGTCGTACAGCTGCTGTTGTGTCGGGTATTGCCTCCAGGACTTGTTCAGTATAGCTAGCAGCATTCTCGTGTTATTGCTGTCAAGCTTTTCTGCAGACAATTAGTTAGCATTCATGTAGTGCATCCATATAGCAGTATCGACATGACCGCTGCTTGGAAAAAACTGCATTTTATTTTATTGATCAGGTCTGACTTCCATATGACCAATAGCCTATATACACATATATGTTTGTGCGTTTATATATATATATATATATGTTTGCCATTAGCATAATGCAAGGCTCTTCATATGAATCGAGCTCTCGGTAGCCATTAAGCGGATATATGTAAACAAAAACAAATGTGATACATAAGCATTTAAATTTCCTTCGTTTACACTAGTTTCCTCATGGCTGAGTGGCTGAATCTTGGATTGGTGTTTGAGTCAACCTGGTTTTGATTCCAGCTTCGGGAATTTAGCCTGTCTAGCCACACTGAAGAGTTCTGATAGAACAAAACAGGTCTGTCTGTGGATGACTATATATATATATATATATATATATTGGTAAATTAATAGTTTGTAGGCAATGATTTTTAAATGAGCCAGAACTCATTTGGCCTGCTCACAGTTAAATGGTATCAAGAACTGCTATCTATAGAACTCTCTGCTCTAACATGCAGAGTAAACAAGAATAACATCACCTACAGGCTCAGTAGCCCCAGCTAGTGACCAGCAGGCAGACAAAAAAATAAAACGTGTGGTAACTCAATACTGTAACATAACTAAAGCAAGCCGGTGTATATATACACTAACAGACCCACTCACTTAATCTCACTTCAACTCATAATTCATTATTATGCATGTGAGCACTGACTCATATCTACTGAGCCTTACAATAGAATTTCAATAATAATTCCATTTGCACACTGTTAAATGGTTTTACGTATTTTTATCAAATACTAATAATTCAATTCAATATTAATCTTTTGTTTGCACACAGTTGAATGGTTTTAAGCATAGTAAATCATTAAATAGCTCTATTTGACCCATAGATGGAATCCTTATAGGAACAACCACTCTGGGTCTGAGTAGACCTGGGAGTAATGTAAATGAAGAGATACTCCTCATTTCCCCAAATCATTTCCAAAACTCCAAGACTGAAGCCACAACATTAGATAAAGGTTAATGTTATAACTTGGACATTCTTTTTTTAAAATTTGCTGTTAAGTTTACTAATTGAATAAAATGAGACATAATTTTTATTTTGAAAATATTTATCATACTGGTTATAATTTTGTTTTTACTATACTTATTTTTAGGTACATCTTTTAGATTTGAAATCTTTATTTAGATTTTTTTTTAAATCCAAAATTTAAAACCTGATTCTTTTTCAAGGGCATCAGCAAAAAATTAAGATAAAAAAATCTAAAAACTAAAATGAATATGTCTTTCTTAATTTACATAGGCCATTTGTACTCCCTTAACAAAGGTTTCCTTTACCGAGATTAAAATTATTGTGATTCTTTTTTTTTTTCTGTTTGTCTTGATTTTAAATTATCCGAATACGTGAAAATGATCTGACTGTTAGCCTGAAGCAATTATGACACATGAAATTAGAAGGATTTTATTTTTCATTTGTGTGTTTCCCATGAGAAGATATCTCCTGAGTTCCTTATTCCTTTTCTAGTAATGTGAAATACAACAAAAAATAAAAAATTCTATTGGCATATTTTCTACATCATTAAGAACAATATCCTTCCTATCATACATGAAAAAATATAAGGACAAAAACAGCACTACCAACATTTAAATATTGACTGGTCGCTTCTGCACAGAGCTCAGTCACAATCTCATTATGAGAGCTTTTTCTATTATCCTTGCCAAGTTCATTATGTTTATAATCAAAATCAACGATAGCAATATTACAATTATACTGGTTTTAATGAGAATACGTGTCAACTTGGATGTGCTTCTAGTGCAATGGTTATTATCATAGGAAAAGGACTCTGTAACATGAGTTCAAATCCTGAATGAGACTGTTTGCATTTCCCATTGCACTACTGCAGGAGATACAGTTCACATTTACTAAGTTCTGCTGACAAAGCAATGGAGGCAAAATGAAGGTATATTTATTGTAATGGACACTGGAAACTTGTAAGCTGACATTTGCCTTTGAAAATCTGTACCTCTGATACATAAAGTAAAATAAAGTTGGCAATTTTAGTCGAGGGTGACCCGAAAGCTCCCTAAGGTGTAGGGGGAGGGCACTACTCCATTCCCTGGATTGCTCTACTTTACCCATGATCCATACCTTATAATGCTGAGTGTTAAGCAAGGCTGCACCAAGTACCATTTTTTGAGTTTTTGGTATGACTAGACCTGGGATTAAACCCTGGTCTACTGGACCATTGGCGAACACTCAACTCATTTGGCCAATTCAAAATCTGGAGTAAATTCGGATACTAACTTTAGCCAAGGAATACAAAGGACATTCAGCAGAAGTCACATGAGCAGCTCCTGATTTGGTGAAAGAGAAAGTTACACTATACACATAGTGTTTTTTAAAAAACTTTTCGTTTGCAGTAAACATTCTGTTTTTTATAATTTTGTCTCAGCTGAATTACTTATGTTCTAGTTACAGAATGATGACATTCATGTAAATAATTTCAATTGTTTGGTTGGGTTTAATGGCATATCAACTATTCTTGATTATTTAATGCCAAATCCTGTTTTTACATATATATTGAATATGATATGTAAATACATTTTTTAAATACTGTCAGATGATCAAGCAGTTCTATTTCTAACAATTCAATTTATTATGAATAAACAAATTTAAAGGATTCCAAGAATTGCTATGTATAACTAACAATTCAATTAAATACTCCTCATTTGTTTGTACACAATTAAGCAGAAATCATTTGTTTGTACACAGGTTAAATGTCAAGCTGTTCTATTTGACCCATAGGACCCTATCGGAAGCTACTACTCCAGGCTATAGTGGACCTAGGAGGAATAGCAGTGAAAGTGTACTCCAAATTTTCCAAAGCTTCAGCATTATGGGAGCCTAACCATTAGATTGTTGAGTGTCATATCCAGGACACTCATTGTGGGGGGGGGGTCTTACCTCTCTGCAGAGATGCAATCAGTGAATTCTAAAGCCCCAGCCAACTGGGCTAGAATAATTTGATTATTTAAATAGAAATTATCAAATAGAGTGAGTGTTTTTCGGTGGCTGTTTTGGTTTTATGGTATATCAACCATTATAGGTTATCTAATATCAAATCCATATTTATATAAATAATCAGTTCTATTTCAAACAATTCAGTTTAGCATGAGTACACAGTTTAATTGTCTAAAACATTTCTATTTCAAGCTATTCAGTTTAGTCAAACAGTTCAAATTCAACCAATTCAGTTTAGTATAAGTATAGTTTTTGTCCACACATAGTTAAATGTCAAAACTGTTCTATTTCAAGTAACTCATTTTAGCATAAATACGCAGTTTAGTTCTATTTGACCCAAAGATAAGGCTCTAAATATGCTACCACTCCGGACCAGAGTGGACTTGGGAACAATGGTCATAAAGGAGTGGTCTACATTTCCCAAAGCTCCAGCATCACTGGAATCTCACCATCAAATTGTTTAGTTTCATATCTAGGATACTCATTGGGGGGGGGATTTTACCCCTCTGCAGAGGTGCAGTCGGTGTATTCTATAACCCTAGCTGACTGGGCAAATGAACGTTTTTCATATATGGTAAATCTTGTTTTGAATGGTATGCACTGAGGTTAATTATTGTAAAGATTTATATGTTAAATTGATAAAAATTCTGGTTTGTGTTTATACCATTGGTCTACATCGCTTGCTAGGATTCAGAAAATCATGGAACAACATGGCATTTTCCTTGTAAGTATATATTTATTATTTCTGCATTTTTTCTTTGCGTTATTTTTAGGACGTTATAAAGAAGAGAAACTTTAGGCTTTGTCTGCTGACTGTCAAAGCCACCTGGCCTGATTGCAAAGTCAAAAGTCCACATTTCTTTGGAATTCTTTCTTAGACCTTTGAAATGCACCCAATTTATCTAGGCGGGATGGGGTCTGCAAATCATTTCAGCATGTTTCCATGACTGATTAACCCAAGTAGAACTGTCACAGGCAACTGCTTTATCTTAGAACACATTTCGCCTTTATCTTTGTATATTTGGGTATTCTGCTTTTTGAATTCTTCTGCTTGAAGATAAAAATAAAATAGACGAATAAGGGAATACACAAGTTAAAATAATATCCAAGAAACACATAATCCAGCCGAGTATGACATATCTGTTTAAGAAATATAAAAAATCTAGATGACACATGAATCCATAAAGTTCATATTTTAAGAGTGGTCCATGATGATATAGATGCTTCTATTTAGAAACAAGAGACAGATTCTAATTAGCATTTCGGTATTGATATAAGTCCATGATGATATTGATGCTTCATTGATTTAAGAGCAATTCTAAGCTTCACTCAAATATCAATAAGAAAAACTATCAAAATTTATGTATAATTTCCAAACCACATTATACATATAGCTATTGATTTGGCTGTTTTGATTTATTATTTTTTTTATTTAATATTACTTACATTATCACTATCATTATATTGTGGCAGCAGGTGTTACTTAATGTGCTGGAATGAGCAAACCTCATCTCTGTTTATGGAAGATTTATCTTTTAAAGGAAATGATGATAGCTTTGTTTGACACAAGGCTACAACAACCAGATACAAAGAAGGATGGAAATCACTGCTCAACCAGATGGACTAATGCCGAAGTGTGAAAACTGCAACCTTTTAAATCATTGAATGTAGCCATTATGGAAAACAGTTGAAATCGTCCACCACCACTCTAACACCTGAAACAAATATGGAACTTTAAAAATGAATTTGTTAAGATTGCATACATCTTCATGCTTCCCTGTTAGCTGAGGCTATAGAATATGCTGACTGTCCCTCTGCAGAGAGGTAAGGATCCTACCTCTCTATAAGTGTCCAGGTTATGACTGATCTTGAAGTGAGGCTCTAGTCCTGAAGTATTCTAACTGTAGTGGTTGTTCCTGTTAGGGCGCCATTTATGGGTCAAATAGAATTGTTCAATCATTATTGTTATTATCAATTTGAAACCATATAGCAAGGTCAAAACATTTTACATTTGATCGGAATACTTGATAAATAGAATTACTAATGATAAATAGAAATACTTGAAACCATTTAACTGAGCTCTAACAACTCATTTGAAAATAAAGTTACCTACAAATTATTTACTTACAATGTGTATATGAAAAAAGTAAATTTGCCATTAAATAACCCAAAAGAAGGCTTATATGGCTTTCAACACCAACCATCAATCATTTCTGTCTGTATGGAATGGGAGATGAGTTAAGGAACAAATAATTCTTTTTGTCCTGGAACCTATATCATTGTCAGTCTTCTCCTGCCAATTTGTCTTCTACTTGACTAGATTTAGCAGTTAAATGTGACAAGCTAAGTCAAGGAAGTGAACTTGATATTACTGCTTTTTAAGTTATCTCTCTTTAGGCAATAGTTGAATAAGGACATTGGCTGCAGGGTATCTGACTGTGCCAGTCTAGTAAATCAATCTGAAAGTGTTTATGATGCATCCATCTTGTGAGTAGATGAAAAAATCGGAGTGCTCGTCAATGTATGGTATCACGAGAATAGTCAATAGTCACCAGTGGGAATCTTCTTTATTCACTCAGGCTGTTACTTAGCATCAGATTTGGAAGCCCAGAAAGAATTTATTTTGGACCATGACAGTCTACTATACAACGGCAAAGTATGTCAGAAGTCAAGTTTTTGATGGATAAAAATGACTACAGTACAGTTTATATAGAAATCAATTGACAGTTGGAAAAGGCAATCACAGAATTGGGACACTATAAAATTTTTAAAATACATGAAAGTAATTGGAAAAAAAAAATTTCAAGGGAGGTAATTACATAACTAAGGGAGGTAATCACAATCTTTCTGGTATATTCTCATAAAATGACTTCAGAGTAATGGCCTATCTGAAATCTTTTAAAAGCATACCCCAAAGACTTTTCATATGATGGAATGACATCAATCTATCAAGTTGCAGACATGGAAAGAATTAAATCCCAAGGGCTAGAAGAAAGAAAGAAAGTATTAATCGAGATAAATAAATCTAGAAATTGTTATTGAAAAATTCACCGAATGCCACTCACCTGTGTATTACTATTAGCCACGTGAGTTAATCGAGTCACTGAAACAGCTATCGGCAAAATCATAAGGAGCAAAGAACTTACCTGCAAAAGAAAAGGAAAGAGAAATTTCATTAAATAAACATTTCAAAGAGGAGATAAAGTAGCCCAAGGCTACTTCTTGCTTTTTCATAATGTGCAAAGAGAGATGTAAATATTCGACTTGCTAAAACTTGACAATGCAGAATAAAATTGAAATCAAATAAAATATGTTAACATACCATTTAACAATCATTCTGTTTGTCTCTCTTCCTCTTCTCTCACTCTCTTTATATATATATATATATATATATATATATATTTTTGGTCCAGTTAAACCGGAGTTGGGAGTAATTCCATCAGGACAAGAAGTTATTCAAGCGTGAATATTTAAAATTTTCCTGGCAAAGAGCTCAATGTACCAATAATACAGAGCAATAAATTCTTTAAGAAAAACAATGAAACCGGTCACATAGGATTATAAATTTATTTCAATCCTGTTACGCATTTTTGAAGTTTTCAAAAACACGAAAAAAGTAACAGGACTTCTTCAGATCTTTTGGATAAAAAAATGCGTAACAGGATTGAAATAAATTTATAATCCTATGTGACCGGTTTCGTTGTTTTTCTTAAAGTATATATATATATATATATATATATATTTATATATGTAGTTAGGCAGTATTCGTTCATTTAAGCATGTTTCATAATAATAAAGACAAATTTTGTCTCTATAATTCATTTAAGATCCTTTCAAATTTTCTTATAAGCGTCTTAGTTTCAGGTTGGAATTCGTAGATGAATTTCCCCAAATTGTTCCGAGCACTTTCGGACCCTTCACAGGTCATCATCGGGGGGTTGCTTGCTTGTGTAAGGTGTTTTTTTTTTTTTTTTAAAGAAGATAGAAAGTTTTTCAAGTATATACCAGAAGAAAAATATGGGAACGCAGAGTTGGATAAAACAAGGTAACTCTTGTCTGAAACTAAGACACTTATCAGGAAACTTGAAACGATCTTAAATAAATTATACAGACAAAATCTGTCTTTATTATTTAATGAAACACACATACACACACACACACACACATATATATATATATATATATATATATATATATATATATATATATATATATATTTACACACACACACACACACATTTATAAATCACTTTCTCTCATATATATATATATATATATATATATATATATATATATATATATATATATATATATATATATATACACACACAAACATACACTGTTTATCAACCTCTTTCTCTTAGGTGAACATAAACATGCATACACACACACATTATATATATATATTCTAAGTATATGGGTTTATAGCAAACTCATCAATCATCTTCTCATATATATGTGTGTTTCAGAGTTTCTTTCATGTGGTTTTTATTGAATGATTAAATTATTTGGACAATATAAATCATTAAATTGTACAACTGTTACAGGAATTTATGAACACCTTATCTCAATATATTTATTCATAGAAACAATTATAAGCCTTTGCAAATCATAAGTATATTTCAATGCAAAATCCATAAATAAAGAGTTAAGTTCTAGTTAAAATTTAAAATTTTAACCAGGCCATTTGCTTAATGAGTACAGTGTTTGCCAATGGTTCAAGAGACCGAGGTTCAATCCCAGGTTTATCAGCTACAAAAAGGCACCTTCCCGACAAGCGTCTAACCCAACTTCCCTCTTCAGGTTTCAAAACTCAACTTTCTTCAACGGCTGTTTCCTGAAATCAAAATTATATTTTCTGATATAATCTCTAGTAATGGTCCATTGGCCTAATGAGTAGAGTGTTTGCCAATGATCTGGGAGAGCTGGGTTCAATCCCAAGTCGAGTCATGCCAAAGACTCAGAAAATGGTACTTGATGTCACCTTGCTTAACACTCAGGTCTATAAGGTAAGGATGAAGGGTAAAGTGGAGCAATCCAGGAAATGGAGTAGCACCCAGCCCAACACCTCGGTGTTGTAGCTATTGAAAAGGGAACTTCTGGTCACTCTCAACTGAAGTCACCAACTTTACTTAGTTAAGATTTTTTAAAAAATAGAATAAAATAATGTTTTTTTTTATTCTAAGTTAGTTCGTTGGTTTCTGCTTAATTATAATTCCAAATATTTATTAAGAAAGCCTTGTTATTGAAGTAATTGTCAAATGGGACCAACATTTTTCATACAAAAAATCCTTTAAAATACTGTTAATACAGAGAATTAATTTTTATTTATTGCAGATTTTTGTCCTCATCTTGGTAGGTTTTTTTTTTTTTCCACTACGTTTTGGCCAAATTTCACCTCTGGCCTTCTTCAGGTGATTTACTGTGACCTCGGATAGGAATGCTGAGTCTTATAACCGTATCCCCAGTAATTACTGCCTTCCATAGTTGTTGTCTATCCTTCTATGGAAGGCAGTACCCTAACAGGTACTAATATCCCAGGACTGAGTGAATCCAGGAGTAATGGCAATGAATGGGTATTCCACACTGTTCTGCGACAGATTAATATCAGTTGGCTAGTGGGTAGAGTGTTCGCCAATGGTCCGGGAGACCAGGATTCAATCCCAGGTCGCGTCATACCAAAGACTTGATTCTTCCTTACTTAACACTTAGCAATATAAGGTAATTTCAAGGGTAAAGTGGAGCAATGCAGGGAATAGAGTAGCACTCTCCCCTACAACTCGATGTAGTAGCTATTGAAAAGAGAGCCTTCTGGTCGCACTTGACTATGATCGCCAACTTTACTGACTTACTTTAACTTGCAAGACAAAATAATTGTCAATCATATCTTGCTGTCTGTTGTCAACATGGAGGCACATATCAGATAGAAAAGAAACTTTTCAAGTTTAGGAAGGTATTCATTTGCTACTAGATAAAAGCAAAATGGAAATACGAGTAATCAGTGTATTAACAGTAGAACTTCAGATTTTCAGTCCACTAATTCACTCCCAAAACAGATTCTGTTGTATTATTGATATAATTCAATGATATTTTTAATTAGAAATAAAATAAAATTTTAAGCGCTTATTAGACTTTCAAATATGTGCTTTTGTTAAAGGAATTACAATGATAATTGATGCTGAGGATAATAACTGCACTGATTAAAACTTGAAACAAGGACAAAGAAATGTTAAATGATGTCAAACAGAATCTGATATCTTGTAAAGCTCTGAATAGCGTTCATCCTATCCAATTGAGGTTGCCATACCAAATTAACTCTTCAGTACAAAAGAGCTCTAACCATTGACTTAACATGTCAGTTAAAATCTTTCCGATTTAAATCAAGTTCAGATTTGGCCTCGGATAGTCATTCAACTTTAACTCTAGCTGATATCCTTTAAGCAAATCATGCAATTCGAAGAGGTAACCGTCTTGAGCTAGTTGCTTTATGTTTTTAAAATTTTAAATTTGAGAAGAACATGGTTGATTCTAACCTTAATGGTGACATCAAGATTTTTGTTTTATTCAGGAAAAATTTTCAGTAAAGAGATTTGTATCAATGCAATAGTGACACCCAAGATTTAAAAAATAATTGAGTTACAGGAGATACGGTATAGCCAATAACTTAGTACACACAAAAAATGATTTTTCTCCTCAACTATATGTACTAGGATTTTTTTAATTTCAAGTGGAAGATTATGTAATTGAAACAGGTTATACTGGTTATCATTTATTATTAATATCTATGGCATTGAAACTCATACTATCTAGCATACTTGAAAATAATCCTACCAAAAAGAGTTCTTTTAAAAAAAGATCTAAGCTAAATAATCCTGTGAACTGAATTACCCTGATCAGAAAATCCAGCGAACACTTTTGCATGACAGACGGAAACACTGGACAGCTGTTTTGACCTTATTAGGTCTCATCAGCAGTGTATACCATGATCTCCACCACTGGAGATCAAACCAGCGACTACAGATTGCAGAGTTGAAACTACAACTGAGCCACTGTATTTGATATGCGGGCACCTCGGGTGGTATAATGGTTTGCAAGGTAGACTAGCAAACCTGCACGAGTGAGTTCAATTCTCATTGGGCGCCCCATTCATGCGGCCTTGTGCTACATCTAAGCAAAAAGCTTAGTAAATTCTAACTGTGTTTGATATGGACCAGTGGCTCAGTTGTAGAGTTGTTAGAATCTCATCTATGGATCGAGGAAAACTACTTAATCATATACTATACTTGAGACCATTTAACAGTGTGCAAACGAATGAGCTCTGGCTCATTTAAAAATTGTTACCCACCCACTATTCATTAACAAATCATATATATATATATATATATCATCTTATTCAATCCAGTAAATCCAGAATAGAGAATAATTCCAATCAGGTGAAATAACAAATATTCAAAAATAGAATATTAAATTTAAATATTCTTGGTAAAGAGCTCAATATAAATAAAATCCACAGAGCAAATAATTTTTTTCAAAAAAAAAGAAAACAACAATTGGTCACATAATAAATTTGATTGATTTATATCAATGCTTTTAAGAAGATGGAAATAAATTCATTATCTTTATGTGATCGATTGTTGTTGTTTTTTTTGAAAAATTATATATGTGTATAAATAGAATTTGGCATCAAATAACCCACAAGGGTTGATATGTCATTAAATGCAACCAGCCAACCAGAAATATGAACACAATATAAGTATGCAATAACAGTGTTAAACAAAGAAAAATTATGATGAGTTTCTCAGAGGGCCTAATTTGTACACTACATTTCTTGTTCTATCTTATGTAAAAATGTAGAATATTTTTTCTTATTTTTATTGTGAACATGTCCTTTGGTTATTCTGTTTGACTTGGAGCCTTGGACAGACCAAAATAGATGTGTAGAAATTTGTGATTAATCCATTTTCTGAGTATGACATAGAGAGAAACCAAAATATGGGATTTGTTTTTTTTTAAAGCTACAAAAGTGCCCTTTCTGGAAGTGTTTGTCTACACCTCCCCTCACTGTAGAGATAAGTCTGTAATGACCAGGTTAACCTCAAATCAAACAAGACAAAATAAAATCAACTCTCATAGAATTAGAAACTTTATCACAATATAAAGCCCATGTTTTGATAATTCTAACCTAAGAAATCTATCAGCTTGAAAGTACTTAAAGAAAACTAAAAATATAGCAAGTGTAATGTTTGTTTTTTTTAAATGATAAACTATTCAGACTGTATCATGAAAAACTTCTAAAAATATATGCTTGTAAGATTATATATATCATCATCATCATCATGATGTTGTGCTGCCAGGATGGATATCCCTGACTGTCTCTCACCACTTCTCCCTATTATTCATCGCCTCTGGCAGGTCTTCAGAGTTACATCCTGTATCCTCACATAGCTGCTGTATGTAAGTTTGAACTGGCCGTCCTGCTTTTGCTTGGCCATATGTGGGGGTCCATAGGAGTGCATCACTTATGAGCTCGTCCTTGTTTCTCCAGCAGTGTCCTGCGTGTCTGGTTTGTCAAACTTGTATAGTTTTTGTGATGGGAGGCAAGTGGCCGTATAGTTGGTGTCTTGTGGAGTGTTGTAGCCAGGACTTGTTCAATATTGCTCTCAACATTCTTGTGTAGTTGCCGTCAAGTTTCTTCTCCAGCCGTTTAGTTTGCGTCCATGTAGTGCATCCATATAGCAGTATCGATACAACTGCTGCCTGGAAGAAACTGTGTTTCATTTTATCGGTCAGGTCTGATTTCCATATGATCGAGAGCCTATCGATAGCTGTCCATGCTTTCATTAGTCGTGTGTCAATGTCTTGTTCTTACATATGTGTTATATATGTGTATGTTTCCAGCTTTAACCCTCTAAAGCAGACTAAGGTAAACACACTCTAAGAAAAAGAGAGGATGACCTCTATATAAAACCCATAACCAACGGGAAAACATTCAAACTGAGAACAAGAGTAAGTTCAAGTCTCATTAAGTACCCCATTAACAAGGCCTTGAGCCATATATGTTCTCTGACGAAAGCAACAAGCTGGAAACATACACATGTTTAACACATATGTAAAAACAAAATAAATAAATTCAAAAAATACAAATCTCTTCGTTGACCTACCTATTTTAAAAGATATATTTTTATTCTTTCTTTGGACCTACAACAAACATCTTTTATATATATTTACATAAGTTGGCCAACTGTAGTTGAGGGTAACTCAAATGCTCCCTTTTTCAATAGCTACTACGCCAAGGGCACTACTTCTTTCCCAGGATTGCTCCACTTACCCTTGATCTGTACCTTATAATGCTGAGTGTTAAGCCAGGAGGGATCATGTACCATTTTCTAAGTCTTTGGTATGACTTGACCAGAGATTGAACCCAGTCTCCTGGACCATTAGCAAATACTCTACCAACTATGTCAATGGGCTTGTAATATATATATATATATATATATATATATATATGTGTGTGTGTGTGTGTGTGTGTGGTGGGGGGTGAGTGTGTGAAACAAAGAATCCTTATAATGGTTCAAATACTTTGAAAATGTTGACCTTGAATTTTTTGTAATCCATGTATTATACTATGTTCTAAATAGTATTTTCAGAAATATGTATTTTGCAAAAAAGAAAGAAATATTTATTTTTATTAGTAAATCTATTGTAAAATTGTAAAACATCCAAGAAAAGTATGAGGCTAGGAGAATTTAACAAGAAAGTGATTTTAACACAGTGTATTTCTGGAAAAATTTCTCCAAGAGACACAGTATTAATTCTCTAAATCAATATGTGAAATATACTTCATATGCTTCGCATAGAAACCAATAAAAACAGTTTTCATGGGTTTGGCATTCCATGGTACAGTCTTATTAATAACAATACAGCTTGGACATTAAAATATTCATACATACATATAATTATTTGTCCAATTATACATATATGGAAATATAGTTTGGAGAGTGCTCAATATCTGTTATAGAGCTATGATATAATATAATGATAAATAAATATATTTTAGTTTTTATATATATTCAATAGTATGGATGCTTATCTGTGACTACTGGTTTCATGCTGTCTTTATATGACAATCATTAGGCAGCAAAAGTCTGATGACTGTTATATAAAGACAGCATGAAATACTCACAGTTAAGCATATATATATATATATATATATATATATATATATATATAGGAACTAATATATATATTCATTTATTATTATACTTGATGAAATGGAATGACCCATCTTCTCTGTATTCCAACAATAGTAGTAGTACTAAACATTATTTAAGTACACACAGGTCACTCAATGCCGGACACTAAAAGAAGGAATCTTAGCTTTGGACTTCAGCGCGGGACTTACCTGATTGACCATTGCTTGGATTTAATACTACCCTTACAAGGATAGTAATATCATTACTAACCTACTTGTTATATTTGTACACGCATATGAATAAACCTGTTATTCCTACTTAATGTGTTGCTATTCTTTACCACTCGGAATAGCTTGTCATTGTATATCATTAACGATATAACAATATTATATATATATATATATATATATATAAGTAAGTAAAGTTGGCGACCATAGTTGAGGGTGACCAGAAGGCTCCCTTTTCAATAGCTACTTCACCAAGGTGTGGAGGAGGGCGTTACTCCTTCCCCAGGATTGCTCTACTTTACCCTTGATACGTACCTTATAATACTGAGTGTTAAGCAAGGAAGTATCAAGTACTATTTTTAAAGTCTTTGGTATGACGCGACCTGGGATTAAACCCTGGTCTCCCAGACCATTGGTAAACACTCTCCTCACTAGGCCACTGAGCTGTTAAATATATATATATATATATATACACACACACTCACACATTTGACACATGTTGGACAGCAGGAGGAATTTGTGGAATGCCATGTGCATTTCCTGGTGTTATTCTTCTTGACTGGGCTGAGATCTTTTTAACCACTCCTCATAATTCTTGGAATAATGACTTTAGACAATATTTGGAAGGTGGCTAATGGTTAAGTCATTCCAAAATCACCAGTTCCTGCCAAATCATCAAAGTTAAGCAATGATGAGGCTGTTAAGTACGAAGATGGATGACCGGGCAGTAACAGCAGGTATAGAAAGGTATTTACCTAAGTAATGGAGGTAATCACAGACTTTCTGATATATTCTCATAAAATGACTTTAAAGTAATGGCCTATCTGAAATCTTTTAAAAGCATGCCCCAAAGCCTTTTCATGGACCTGTTCTTAGGAAAACAACGATGATAAAATGACATCAATCTATCAAGGTGTAGCCTAGTAAAGAATTTAATCCTAAAGGCTAGAAGAAAGAAAAAAACATTAATAGTGATAAGTATATCTAGAAAGTGTTGTCTAATTGGACAGCTTAACACTTAGATGGGTAACCATATAGTAACGGCAGGTACTGTAAGCAAACTGAGGCCTGTGTACCAGACTAAGTGAAGCTTGGTAAATAATTCAGAAGGTGATAGAGTTTACTGGGTGAAACAGTAATTAAAACACCCAAGATAAGGATATCTGTCCAAGTAATTCTTGGAATAATCCTGATATTTTATCTAAGAATTTCAGACAATACAAGTGCAATATTCATCAACCATCAGTATGACAACAAGTGTAAAAATGATGCTGCCAAAAAGATGAGGAAAGAAAAGAAATAACCTTGACATATGCCTGTCAATAAATTTTACTCAGAATTTAAGAAGGGACTACCTAAGCGCAACTTGGGCAGATGAGTCAGTTATTACACTAACGTCTTTGGACAAAATAGAGTTTATCCAACTCCACAAAGATAGGGAATCAGCAAAAACATGAGTGGTGAGACGATGTGGGTTGGGAAGGGGAGCACATAACGGAATACAGCATTCTGGAAAGCAAGCCAGGATTCTGGATTACTTTTGGTGAATAAATTCCACCTGAATGATTTCGGATTAATACACCTTCAAAGAATTTTGGAGAGACTGCAAAAATGCCAAAAGTGTTATTAACATTCGTAGGGCTTACTTACGATCTGATTGTGTCAGAAAGGTTTTGGGAAACGGGCTTTTTCAAGCGTGCACTCTCATCAATGCTTTTATGTGGCTATGAAACCAACAGTGAAGGGCGTGAAGAAGCATTTGTTGAGAAAACAGAGTTATGGATTTCTCTGTGAAAATGTCTGTGGAACCATCATTTTGGTAATACAAGGATACTGCTGGCTGTAAGGTATTAAAGATACAAGCTAACAGCAAAGGAAATGATAAAAGCTAGAATTTACCTGAATTAATTTTCAAATGTAAGATTAAAATCAATAAGTGCTCTTCTTAAAAATTGACCTAGCATTGCCTTCTACCTATTTAAATTTGCAATTGTATTGTTACCAACCTTGACTTTCTTGTGAACTAGTAACCAAAGTATTGTAATCAAACCACATATGTAAAAAGTTAATTGAGATTTTTTTTTCGAAAAGAAGATATATATATCTGCTTTAAAAAGTGAACTACTAAATTTATCATCAAATTAAATACACAGTAAAATAAACCAAAAAATTTAAAAAAAAAGCAAATATTGCACCACGTCCAGTGTGCTGGTATAAAGAATAAGGGGATGATGTCTTGAAATGGCAGATATAATTCTTGAATAATTTGGAATCAGCTTTAGTCTTGCAAATACACTTGATTTCAGTCTGGTTTGATTTCTTTGCTGAATGCCATATCAACCTTTGTAATTAGTTGTCTAAATTTCTGTGACGAAGTTTCCTGATTTTTATCATAAAGGGTTTTCAGACTATTGTCTTTATTTTTATTGTTATTCCCACAATGTTTTGGCTGATATGTCCACCGGTTTTCTTCAGGAGTCCAGCAGGACACATAGCATAACAGTTATAAGCGTTGGTTCCCTAAGCTTCTAAGGAGACAATCATCTGGAGGTTGCAGATTCAATCCTGACTGCAGGCAAGTAACAATGCAGGAATACTTAACACTTGTGCCCAGTTATGGCTTAGGGAATCAGAACAGGCGACCCCCGTGGATTCAATAAAGGATGTAGTTCAAAGATCTGTGAATGTTCGCGAGTTCAACAAACACCTGAAGTAGGCCGGAGGACATATCAGCCAAAACGTTGTGGAAATGTAAGTTATTTAATGTCCAAACTATCCTAGTAGAAGAACAGCAGTTAAACTATTTAGGCTATAGTTGGGGGATAACTTTCTAAAACATATAAAAACCAAATAGAAATGTATCAGTGAGATTGGAGTTCAAACATATTTACTTCATGGCCACTGTTCAGCATGTTAGCTTTTACCTGATAATAACACCCACCCCCCAAAAAAAAAACATGATTTTGAAAATCATGTCATTAAAATACATTTCAAATGTCAAAGAGTCTGTATTTGTTGTCTTATTTATCAGATAAATTTTGCAAGCAGCAAATCTCTAAACTGAGATAGGATTGCTGGGTTTTTAATCAAGAAAGCAACAATAAAATAATTTTCATTTATTTTGATTTTTCTAGAAACTGATATAAAGAAATAAAAATAGATTTTGACTCTTTGAACTGTTAAACTTCTCAGTAGTCCTGACCGTGGGGCTAAGAATATACTGACTATATCCCCTACAGGAGAATAATATCCCAGAAAGAAGTATCCTAGGTATGATACTAAACTGCTTGTGATGGTGAGGCTCCACTTCTGGAGATCTGAGCAGAGTAGAGTATTCCTTCATTGCTATAAACCCTAACCCTAATAATCCCCTAATTATCAGGACTAGAGCCTCACCCTCAGATACAGTTTTGCATCATATCCAAGACACTTTCTCTCTGACCTATAAATGGAACCCTAACAGCTACTACCACTGTGGGTTAGAGTGAACCTGGGAGTAATTGCAATAAGCGGGTACTCCACAATCCTCGAAGTATTAGGACTAGAGCCTTACCATCGGATGCAGTTTTGTGTCATACCCAGAACACTTGTTGAGGGAGAAGTCTCAACCAGCAGCAGAGATGCAGTTGGCATATTATGTGACCCCAGTCAACAGAGTTTCAAAGGTCTGAAAGTGAATATGATCAAATGATTTGAGTTCAAACTTGTTTATTGTGATGGTGCAGTTCAGCACATTATCCACAACGCCATGATTTTTTGTTCATTGTAGTAAACTCTGGTTGATTGTTAGTGTAGTGGATTTTTTTTTTTACTTCATTTGAATTGTACTTAATTCATCCCCTTCATTTTTTGCCCTTGTCTTTGGGGTTCAGAATATTCTGATTGTGTCCCCTGAAGGGGAGTACAAACACTCTCCATCAACAAAAAAGGATCTGTGTTGGTATGAAACTAAACTGTGATAGTGAGGCTTTAGTTCAGGAGATCTGGGGAGTGTAGAGTACCTCTTTATTGCCGTTACTCCCAGGTCCACTCTTACCTGTTAAAGTCCCATCTGCAGATTTGTTTAAAAATCATTTTTATCTTATAGAACAGTGTGCAAAAAAAACTCTCAAAAAATTACTGCATAAAAGGATGAGCACACAATGAATATGATTCTCTAACCTCTCCACATAAAATAACCCTAGATAGATTGTCATTCAGTTTCAATCAATTAATCTTAAGCCCCTCAGATACCCTTTACTTGAGCCACCATTTCTGTGAATATATGGAATGGCAAGTATGTACTTATACAACCACTCCACCATGAGTAACATGTGACACAAGTCAATTTTTACCAGAGAACAAATGGTTTGAATTCAGGGTTTTCCGTCTCCCAGACTAGTTGCTATACCAAGCTTAAAGAACACAGTCTGCCCTACTAATTACCCTGTGCCATTTGGAGAATCCTAATCATACCTTTCCAATGAGAAGTTCCTGAGGTGTAGTGGTTTAAGAGCTAGACTCTGGAATAGCCGTGAGTTCCTACTCCACTTGTGCTATTACATTTACTTTTGGACTAATACCCTTAGGAAAGGAATGAATCTTCTTATCCTTAGAGCTATGAGTTAAATAGTACCACTTCTGGTCTTCAAGAATTGCTTCAGTATTAAATAGCCCAGAGAGGTTGACATGCCATTAAACAGAGAATCTAGAAAAAAAAAATACCTTTCCCAAGGAAAGTAGCACTTTATGAATTGTAAACAACCTAATCCAGAGTTTGAACTCAGGCCGCCCAGTCCATTTCCTCCGATGATAACCAGAACACTATTTACAGTAGCCTCTTGTGTATGTAACAGTGGAGCAGGCTGATCCCTAGTGATGAACTTAATGGAGATTTGTATAAGTATAAAGTGAAAAGTAAACAGCTTTGACCAGGGTTTGAATTTGGTTACTAATTTATTTTCTATGACAATAGCAGTAATGCTAAGAGCATTCCCACAGTTTTATTGTTGAGTCAGGTGGAGATTCACGGGAGTAATACTCCACCAGCAAGTGTCCTGGATACAATGGTAAACAATGTGACGTTGAGGCTCCAATATATACTGGAGGTTTCAGGAATGCGGAGTACCCATTTATTGCCATTGGTCCCAGGTCCACTCTGGCTCGGAGTGATAGCACCTGATAGGGTCCTATCTATGGGTCAAATAGAACGAAACAGTGTATTTATGCTAAATTGAATTGTTTGAAATAGAACTGTTTTCACAATTAAATGGTGTACTTATGCTAAATGGAATTGTTTTAAAAGGAACTGTTTTGATATTTTACTGTGTATAAACAAAAAAAAATCTCTACTTATGCTAAAACTGAATTGTTTGATATAGGACCGTCTATATGTATAAAAATGGATTCGGCATTAAAAAATCTACAATGGTTGATTAGCCATAAAAGCAAACCAAACCCACAGTAACATTGTTTCAAGTATTCATATCTAATACTAATAATTTTTAAACAGATTTATTTAATCCACATATGGAACAGGTACTATCACTCTGAGTTAGGAGGAATCAAAGAGTAATAGCAAGGAATAGGAGATTCCCCACTTCCCAGAGCTCCAGAACTGGAGTCTGACCATGGGATACAGTTTAGTGACATACCCAAGATATCTCTTGTTGCAGGGGAATCTTACAATCATTGTAAACAAATAAGCTGTTTATACTTAGCTGCATTATCAGTTTTTTTAAGAGTTAGAGTATTAATAAGGTTTACAATCATTTGAAAGAGGCGAACATTTCATACTTAGTTATAATATGAATGTTTTAAGAGTCAATTAATATAGTTCAAAATCATTAAAGATCTATTGAAGCCATAAAAGGGACCCTAATAGAAGGACACTAATAGGTACTACCACTCCAAGTCAGAGTGGACTTGAGACTAATGGTAATGAAAGAGTGATTCCACACTCCCCAGATCTCCAAAATGATGCCCGACCACATGATTTATATCCTACTTAAGGAGAGTCTTACTCCTCTGTAGGGGATGCAGTCCGTTTATTCGAAACCTCTGCCAATGGGGCAAAACTGTTTATTGTCATGCTTTGATATTGTACCATTTAAACACAACACTCTGGGCATCCTAACATATTTTGACTGACTTGTCTTTCCTTTAAAATGTAAAAATAATTTTTGAAAAATTAAAAGAAAAATGCTCTTTTGCTTGAAGAGTTAAATAAGATCAAAAAGTAAAATTTTTTTGCCTTCTCTAAATCTGACCTAGATTTGAATTGAGCTAAAGGCAGAAAAAAAAAATTCATAAACAGTTCTTTCTTAAAAAGATCAATACACTTCCAATATTTTCATGCTTTAACATTCTTTCATTTTCTTTCTTTCTTTCTTTCTTTTCATTCTTTTGTCAAAATGCAACTGTTTGTTATAGAAACCTCAAGATATGTGTATCAAGAGAAGAGTATAATAGAGAATATATCAATTGAATAGATTAACTTGTTCAGGTAAAAGTAATCAGAAAAATTAAGAGTCATACAAAAGTAAGGTAACCATATAACTTGGTTAAAAATTCATTAAAGATACAATTAGAAAATTCTATTACTCTTATGGACCCCCACACATGGCAGTGCAAAAGCAGGACGACCAGCACGAACATATATTCAACAACTATGTGGGGATACAGGATGTTGTCCAGAAGACCTGCCTGAGGTGATGAACGATAGGGAAAAGTGGCGAGAGAGGGTCAGAGATATCCGTGCTACCAGCACGACATGATGATGATGATGATTAATCATCTGATTTGTTTTGTAGCACAGGTTAGGTTATAGCAGAAAATCCAGTCATGAAACAGTGAAGTATTGGCAAAGTCAGTGGTCAGCTATTTCAAAATAAACAAACCAAACACAGATGTTGCACTAAACAAATTTTGTTTAACAGCAGAAATTTTCTTTTTCCATTTAAGAATCTATGACAAAATTTACCTAATGTAAATAATTGAAGTAGTGGTATAGTCAGTGGTCAGCTACTTCACTATTAGCAAATTAGAGATGAGAAAAGTTTTGTTTAATTGCTGAGAATTTTATATTGAGTAGCTTTCTTTCTTTCTTTCCTTTTACTCTTGAAAATCTACCACAAAAATACTTATACAGTATATAAAAAAATATGACATCTTATGATGGGATTGGTAAAAAACTGATAGGCGCCAAGCACCAGTTACTTGGTGTCTACACTATCTTAAATTATATATTGAGCATTCTTTATTCATAATGAACAATATTTATATATTTATATATATATATATATATATATATATATATATACACAGGGTGGAACGATAAAATTGTCGCCCTAGAAAAGATGACATGGTTCCATTTCCGTTTAATGAAAATCAGTTTTCTTTTTTTGTTGCAGACCATCTACTAGTTGGCCAGTTGTGTACAAATCCCAAGAGCGATAGAAGCCTTCTATCATGTCAGAAAGTGACACAATGTTCAATGAGTGAGATCGGAGATGCGCTGCTGTACAACTCGTGCTCTCTACCAATCCAAGTTATGACAACAGGACCATTGCTAGCTCCCTCAAAATGCAAATTTGGTATGCACAAATAACAGGGACGTGCCCAGGGGGATGAAAACAAAGTTTCCAGCTACGGTTATGGTCTTTGGTGTGGTTTCAAGTGAGGGCCACATCATGCCACCTCACATCTTCGAAGTCGGCTTGAAAGTCAACACCAAAGTGTACCTGGATGTGCTGAAGAGTGTGGTGATCACCTGGTGCAATCAGGTGGCCAGTGGCAGGCCCTGGGTGTGGCAGCAGGACTTGGCGCCGGACCATAAGTCCAAAGAGACTCAGGCTTGGCTTCAGAAGGAGTCCTATGACTCTCACTGGCCCCCCTTCTCCCCTGAGCTGAACCTGCAGGACTACTTCATTTGGTCATACATCAAGAACATCACCAATATGACCTCCCACAACACCAAAGCCAGTCTGATTCGCTGCCATCCACCGAATATTCACCGAGCTCCCGCTGAGTATTTGTATCGAGGCGGTGATTGAGGCTGAAGGCAGCTACATTGAATAGATGTCACCTTTACTACATAATCAAGTTACCTGAATTGATTTTTTTTCAATAAAAGTTTTAAAATTTTTCAATAAAAGTTTTAAAATAAAGCTGTAGTATTGTTTTCTTTAGGACGACAATTTTATCGTTCCACCCTGTGTTTATTTATGTATATATACACCCCCCCACACACACACAGAGTTTAGGAGAAATTGAAACCAATTCATAATCTAATGACTTGATTAATACGCATTGAAATGACCAAAACTTTTAACAGCAGGTGTAAAACAACTCAAAATTTTATCTTTTAAGTTTTTTTACTTTTTAACAATAGAAATGCCATTTACAAGAAAAGTGAAGGTATTTCAACATTAAATATCAAACTGGTGAAAAGGATCCAAGTGGTCACCAATAAAACTAGTGTCTTCACTTGGTCACGTTCTCCCTTTAACAAGAATAATGTCTTCACTCGACCAAACTCAAGAGAACGTTGAAACTCTCCATGTCCACTCACCTGGTTTTTATAACATTTGTTTGCCCTCTTATGGAAATAAACCCGCTGCATAAAATGGGCTGTTTGGTGCATGTGCACTGAGCCCTCTGCAAATGGTGACTTGACAACTGAGAAAATGCATGCATTTGGTAAGTCACTATTACATCTATTACAACACAAAACACAGAATTTTGAGTTGATTCTACACATGCTGTTAAATGCTGAGGTCATTTAAACAGGAAATTACAAGAAAAATATTTATTTTTCATAAACATCCTCTGTATTTCAAATGACAATTTTTTTTTTTTGTAAACACACTGTATATAAGTACTAACTAAATGTTTTGAGAATTTAAACAGAACATAAAAATAAGTAATAGCAAGTTTTGCCATTACGCTTGATGAGTACTTCCCAAATACCTAATTTCCAGCATCTCCTTTGAAGTACAATTTCCATGGTAACAAGGCATTAGGTTAAGTATTATTTTTCATGGAACATATGGGCATCACCCTATATATATGATTGATAGATAAATAGATAGATGGATGGATAGATAGATATAATTAATATGTATCAGCAAAGTAAATTACTTAGAAATAAGTATAACGCTTGTGAAGTGCATACTGGCAATTTTTGAAGTGAATGGTACATGAGTACAGTGCACTGAGGGTCACAGGAAAAGTGTGGTACATTCCAGACTGTGCTAGTCATTTCCAAGAATTAAATAGAGTGAATCTCTAAGTGCAGTCATTGCCATTTTGTCTGAATTTACTGCTGAGAAATAAATGCTTATTTCTTTTTAGAATATGCCTCAAAGGTATCTGCCTGTAGATGATTCCCGGCAAAGGTATTCTGTAGTCAACTGCCAACAAATTTGGATGCAGATGGTAAATTTATGGTCCACAAGTTACAGAGGGATTTTTGTACCTGTTTTCAGCTTTTGACACAGTTGGCTCTGAAGAAAGAAAAAAAAACTTTGGTTCTTTTCTTTCAGTTCAAATGTACACTAAGACTAAATAAAGAACTTAGTAAGTAGTTTGGTAGGTGTTTTCATGGCATATCAACCCTTGTAGGTTATTTAATGCTAAATCCTGTTTTAATATAAGTGATTTGTAAGCAAATAGGTTTTAGGTAACTTTATTTTTGGTTTGGTTTGGTTTCTTTGTTTACTGGTGCATCAAGTATCATAGGTTATTTAATGACAAAGCCATATTTGGAGAAGAACAGCTAAGATATTATTTAACCTACAAATGGGGGATAAAGGGGTTCATGCCTTTCCTGAGGGTATTAGTCTAAAAGTGAATACAACAATGTAACTGAAGTTTAAACTTAGTTATTTTGAGATTATAGTCCATAACTTTAACCACTACACCATATGAACTCCCCCAAACATTATTTTCAATTAAGTTAGAGCTAATTTGTTTTGCAAATAGTTAAATGGTTTTAAATTTTCCTGTCTAACTCTAGTAATTCTATTTTATATAAATCATTTGTTTGCACACAGTTAAGCATTTTCAAGTACTGCTTATTAACATTTGTAATTCTATTCATCAAGTATTCCACACTAGACGGAACCTCTCTGAAACTGGTAGACAAATTCACCTACCAAGGAAGCACCATCTCATCAACCGAAAAAGACATCAACACACAGCTAACGAAGGCATGGACAGCTATCGATAGGCTTTCGATCATATGGAAATCAGACCTGACTGATAAAATGAAATGCTGTTTCTTCCAGGCAGTGGTCATATTGATATTGCGATATGGATGCACTACTTGGACGCTAACTAAACGGCTGGAGAAGAAGCTAGATGGCAATTACACAATTGAACAAGTCCTGGCGGCAACACCCCACAGCCACCTGCCTCCCATCACAAAAACTATCCAAGCTAGACAAACCAGACATGCAGGACACTGCTGGAGAAGCAAGGACAAGCTCATCAGTGATGTACTCCTATGGACCCCCACATATGGCCAAGCAAAAGTAGGATGACCAGCTCAAACATACATACAACAGCTATGTGAGGATACGGGATGTAGCCCTGAAGACCTGCCAGAGGCGATGAACGATAGGGAGGAGTGGCGAGAGAGAGTCAGGGATATCTGTGCTAGAGGCACAACATGATGATGATTCCTATGTAATATAAATTGTTTGCACAGCTGTTTCAAATAACAAATGGTAATCTTTAGTAAATGATCAAAAAGTTGCTTGACTTATAGATGGGACCATAAAAGGTACTACCAATCCAGTTCCGAGTGGACCAGTATAATGGTAATGAAGGGGTACTTCACATTCCCCTAAGCTCCAGGACTGGAGCCTCATCATCATATGTTGTTTTATGTAATACTCAAGAAACTCATTGGGAGGGGAGTCTTATCTATCTGCAGAGGTGCAGTCAGTGTATTCAACATCCCAGCCAACAGAACTTAGTACTTTGGGATACCTATGCTCAGTCAAGCAACAACAACCACAGAAGAATTCCATATGTGAAAATAGTATTGTCAGTTCTTATTACATATGCAAGGATAATAGGTATCTGTGGTTATTTCCTCAGAGCTGGATTCTTTTTTTCTTTTTTTTTCAGTGATGAAGTAACAGATATAAGGGCAAAATGCTTACTGTGTAAATTATACACAAGAGGGGCTGAAGAATCCATTTGTTAGAGTATGAGAAAAGCACTAACAATGAAATGATGTGAGTTAATCTTTCATATTCAAATACAAACAGGATTTGTTAAGCAGTTGATAGACTCTTTGACAACTATAATTAAAAAGAAAATAAGACAAATAAAGAGACAAAAACATTCAGAAAGACTGTGAAAGAGACACACACAGAGAAAGCCTGAGAGCGACAAACACAGAAATCCAGAGAGACACACATGGAGAGAAAGACAGAGAAAGAGAGACACAGAAAGAAAAACAGAGAAAGAAATACACAGAAAGCCAGAGGGAGAGAAGAGAGAGAGAGAGAGAGAGAGACACACACACACACACACACACACATGCAGAGAAAGTCAGAGAGAGACACATTTAAAGAGAAAGACAGAAAGAGACATACACACAGAGAAAGAAAGATAGAGAAAGAGACACAAACACAGACAGAGAAAGAGATACAGAGAGAGAGTGGAATACACACTCACACACAGAAAGACAGCGAAAGAGAAAGACAGAGAGAGAGAGAGAGACACACACACACACACAGAAAGCCGATGAGGGAGGCACACACAAAGAGAAAGACAGAGAAAGGAACAGAGAGAGAGAGAGAGGCAGACACACACACACACACAGATAGAAGCAGACAGACAGAGAGTTTAAGATTTGATTTGCTTTGGTATGGCTTCTTTGTTTAATGACACTGATGAATAAAATATAATCTGCTTTTCTTTTCCTTTTATTATGCAAAATGTATGGATAGATAGAGTGAGAGAGAGTTGAAGACAGCTGGGCTGTACACACAGGGGCTAAGATACAAATGTTCAGTGAAAGTTCTCCTTTTGATCAACACCTTTCTGGTTATATAATATCCCAGATGCCCACACAAATTATCATGGTCACACCTCCAGTCTGCCACCTACAAGTTGCACATGGATACACCTTCTTCTAGCATGCCACCCACACAAATTCTCATGGTCATGTCTCCAGTCTGCAGCCTACACAATGCATGGGATCATGCTTCCTTCTACGCACACAATCTACACTGAATTTCCATTGAGTACACCTGCATCCTATTTATTTTTTGTTCCCAGTGTCCGACTTCCAGAGCTGTATTGACAAATGTCAAAGAGGTCTTCAAGTCAATATCCAACACAAGATCATTTGACATCTAATATATACAATAAACATACCAGTCCTATCAAAAGAAAGAACATACGAATGTGTCTCAACTGATTAAACTATACACATATAGTTTTATGAACAAGCAGTATGTAGAAGGGGCACAAAAATGACAAAAAAGCTTACAAGATGATGTGTAGTTAATGTAGCCATATGTCTTTATCATTTGCTGGTAGAATCAGAGACAAAGTATCTATAGTTCAAAGAACAGAGTAAAAAGTTGTTGAGGAATGGCTTCTTAGACTATCATCTGACACCTTATAAGGCCCTCAATAGACATGTTAATTTTCCAAGAGAGGTAATTATTTATTGTATCATTACAGTGCAATATCATGTATATTTAATGGACGTAGACCATTTCCATAGTGGTCAGGCCAAGAACTTTTTATCTCCTATCTAGCAATATACATAAAAACTTGGGTGAAAAATGGAGTGATGTGGAATGGAAAATAGGAAATAAAATAAGAAGTGATTGATTATTTGATTTTAATGGCATATCAACCTACCTTAGTTTGTTTTATGCCAAGAGATTAGGAAACAGCATTCTCTCTCCCACTAAAACTCTCTTACTCTCTCTTTCTTTAATACTCTCTTTCTTCTTCTTTTTTTTTCTCTCTCTCTCTCTTTAAAACTCTCTTCCATTCTCTCCTGTTATCTCTTTTTTAACACTTTGTTCCCACTCAATCTTCCACTTTCTTTAACTTTCTCTCTTTTGAAAACTGTCTGTCTGTTTGTCTAATACTCTTCCCTTCTTTCTTTCTCTTTAACACACAGTTTCTTTTACAGGATGTGACACAAGGCTAATGTTTTAGCTGAGTTTTTGTGTAATTGTTTCTTAACAAGTATTTTTATACATGGTATTATTGAATAATTGTCAAACATATCGATTGTATCTTAAAGGGTGCTATCACTCTGAGGATTTCACACACTCCAGATTATCAGATGGAATTTACTATCATACCCAGGACACTCCTTTTCAGTGGGGAAGGTCTTAACCTTCTACAAGGGATGCAGGTAGTGTATTCTAAAATCCCACCGGGCTTGATGAGCTGTGAGAAAGGAACTATACAAAAGGTGATGATAAGGTAGAGAGAAGTGAAGGAAAAGAAAATTATATAGACTGAAAGAAAAGAAGAAAATAAAAAAAGGTTTAAGAAATATCAGTAAAATATAAAACAAAGAATCAAGAAACTCACAATCTAATGCTCAATTTAACAAACCTAGGAATTTTGCATATCTGCCATTTTCTTGAATAATTTAGTATCTGTTAACAGGTAATCTTTTCACTTGTCAATCAAACATGGTGCAATGTAGCACAATATGAAAATAGAGACAAAAAAGGAAGATTAACATGAAGATTGAAAGACGTAAGAAAAAAGAAGGAATATAAAGAGAAGAAAGAGAGATAAGAAAAATTAAGAGAGAAAAGAAAAAAAAAAAAAATAGATGAGAAAAAGAGAGGCAAAAAGAAGAGATATGAGAAAAAAAAAGAGACAGTGAAAAAAAGAGGGATAAGAAAAATAAAGAAAAGAAACAAGAAAAAAGAGAGATGAAGAGACATTGAAAAGGAGAGTCAAGAAAAAAGGAAGATGAGAAAAAATTTAAAAAATAAAAAAGTGACATGAAAAAAGAAGAAAGAGAAAAGGGAAAAAATGAGGAAAAAAAAAAGAGAAAATTAAAGAGAGTCAAAGAGAAAATGAAAAAGAGATAAGAAAAAAAGAGATAAGAAAAAAAGAGATAGGAAAAAAAGAGATAGGAAAAAAGCGGAACAAGAAAAAACAAGAGTCAAATAAAATGAAAAAAAGTCATGAAAAAATAAAAGAGACTAGTAAAAATAAAAAAAAACTAAAGAGACAAAAAGAATAAAAAATAGATGAGAAAAATTAACAGATGGGAAAAAAAGAAAGACATAAAAAGATAAAGACAAGAAAAATGGGAAAAGAGACTAGAAGAATAAAAAAAGAGATGAGAAAAATGTAAAATGAAATGAGAAAAAAAACAGAGACAAGAAAAAAAAACAGAGGTGAGAAAAATGCCAAAAACGAGAAAAAAAAAAAAAAAAAAAGGAAAGAGATGAGAAAAATAGCAAAAAGACAAGAAAAATAAAAAAAGAGACAAGAAAAATAAAATAAAAAGACATGAGAAACAAAAGAGAGACAAGAAAAAAAAAGCCAGAACTTGAGAAAAAAATTATACCAGCTCTAACAATGAAAGAGAGTGAACAAGGGAGAAGGATAAAAAAAAAAAATCAAGTAAGATGTTTTCTCAAGACTGAACCACATTACCACTTTCTGATTGGTTCATTTCATGTTCCTGAAGTCAGCACTAAATTTATGTTCTATTCTCTTCATTAAAGACATACACACTGACAGAAAATATAATTGCGAATTTGATTATGAGTTATCATTCTCTCAAGATTAAACATAAAGGGAACATACAAAGGGAACATACACACATAGTTATCATAGGGAGAAATGAAATTGACAAACAGATTTCAAATCTTAGATGATGCTGTTTGTGTTTCACTTTGTGTTAATGCCCTTTGGAAAGGCATGGATCCATTTGTTTTCCCCATAGCTATAGGTAAATAGTTGGGCAGACTGATTTCTTTCACCTTGAAAAGGCAACCAGACTAGGAGAAGGAAAACTATGAATCCAAAGCAGCAGTACTCTAGGACTAGATTAAACTAAATGATCACTAATGCAAATAAGTAAATGCAAAGGTTTCAAAATAAATGTTGGCACTTCGACAGTACTCCAACCCTATATTAATACACAGTCTAGTGGGTAGAATGTTCGCCAATGGTCCAGAAGACCTGGGTTCAATCCCAGGTCATGTCATACCAAAGACTTTAAAAATGGTACTTGATACTTCCTTGCTTAACCCTTAGCAATATACGGTTCATATCAGTAGTAAAGTGAATCCAGGGAAAGGAGTAGCGCCCTCACCTACACCTTGGTGTAGTAGCTATTGAAAAGGGACCCTTCTGGTCACCTTCAACTAAGGTCACCAACTTTACTTACTTAAAATTCTCCTTGGGGGTTAACACAGACAGGCATTTTCACATGCATACAATTCAGTGCAATTAGATAAGTATTATTACTTCACATGAAAGTCTTTGAAAATTTAATCTGAATATGTACAACCAACAATAAAATTTGTAAGAGGGTAAAGTGAGTATAAGTGGGTATTCAGGCACATATTGCACTGAGGTCAAAATCAACAATATTTTCCTTCAGAATTTATTCACTTACACACTTATATGTAAATTTTAATGATGGTGTGATTACGTTGTTTTGGGGAAAATTTCTGATAACATAAAATTAACAAAATACTTTAAAATTTCTATTGGTGTTAAATCTGGTGAGTATGGAGGATATGAAAGAACTGCCTCTTCTATCTTTTCTTGGGTTTGTTTGGCTGCAGTCTTTGAAAATGAAGGTGATTATATATTTTATGACAATATCTAAATAATTTTAACTTTGTCTTTATTGTCTCTCCAATAAAACTTAATTACTTTCCAGACACCCACATATACATATATCATTAATGTAATTTGCTATGTTTATGAATAAAAAAGTAAATGAAGTTGGCGACCTTAGTTGAGGGTGACCTGAAGGCTCCCTTTTCAATTGCTACAACATTGAGATGTAGGGGTGGATGCTATTGCTTTCCCTGGATTGCTCCGCTTTACTCTTGATACTTACCTTATAATGCTGAGTGTTAAGCAAGGTGGCATTATGTACCATTTTTTGAGTCTTTGGTATGACTCGACCTGGGATTGAACCCTGGTCTGCCAAGCCATTGGCAAACACTCTACTCATTAGGCCAATGAAAGACTGCTTAATATCACTAATAGAGTATACATATCTAAGTTAGAACAGCAGAGATTCAATGGTGCCTAGTGTGTCAGTTTCTCATTAATATGATCATCAAGCTTGGTAGCCTGCTTTAGATATATATGTATTTACCAATCTCTTCGCACAAGCAGGATATAACACAAAGTAAATTTTATAAGCAAAGTTTAACTGGGTTTTCCTTCTGCTAGACCAAAGCAAGGTTAAAGAACATAGTCTGCTTTACTGTTTACCAGTAGCTGGAGGGAGAATAGTAGGGAGCATACCATTCCCAGATCTATGGGAAATGAAAACAGCCTCATCGAGAATTTGAATTTGAGTTACTATATCCACTTGTTGCCCCAATAACCATAAGTAAAGTAAAGTTGGTGACCATAGTCGAGGGTGACCCTAAGGCTCCCTTTTCGATAGCTACTACACCAAGGTGTAGGGGAGGGCGCTACTCCTTTCCCTGGATTGCTCCACTTTACCCTTGTTCCATACCTTATAATGCTGATTGTTAAGCAAGGAGGCATCAAGTACCATTTTTTGAGTCTTTGATTTGACTTGACCAGGGATTGAACCCAGGTCTCCCGGGCCATTAGAGAACACGCTAACCGCTAGGCCAATGACTAGTTCTATAACAATAACCATAAAACTACTTTATATATATATATATATATATATATATATATATATATATATATATATATATATATATATATATATATATATATATATATATATATATATATATATATAAGTAAGATATGAAGTCGAAATGAATCAGACAGATATGTTGTAAAAAGAAGAAACAAAAAAAAAAATTATATATATATATGAATGGAAGAGAAATGTTTACCAATGCATCTCAATTTGTAGGGGAAATGTTCCATGATAGGAAAATATTTTAGGTCATCCTCAGGATGGGAAATTTTGAATTTGAATTCAAAATTTCCCTACTTGAGGATAACCTAGAATATGTTCTCCAGATATAGCATCCACCTTAAGTTTTCAAAATTTCATCTCTTGGAACATTATTACAGGTTGAAACGCATTGGGGAACATAGAGTTATATTATTAAAATTTTCTCATCCATTAAAATGTATTTTTCTTTCTTTCTGTTTCTTCTTTTTACAATATATGTATAAGTACATATTATTGTTGTATTTATGGAAATGTATTTCATTTCAATATTCATTAAAACATAATTTATATTCCATACTATTCCATTGATTTGTCCATAAAACCATCTGACATGCAGCCAGGAGACAGAATAAGTGTTTTCAACTAGGTTGTCCTAATTGTGACGTTTACTGTAGCACTATGTGCTGCACTGGTCAGTCACTGAGCAATGGACAGAGATAATAAATTCAGGTCACACCTTGAGAGAAGAAATAGTAGCTACTTACTTTTAGCAGAGATAAGCTCAAGAATATCTATGGTTATCTGAGCAATGCCAGAGATTTATAGTTGTCACATATAGAACACCATTATCTCCAAATATTATTTATATGTCCAGTGTAGAAACTAAAAATATCAAAAACATGCTTCATGATAAAAAGAAAGAAAAAGTAGCATCTGTCTGTCTGATTTATATATATATATATATATATATATATATGGACAGTAGTTTTTTTAACTCTTGTATGTTTAGTGAGAAATAACTGAAAGGAAGCGTATATGTATTTACTAACTCTCCTCTGCACAAGCAGGATGTGACACAAGGTCAATTTTTTAAGCAGTTGCCAAACTGAGGTTAAATAAATCAGTCTGTCCTACTATTTATCTGTAGTTGGAGTGAAAATCATTGGATGCATACCTCTTTCTCGATTATTAATTCTAAATGAAATGCAAACAACTTTGCTCAGGGGTTGATCTCTGGTCATCATGTCCATTTCCTATGACAATGACCTTCAGACAACCAGCACTTCCAAAAGAAAAGAAGCATAATGGACTGAAGGAAAAGGTTTTTCTTGTTAACAAACAAGCGAATGTAATTCCAGATTGAATGAATATAGAAATCCCCAAAAAGTTTTAAGATTTTCAAATACTTTTGATTCTGTCTTCAATCATTTTCAAGAATTTCTTTTTGTGGAATTTTTTCAAGGTTAGTTAAACCATATAAAAAATGTTTGTTTGGGTTTTATGGCATATCAACCTTTGTTGGTTATTTAATACCAAATCCATTTTTATGCAAAAAAACAATTCTATTTCAAACAATTCAGTTTAGTATAAATATAATTTTTGTTTACACACAGTTAAATGTCAAAACAGTTCTATTTCAAACCATTCAGTTTAGCATACAAAAACAGTTCATTTCAAACAATTCAGTTTAGCATTATTACCCAGTTTAAATGCCAAAACAATTCTATTTCAAGCAATTCAATCAAGCATAAGTATGTAGTTTAATTCTATTTGACCCATAAATAGGACCCTATCTGGTGCTACCACTCCGGGACAGATTGGACCTGGGAGTCGTGGCAATGAAGGGGTACTCTGCATTCCCCAGAGCTCCAGCATTACTGGAATCTTACCATCTGATTGTTTAGTGTCATATCCAGGACACTCATTGGCGGGGGTCTTACCTCTCTGCAGAGGTCCAGTAAGTATATTCTACAGACCCAACCAACTGGGCAAAGAATAGTTTGCCTAGTCAGTGGGACTTGGTATATGCTAACTCTATCAGCTGGAGAGGATTAAGACTTCTCCCCAAAATGTGAGGTCCGGGGTATGAGCTTTCTGCATATAGTTATATAATATCAAGTATTCCTATCAAAATCAAATAATTTGCAAACAGTGGTATGTCTTCAAGGATTCCTAATACTAACAATAACAGGATTTCCGATATATATTTCTATTCAATAAGAGTCTTTTGTTTTCAAATAGTTATATTGTTTTAGGTAATAATCCCTTGTGAACAATTATAGCTTCAAGAAACTATTCTTAATACAAGTATCAAGTATTCCTATCAAATACAAATAATTTTTAAAGTTTGGTTTGGGTTCTTTGTTTAATGGCATATCAACCTTCGTGGATTATTTAATGCCAAAGCCATTCTTCTAGAAGAACAGTAGTGGTACTATTTAATCCATAGCTAGGAGGATAAGGGGGCTCATACCTTTCCCAAGGGTATTTGTCTGAAAGTGAACGTAATAGCATGACTGGAGTTCAAAATCGCTCACTACGATTCTGCAGTTCATTGTTTTAACCATTATGCCACGAGAACACCCCCCCAATAATTTTTAATCTGATCTATTAGACCAATAGATCAGACACTAACATGTACTATTACTCTGGTGTAAGTTGATCTGGATGTACGGGCAATTGAAGGGTTCTCCACACTCCCAAGATGTCCAGTACTGGAACCTGGGCATTAGATGCAGTTTTTTAATCATACCAAGGACACTACTTTTTGAAGGGGACTTATCTCTCAGGAGGGGATAAAGTTGGCATACTCTAAACTCTGTAAACAGGTAAGTAACATGATTTTGGGGTTTAAAGCCTTTTACAGGTATGGTAAGTTATATTAGATTATATAAGTCAAACTTCAAAGTATAGAATTGCTTTATTGATAAATGGATTTTATTTCTAATTTCAGAAAGTTATTGACTGACCAAGTTGGCATATTAGCCCAAATCAAATATTAATAAATAAATAAATTTTAAATACTAGAATTCAATTTTTGGTATATAAAACTCATATTTTGGTCAGGTACTTTGAGAAAAAGAAAAAAAGTGCTATCTCTTGTGCTCGCACATATGGTCGATAAAACCTTGTCACGTAACATATAAAGTATTTATGAACTGGTCTGAGGTAAATGGAAGCCAGTATTCTTCATAAATTCTGGTCAGTCTTGGTCAGTTGCATGACAAGGCTGCATTGAGGATGATTTTTATATTATTGTGTCTTTCTTTTCTCTCTATTTCCTGGTTTGCCAGACATTTCTACTAAGTATCTTCTATTGATTTCAATATCATTGTACAATGCTGCTTTTGGTATTGACCTATTTCTTGACTTAAAGTCTCAATCCTTCTGTTCCATGTGCACACATTTAAATAAATGATGTGTGTGTGAATATATATATATATATATATATTTGTGTGTCTATAATTATGATTAAAATTTAACGGCAAAAGTGTTTTAATCCATAAAATCTGTGTCCAAACATAAAAATGATGAGTAACATCACTGGGCCATTAGCCTAATGAGTAGGGTGTTCGCCAATGGTCCGGGAGACTGGGGTTCAATCCCAGGTCGAGTCATACCAAAGACTCAAAAAATGGTACTTAAT
Organism: Sepioteuthis lessoniana; assembly: GCA_963585895.1. Classification (NCBI taxonomy): domain Eukaryota; kingdom Metazoa; phylum Mollusca; class Cephalopoda; order Myopsida; family Loliginidae; genus Sepioteuthis; species Sepioteuthis lessoniana. The sequence continues at coordinate 39,855,732 of OY757920.1, forward strand.
GCTGCCTTGCTTGGCACTCAGCATTATAAGGTTAGAATTTAGGGTAAAGTGGAGCATTCCAGGAAAAGGAGTAGTGCCCTTCCCTACACCTCAGTGTAGTAACTATGAAAAGGGAGCCTTCAGGTCACCCTCAACTAAGGTCAACAACTTTACTTTTTATTTCAAGTATAAAAGATATGAATCAACATAAAAATTCCTGACTTTGATGCTTTCAGTCCACATGTGTGTTTATATTTAACATTTGAGTCATGAGTTTTTATTGTTTTATACCTTATTCTTTATGCTATATATATATATATATATATATATATATATATATATATATATATATATATATATATATATAGGTAGATAGATAGATGTGAGTGAACTTTGGGATGAAATCTGATGTATAAGAAAGAAACCAGTTTGTAAAATCAGATTGATATGTTTTAAGAAATTATTTTCTATGGAATAAAAAAATAAAAAAATACAGTTGGCACACCATAAATCTAAATTATAGTGCTTCAAGTGTGTTAGCTGTAAAATTTCATATTTTTCTTAATACAGCCATTTTCAAGAGGTTGTCATTCATTTTCTTCTTTGAATCAGAACCCCTGTGACAAAATAGAATAATTTGGTATGTAAATGGATCCAGTAGTATTAATGTTAAATTTATAGAAAATATAAGGCAAAACATCCATTTATAACCAAGCAATAATTAGAAATTTACAATAGTTTGAAGTGGTTGTAGATTGAGCACAGTACTGCAAATTTAATTATATTCTGATAATGCTTGACAACCAGCAAAACATGTCAGTTTGATTTTCTAAATGGTCTTTTTTTTTTTTGCTCTGTTGGCTGGGGCTGTAGTATACACCAACTTCACCTCTGCAGTGGGGTAAGACCCACACCTCCCAAAAAGTGTCCTAGATATGACACTAAACAATCTGATGGTGAGGTTCCAGTGATGATGGAGCTTTGAAGAATGTGGATTATCTCTTCATTGCCATCGCTCCCAGGTCCACTCTGGCCCAGAGTAGTAGCACCTGATAGGGCCCTGTCTGTGGGTTAAATAGAACTAATTTGCATAATTATGCAAAACTAAATTACTTGAAATAGAACTGTTTTGATTCTTAAACTGCATACTTATGCTAGACTGAATTGTTTGAAGTAGAACTGTTTTTAACATTGAAACTGTACTTACACTAAATTGAATTGTTTGACTAAGAACTGTTTGACTAAACTGAACAGCTTGAAATAGAAATGTTTTTGACAATTAAACTGTGTACTCATACTAAACTGAATTGTTTAAAAAGAACTGATTATATGTATAAAATGGATTTAGCATTTAATAACCTACAAAGGTTGATATGCCATAAAACCCACGCAAGCACCCAAGTCTTTTTTCTTTCTAATATATACCTATATTGAGTTTTTCAAGCTGAAGACATAAAATAATTACAAGGGCAGACATAACCAAGAATGCTTAGGTCAAGAGATTAAGTATGACATATATATATATATATATATATATATATATATAAAATTGTTACATAATAGATTGGGAAAATCTATTATTGATGGTTGTTTGGTTTTGTTTTATGGCATATCAACTCTTCTGTGTTATTTGATGCCAGATACTCTTCATACAAATATATATATATATATGCTGAAATCATTGGTTGTGGTGAATCTGACAAGATGATCATTGTGTGTATATATATATATATATATATATATGATTTTTAAGTGAATAGTTTGAAGGTAACATTATTTTTAAATGATCTGGCTTATTTATTTGTTTTCAAGTACTACTATTTAACACTAGTAATTCTATTTAAAATTAATCGTCCCTTGTAAATGATTGATTGGTTCTATTTGACTCATAGATGGGAAAATAACAACTACCACCATTCTGGGTCAGAGTGGACCAGGGAGTAATGACAATGAAGGGGTACTCCACATTCTGAGGATCAGAGCTTCACCTTCAGATCATTAGTGTCATATCTAGAATACTCATTGATAGGGGGTTTTACCCCTCTGCAGAAGTACCGTTGGTTTATTCTACAGCCCAAGCTTATTGGGCTGTATCATTGACATGAAGTGTAGGTTAGTTTTGAACAAGAAAGAGAGGAAAACTACCATTGGGTCATTTGTGTTTGAGTGACAGCATATGAACCTGAGATCAATCTGAGACAATGGCTTGTGTAAGATAGTCTTGTTTACATAATTAAATAGTTTGAAAGTTTAGAAAAATAGTTTAAAATTTAATCAATTGCTTCTGAAACATCAGTGCACATTTAATAATAGGCGTACACAATTTTTCCATCCATTGAACCACTCCCCAATATACATGGGTATTATATAGAGAAAAAATAATGAATTTAGATGGGCAGGAAAGTAGATTGTTGGTTACATATGGCAAGAAATGTTCTCTGAATTCACAGCATGAGTTTACAAAAAGGAAAAGAGTTGGACAACTATCAATGAAAACAGTGTGGAGGTTTGGATGCTCATTGGCTATCATGAGGTTGGAGAGGGTTATCAAGCAAAAATGCTTAAATCAATAAATTTCTTAAGTATCACTTACATTAAAATATATGTCTCAACAAAATCTCATGAAATTTTTCACAGAACAGTTACTTCAAAAGTAATAAAAATACATACTCGTTAAATTTCTTTTCTCTTATATAGATTTATCTTTTATTGTGATAATTACTGTTTGTAAATTGATGATAAAGATAAGAAAATAGTCATTGTTTAAGAAATTGAAATAAGTACAAAGGATTTGATATTTATCTTATAGTTTCACAATATCTGTGATTCAAATCTCAATCTCTTATCTGGTTTCTTCTGAGTCACATCATAATGAGTGTAATATTTCAAAAGAAAATTTATACACATCAATGATATCCGGTATCACCAATAATTTGGAGTCCCTCCAAAAATATACAAAAATTGACAAGACATTTTCTACAAATATAAAATGCTAATCTCATTGGATAATATTTACATCATAACTCCTTCAGATTATATAAATAAGAAAACCTTCCTTTTTCAGATGTGAAATAACTTTAGTCAGTTTGGGTTGGTTTACTTTTATGGCATATCCCCGATTGTAGATTATTTAATGCCAAATCTTCTTTATATATATAAATCAAATATATATGATTTAGAAACACATTTTGTTCATAATATTTTTAAATGAGCCTGAGCTCATTCTTTTGCCTGCTGTTAAACGGTTCCAAGTATTGCTATGTATTACTATCAATTCAATTAAACATCAGTTATTTGTTTTCACACAGTAAAAAGATCCAACACTCCTACATCTAACAATTCAATTTAGCATTAAGTATCTTCTTGCTATTCATTTTAAACCAACAAACATCATCATGGTAGAAAAAGATTTCTTATAGCAATCTCAAGAACATTGAAAGATAAAAAGAAAAAAAAATGGTAGAAGACGACTGAAGAAAGAAAATGACAGCAAAAGGAAATGGGAAAAAGAATGGGTTGAAATCAGAATTTTCCCTCTTCTTTTTGAAGTCATATTAACCTTACCATATTACATCTATGCCATTGAGCATTTATTATTTGGTTCAGTTAGCTGTGGAAAATTTTCTTCCTAACTGAAACCTTCATCATAATGCCAGGTTGATATCCAAAACTGCCTCAAAGGTCATAATAGAGCAAAAATCTTCCATATTAAAGATTTTTAAATTAATTTTGAAAAGGTTTTTCATAGAAATCAATTTGTCTGCAGCTGATTTAAAAGGCTTATTCAAATTCTATCAGGAGACAAATTAATTTTATTTGGAACAAATCAACAATTTGGATGACAAAATATTAATACTTGGTTAATAACTTAAAAAATATTCCTAATTAAAAGGTAAAGAAATAATAAAAAACTAAAATTACAAAATATAAAAGAGAAGCTCTTAAGAAGGTGAAGATAAAGAAATGTAATATCAGCTTTAATATGGCTGAAATGAAATGGAATATTTTCATTCATATAAATCTTGAAAAAATATTGTACATGTGATGTATTTAATGTGTAGTTTCTTATGTTTAATTTATATCCTGGTTCCGTTTATTTGATTCCTTTTATTTCTCTTTTAGTAAAGTAAAAAAAACAAAACAAAAAAAAACTACTCTATCCACATTCTCAAAAGAAAATGTGTGAATGGTGAATTAGGAAGGAGATGAAACAGGAAGTCTGTTCATTTAAATCTGTTATCTTAAAAGCACTGTGAAAAAATCACTCTTCCACAGTCTTTTAGAAAATACAAAGTTGAAAAAAAAAAAATATTTGTATCAAGTGCATGAGGAAATTTTAGTCTTGTTTTAAAAAGCAAAATTTCCCATCTTCAAAAAGTAGATTATACATATCATTATAATCATGGTATACTTAAAGCACTGTTTCCTTTGACTTTCACTTACCATCTGTTTCTAATGGCTGTCTTTGGTACATCATCAAGATGGCACCAGGTGTCTGCACAAAGCTGATTAATGTAAGATTTTGTTGGTTGGCACTAGTATTTACCAACCCCTCCACACAGGTATGATGTAACACAAGGTCAATTTTTCAAGCTGAGTTTAACTGGTTTAAATTCAGAGTTTTCCTTCTCCTTGACTGATTGCCAACCCAAGGCTGAAAAACCTAGTCTGTCCGACTATTTACCCATTGCTGGAGGAAGAATAGATATTTATTGCTGCCTCCTACCACACAGGGTTAATGACCTGAAGGCTGATTATAGTGGGGATTTAGGAGAGGGAAAGGTCGGGTACAAGCCGAGACTCGAACCCTGCTGGTCTGTGCTGCTCATCGACCCACTTAATGCAATGTGGGCCTAATGAGCCAAGCTATTTCTTGGACCCAAATCTGGGTCCAGGCACGGATGCTGGGTTATAGCTTAAACTAGACAGCAAGGTCTAGGGATATACATAGGGGACAAAGGTGTCAATGTTGCAGCTCGCCCACCCGAAAGTGGCCCAACCAAAGCTGGGGGCCTATCGGCCTCGAATCTACCATTGACTTTGATACCCCATCTCACACGAATGCCAGATAGCCCAGTCAAGGCTAGGTAAGTACGCTGGAGGGGGAATAATTGGATTCATACCTTTCCCAAGAGTATTAGTGCTATGTGAAATGCAATCAGCCTCGTCCAGGATTTGAACTTATGACACCAATGTTGGCCAACACTAATGTGTGCACGTGTAGGTGTCCATTGCCAAACATTGTTTATGAGTTTATGCTTGCTTCTCCTGAAGCTATAGTTATCATCAAGCTTTTTCTTTAAGCATTTCTTTAGTCTAAGAGGTTCAGCCATACAGTTGTACTCACACAGAAAACAGCTGGAAAGAATTTGTGTTTTATTTATTCAGAGATCAGATTTTCAGATGGTCATTAACCTGTCAATTGCTTTACCTATGCATATGTTGTTATCAAATTCAACAGCTTATTTGTGATGTGATCTATGGTCTTAAGAGATCAACACAGTAATTTTCTATAAATACTGCTCAGATACTTTTTGAATGCAATTCATATAAATATACATTCTGAGTGATGGGGGGATGCCATATACCCACTTACCAGTAAGCTAATCTTGCAAACCATTTGTTGAGTGAATTAAATCCAGATTGTGAACCCCCCACCACCACCACTGTCTCTGTATTTGACTAATTTCATTCAAGTAAATATCAATCTGTATTTTAATATACACACTGTCTAAAAAGAATGTAACAATTTTTTGGCAACATGCATTTAAAATATGTTGACTTCTTTGCAATTCAGAAAACATAAATTGCAGAAAGTGTAGTTTGTAAGAGATTTTCTTGTTGAATAAATCAAATGCATGTACACATCTCATATATTATAGACACATGCACACAACTAGATATACAGGTTTTTATATATATCTAGCCACACTGAAGAGTTGTGATACAATGAAACAGTCTGTCTGTGGATGACTATATATATATATATATATATATATATATATATATATATATATATCGGTATAAGTTTGGATAGAGTAGACAAAGTGTCCACAGTACTTGATAATGATCAGTTTCTTACCTATATGATGATGATACCAAGTGGTCGCTACATGATTAGTACCCTTTTTAGAAACTGTTGTGTGGAGTATGATGGGGAGGGTGATCTAGTTTGTTGCTCATTCTGGGAAAAGCTGTCTAGTTTATACTGTGTAGTTACTTATGTGGTTATATCTTATTAATTTTCTGATTTGTTAATTTATTAGTGCTTTCATTTATCTATTTATTATCGTTACAATTTATATGTATATATATGATTGTCTTGAGCTAGATTTATATTTATGCAAATAAGAAGTGTTTAAAAATCATCAAAGCTGAAGCTTTACACTTCTTTAATTTAAAATTTAGATGAAGTGCAACTCATACAGAGTTTGGCCGAATGATGTCCTGGAATTAAAAATTCTCATGCATTCAAAGCCTGAGAGATCATTCAGTAAGAGCTTGCATAATAAAGGGATCATGTCTCAATAACAGTCCGCATGAGTCAATGCAAATGTGAAAAAAAAAAGAAAAAAAAAGATTATGAAGCCAGTTTTCATACTTTTTAATCAAATATTTCTGATAAAATAAAAGCTTGTTTAAGAGCAGCATTAACCATACTAAACAGATCTTGCTTAGTGAAATGTCTTCATGTTTTCTAATCTGAGAATTCACCTCAAAGGCAAAAACTGAAAATGTCAAGGATATTAAAACGAATATGTCAGTACAGCTTCACACCATATCAAAAGAAATGTTTCAGAGGTACTTTGCCCAATAGAAAACTTTCTGGAATAAGTGAATTGAAAGCCAAAGCTTTTTTATATATATATATATATATATATATATATATAAACTTGCCAGAATAGAAGCAGTGAATGCCCTTTATATGTATACTGACATTGTATTTATAATGTTAGCCAATTGTCCAGGAGATTGGGGTTCAATCCCAGGTCTAGTCATAACAAAGACTCAAAAAAAATGGTGCTTGATGCTTCTTTGCTTAACACTCAGCATTATAAAATATGGATCAAGGGTAAGTGAAGCAATCCAGGGAAAGGAGTTGCATCCTTTCTTTCACCTCAGTGTAGAAGCTACTGAAAAGGGAGCTTTTCCTAACAACTTATATTCTCCTCTAAAATAATTTTTTTCAGGTTATTTTAATTATAATTTTAGTTTATAGATCAAAGGAAATTTTTTTTTGTTTGGGTATGATTTAAATATTCATGAAATTAGAACATTTACATTTTTTTCTTTATAGTTTTTATTTAGATTTAAACAAAAAACTCTTTATTTAAAAATATTTTGCTCACTTCTTTTAGCTTTTATTTTTAAGTTTCCTGTTAGTTTCAGTTTTTTCTATTTAAATAGGGATATCTAAAACAAATGCCTGTTGATCCATGTAAATTTCATGGTTTAATTAAAGCATGCAATATATATAAACTTGCTGGAATAAGTGTGTTTACTGATAGGGGGAGTATTTTAAGGAATATTAATGTTCATTTGTACCTGCTATTTTTATAGTATAATAGTTATATTGTAACTTCTTCTGATTATACATAGATAAGAAAACCATTTTTTTTTATCAAATGTGGAAGAACTTTTGCATATATAATAGTGCAGCTTCACATTATATCAAAGGAGACGTTTCCAATTTGAAAACTCACTAGAATAAGTGTGTTGAAGACCAAGGGAAATATTTTGAAGAAAATGAAAACTTCATTCATAGTTTGTTTCTGCATTGGTAAACACAGCTTCAGTCTTAATACTTTCTGAACACACCTTATTGATAAGTTTTATGTAAGGCTCAACTTATATAACATCATCATTTTAAGATTTGAATAAAGATGTATTGCTACCGTCTTTGGATATGGAATCAATGACCATTTGGCTGTTTGCATTTCATTTCATACTATTGCTCTTGGGAAAAGCAAGAATCCATCTGTTCTTTGGGTATAGCTTTGGTTAGGCAACCAGTCTAGGAGAATGAACATTCTGAATTCAAACCAGCTGTACTCTGCTTAAAAATTGATCTTGTGTCCTATCCTGCCCATGGTGGAGGGGTTAGGTGAATACATACACGCCATCATCACCATAACTGTTTAGTCTCATTTGATTGAATTTCATTTAGTTCTTCAGCACTTGATTAAGTTCATATCATTGGTGTGTTGGGTCAGTAAAATATGTTCATATGTTTATTCCTGTGCATGGGGTTAAGTGAGGGAGAGTTTTTCTTTCATTGGATAAACCAATCATGTGAATAGCCCAGAAGTTTTGGGACAATATACCAAAAATCAGCCAATAGATTCCAGACCAACTCTCGGCCATACGTCCTCCAGAAATCAGTAAGTCAGAAGATAACTGCTATCTTTTCCATCACACCAATAAGTCCCTCAAACTTGACTTGATACACAGGAAAGGACTTTATATTGTTTTGTTCTTTAATAAACTGTTAGAATTGAACTAAGTTTTAATTCATTTATTCATTGTTGTTAGTTTTAAATATAAATATTATACCTACTCCAATAAATGAATGTGAATATAGTTTTAATTCCTTCATCTTCATCATATATATATATATATATATATATATATGATAAATTTTCAGGAATAAGTGCATTGACTGCCATGAGTGACAGTATGAGATGCAAACAGCCTAATGGTCATTGTTTCCATTTCCAATGACATTAACATTTTAGAAATATTAATAATCATTTATGCTTCGGCAAATACTGTTTTAATCATGATACTTTTTAACATAGCTTGTATAAAAGTTTTATTTTGGGTGCAACTTTCATCACTTTATCATTGCCACTGTTTTGTCACATTTGATTGGATTTAATTCAGGTCTTCACCACCCAATTCAGTTCAGATTGTCAATGCATATGTTTCTATGCATCAGTTTTTGATTTTTTTAATATATCAGATTTTAAAGATAGCTTGTAAAAAAACTGAAATCTGACCTATTTTCTTATATTCGATATTGCTGTTAACTTTTATATAAGTTGTTTCTTTGGAAGTCAAAACAAAATTTAAAAAATAGAAATATGGAGTGAAAATGGAAGAGTTATTTTGTTCATTTTCTCTCTTTACCCACAAACCGTTTTATTTTTATTTTTTTTAACCTCAATCAGATTAGCGGCCTGGAAATATTCTTTGTATCTTTGACTGTGAATTTTTTCTTTTTTTGTTATTATTCCTTCATCTTTTGGTCTTCAGATATGTTCACTTCATTGATGGTCTAAATGATTATCTCTGATTTTTTCCCCTTTTCTTTTCCATCACACATCATTTAAGCTACCATTTTGTCTTTTTTATTTTTTTATCACTTTCACCAAAAAGTTTCTTCCTTTCTTGATGTGTTTTGTTTCTGTGTTTTACTGACTTTTTTCGTATTCTTTTTCCTCTTTTCCATCATTTTATTATATTTTTGTTATTTTTACTTCTTTGGAGCCTTCTTTAGACTTCCTGTTTTTCTACACAAAGAACCAAATGGAAATGAAATGGTTTAATAGTCGCCATAATGGGGTGCCTTGCAAGACAAAAGACTCACAGAACAGAACCAACCATTTCCTGTTTTCTGCCTTCTTTCTTGTTTAAACATCACAAGGAAAAGTTAACAATGATGGCACTAAGTGGCCAACACGAACATGATCACTGAGATTGCTTATTACTTTGATTTCATATATTACAGATTTTTACTTATATAATCTTATAATTGTCTATTTTGATAGTGTACTCATTGCTTTGTTTATGGCTGGTCAGGGAAGTATGATATTTGATAAAGGTTTTGCTAAATATGTATGTGCGTGTGTGTGTGTGTTCAAAAAGTAGAAAGACAGAAATTGTATTTACCAAGACAGAAATGAACAAATAACTGATTTTAATGGCATTTCAACCCATCTGTGGTTATTTTATGCTGAGAGGTTAGTGAATTGTGGTCATTGTATATTTATATTTACTTATTTTGAGTAATGACTTCTTAAGAGGTTTTTTTTTCAGTTATATATCACCTATTCCAATCCAATACAAATAATGTTCACACAAATGAATGGTTTCTTGTATTCCTATCCAATATCAATAATTATATAGTTTCAAGTAATTATTTCAATTCAATAATCATCATTTGTTTTCACACAGTTATATGGTTCCAAATAATCAATTATAATTTTGAGTAAACAATTAAATGGTCTGATTGGCCGGAGCTGTAGAATACACCAACTGCATCTCTGTAGAGGGATAAGATTTCCCCAATGAGTGTCCTGATATGACACTAAACTATCTGATGGTCAGGTTCCTGTAATGCTGGAGCTTTGGGGAATACATAGTACTCCTTCAATGCCATTGCTCCCAGGTCCACATAGGCCAGCGTAGTAGTACCTGATAGGGTTCTATCTATGGGTCAAACAGAACCAGTTGACATTTAAACCGAGTGCAAACAAAAGACTTATGCTAAATTAAATTGTTTGAAATAGAGCTGTTTGATCATTTGTCGGTGTGTTAACAAATGACTTATGTTTAATTGAATTGTTAGAGATATATATGATGAGGTGCCTGTGGTGTAATGGTTATTGTCGTAGGAAATGGACACGGCGACACAAGTTCAAATCCTGGCCGAGACTGATTGCATTTCACATAGCACTAATACCCTCAGGAAAGATATGAATCCAATTATTCTCCCTCCAGCTATAGGTAAATAGTAGGGCAGACTAGGTTCTTCAGCCTTGGTTAGGCAACTAGTCTAGGAGAAGGAAAACTCTGAATTCAAACCTGTTAAACTTTGCTTTAAAATTGACCTTGTGTCATATCCTGCCAAAGTGGAGGGGTTGGTAACTATGAATTGTTAGAGATATATAACAATACTTGGAACTATTTAACTTTGTTGATTTATGTTTACAAGTCATATATATATATATTTATCTATGTATAAACCGGATTTGACATTAAATAACCTACAACGGTTGATATACCATCAAACCAAGCTAAACAATTACCACTTCAACTAGATATTCTTAACACAAAGAATTTACATTTACATGGCATTAAGAATTCCTATCAAATATGAATAATTTTTTAGCTGATTTATTTGAGTATTCAATGGAACCCTAACAGGTAGTACCATTCAGGGTCGACCATGGAGTAATGACAATGAAAGGTTACTCTATACTCCATAAAAACTGGATCCACCCATTAGATTGATTTGGTTGGGTTTTATGGCATATCAACCACTATAGGTTATTTAATACTAAATATATATATTAAACGTAAATGATTTGTAAACTCATTTTGGTGGAACATTATTAAACGAGTCTGAGCTCAGTTATATTTTTTGCACACAGTTAAATGTTTTCAAGTATTTCTATTTACTAACAATCATTTGCCTGTACACAAGCTCAAGTATTGCTGTATAAGAGTCACAATTTTACATCACTCATTTGTTTCCACACAGCAATGGAGCAATGGCAATGAAGGGATAATCTGCATTCCTCAGAGCTCCAAAACTGAAACCTTACTATCAGATGGTTTTGTGTCATATCCAGGACTCATTAGGGAGAGGTGTTACCCCTCTGCAGAGATATAGTTGGTGTATTCTACAGCCCCAACCAACTGGACTATTTCCATAGTAACAATACCCAGGACAACACTTCTTTTTTTTTTTGGTGGAGGTCAGGTCTTACCCTCTGTACAGGATACAGTTCATGTATTCTAAACCTCGATGTCATCATTCTGCACACATTCATATAATGAGTTTTAATTAGTCAGAGAACCAATGAAACTTCTTTTTTTGTTAAGCTGTGCTATCAATATATAGTGTCCTCCATAGCCTTGAAGCTTATCCTTCAGATAAATTTCCAGTTTAAAAAAATTAAATTACATAGAGCAAGGTTTGGTGAATATTGCACATGCATAATTTGTCTTTTGCCAAAAACAGCTGTTCAAAAGTATTATGACTGGATTGATTGAAAAAAAAAGAATTTGACTCATCTAGACCACTTTTAATTTGTTGTAACGTAACAAAAAGGTTACTGAATGAGAAATAATCAAAATCATCATCATCATCTTGTGCCATCAGCACAGATATCCCTGACCCTCTCTCGCCACCTCTCCCTATTGTTCATCGCTTCCAGCAGGTCCTCAGAGCTGCACTCTGTATCCTCACTGAGCTGCTGTATGTAGGTTTGAGCTGGTGGCCCTGCTTTTGCTCGGCCATGTGAAGGAGTATGTAGGAGTACATAACCAAAATGGAGGTGGGGAATGAAAGGTAAATCTTTATAGCATTAACAAAATATAATAATTGCCAACAGCATAAAGAAGGTAAACCGACTTACAACAGTGTCCAACTTATTTATGAGCATTAATGTTCATAGGTAGGGTATATATGAAGTGTTATATGAATTGCTCAGTTGTGAACACAAATTCATTTGCATTCTATATAGGAAGGCATTTAAAAGTTTAGTCCTGATCATTTCTATTTTATCTTGTATCTATATATATATATATATATATATATATATATATATAGACTCACACACAGTGGCCCAGTTGGCTGGGGCTGTAGAATACACCGACTGCACTTCTGTACAAGGTTAAGACCCCCCCCGCCAATAAGTGTCCTGACATATGACACTAAACAATCTGATGGTGAGGCTCCAGTAATACTGGAGCTTTAGGGAATGCAGATTATCCCTTTATTGCCATTGCTCCTAGGTCCACTTTGGCCTGGAGTGGTAGCCCCTGATAGGCTCCTATCTAAGAGTCAAATAGAATAAAACTGTGTGCTTATGCTAAACTGAATTGTTTTAAATAGAACTGTTTTTGTATGTTAAACTGAATTGATTGAAATTGAACTGTTTTTGACATTGAAACTGTGTACTTATGCTAAACTGAGTTGTTTGAAATTGAACTGTTTTGACATTTAACTGGGTAAACAAAAAATTATACTTATACTAAACTGAATTGTTTGAAACTTATCAAAATGACTTAATTCTGTATTAAATGACCTGAAAAGGGTTGATATGCCATAAAACAAAACAACCAACCAACACACACATTCAGAATGAGTCCATTATTAAATTTCCTAAGACAATAGCTAACACCAACAGAACTAATTGTCCAAATAAAATCTGTTTTCAGTAAGATAATCTTTATATTTGGGATCATCCTTTGTGTGTGCGTATATATATATATATATGTATATATATATAATATATAAATTTACCAAATCCCAAATGCATGAGCAGGATGTGACACAAGGTCAATTTTTAAGGATAGTTTAACAGGTTTGAAGAAAAAGTTTTCATTCTCCCAGACTGGTTGCCACATCAATGTTAAAGAACTAGTCTACCCTACTATTTACTCATAACTGAATGGAGAATGAGTGTGTACTTTTCCCAAGGGTATTAGTTTTATAGATAATCCAAAAAGCCTAGTCCAGGTTTGAACTTGGGTCACCATGTCCACTTTCTACAAAGGTAACCATTACACTATGAGTGCCTCCAAATAAATCTTATATAATACTGATTCCAGTCTTTAGAATATTCAGTCAAATTAACTTGCTTTTTCCTTTCCTTGAATGCCTTTTAAGTGTTTACTTCAATCCACTTTTGTATTGATTTTTACAAAATTTCACTCTGTTTTACGTGTTTTTTTTCTTTTTCAATTGTCAACATACAGAGTGTTCTATTTTCAATTTTGATTTTCAAATTTTTCGGCCATATTTTTTCTTAGCTTTCAATTTGTGTTATTTTCAATTTATTTTTCAGCAGACTAAAAGAAAAGATGTGAATTTTTAAATGTGAAAAATCATTTGATGAAATTTATCTGTTACGAAATTTAGTTGGCTAGCACTTCCTGCAGATTTCACTATATTTCATAGAGAAACATTCCATAGTAACAAGAATGACCAACATCAATCGTACCAACTGTTTTTTTGCAAATAAAATATCTTACTCAATTCAGAGAAGAATTTTAATGATAATATGGAATTGAAAATACTTTTAAAAAAAATAAGGGGGCAAGTGATATTGCCTAGGTGGTAATTGTAGCTTCAAGTAACTATAAAAATTGATAGTTTTTACAGAATTATATTGTTTCAAGTATTCATACCTAATACAAATAATTTTCATAGCTTTATGGTATATTGTATACCTTTATTACTTTTAATTTTCAAACAGATCTATTTGAACCGTAAATGGAATCCCAACAAGCGTTACCACTCAGAGTCAGAGAGAATCTCTGAGAGATTGCAATGATGGGGAATTCCACACTTTGCAAAGCTTCAAAACAGGATGGAACATGATCGACCCATTGAATATCATAATTAAAAAATAATAATGCAACTCAGTCATTTGGGAGAGGAAAAAAGTCTTTAATCAGACTGTCTCCAATTCAAGCCAATGCAAACATAAGGGAGAGAGGAAGACCATCTTAGGGTTTATGAGTGAATCTTGCTTCCAGCTACAAAGAGTCACCTTCCCAACAAATGTCTAACCCAACTTCCTTCTTCAATGGCTTTTTCCTGAAATCAAAATTATATTTTATTATATAATCTCTAGTACCAGGCCATTGGCCTAACAAGTAGAGTGTTTGCCAATGGTCTGGGAGACCAGGGTTCAATCCCAGGTCGAGTCATACCAAAGACTAAAAAAATGGTACTTGATGCTACCTTGCTTAACACTCAGCACTATAAGGAAAGGATCAAGGGTGAAGTGAAGCAAGCCAGGGAATGGAGTCATGCCCTCCCCTTTACCTCGGTGTGGTAACTATTGAAAAGGGAGCTTTCAGGTCACCCTTGATTAAGGTTGCCAACTTCACTTTTATATAATCTCTTAATTATGTCTTAAACCTTTCTATATGATGTCATCTTCCTAATTATTGAATTATACAATCATAAACTTGCATTTCTTCCCAAGATGACAAACACTTGATTTGTTTACATTCAATATCCTGTCCAGAACTATTTTGACATGGCTCATCCGGCACACATGCAAGCCTATGACCTTTCTCAACAAAGTACACTTACCTTCAAAGATTTGTAACCAATCCACAGCCTCACTAAACTAAATATGAAATAATTAATATAATCAATCATCAATAAGATAATTAATAAAATTAATTACAACCCTAATTATTTCACCAGGATCCTTACCACCAAATTCACTATTGGGTTGTACTGCGAATACTTGTTTTTAGTTGGCGTTTATCCTCAGCAGGGGTTCTATTCAGCGTGTATCAAACTCTACTGACGCCCTGTCAGTAGAGTTTGATTGATTTTGGGGATTAAATTTTTACTTTTCTTGATACTTTGTCTAATTGTTGTGGGAAGTTTAAAATTAGAGTCTTATTAGATCTATGATAACAACTTTTAAAGATTGAAAATGATTATCAAGAAAAATCATTTTCTATAAGAACTCAAAAATAGCCTGGTTTCTGTTGGTTAGTTGGCTGGGTTTTATAGCATATCAACCTTTGGAGGTTATTTAATGCCAAATCCATTTTTATACAAATAATTAATTTTATTTCAAACAATTCAGTTTAGCATGAGTACACAGTTTATTTGTCAAAAACATTTCTATTTCAAGCTATTCAGTTTATTCAAACAGTTCTAATTCAAACAATTCAGTTTAGCATAAGTTTATAGTTTACATGTCAAAGCAGTTCTTTTTCAAGCAGTTCAGTTTAGCATAAAGTTTAGTTCTATTTGACCCATAGATAGGACCCTTATCAGGTGCCACCGCTCCAGGCCAGAAGGATCCTCAAAGTGATGGCAATGAAGAGGTGCTCCACTTTCACTAAAGCTCCTGCGTTACTGGAGCCTCACCAGCTTATTGTTTAGTGTCATAAACAGGACACTCGTTGCGGGGGGTATTACTCCTCTGCAGAGATGCAGTTGGTGTATTCTACTGCCCCAGCTGACTGGTAAGGTTTCTGTTGGTTATGGATTGCAAGAAGTACAACACTTTCTTCATATTTCTCAGGCAACAAATATAAGAATGTATTCAACACTCCTTCTGTTCTCTTTAGCTGCTATGCAAATAGAAAGCTCAGAATATGGTCATGAGGACCGGAGATGGAACTGTAATTTGATTGAGAATTTGGTATTTAGGTTTCTATTATTTCCTATATTTGTGCTCTACACATGTTCCAGACTTAACATCTTCTTCAGGAGATTTTGAATGATTAAGTTAAGTTTTAGTGGTATTTATAGTAAATATTATTTTGATTGAATGTGAACTTTTTTAATTCCAGTATTTTGGCAGTGAATGTTCTATTGGAGTTATGTGTCCATCAAAACATCTGATCTCTCTAAATTTTTCTTCTATGCATAATTAGATTTTTTTTTGTATATATATATACGTATGTATTGTATGTGAATGCATGTGTATGTATGTGGTATAAACATATATGTACATTCATCTCGATCATATGGAAATCAGACCTGGCTGATAAAATAAAACGCAGTTTCTTCCAGGCAGCAGTCGTATCGATACTGCTATATGGATGCACTACTTGGACACAAACTAAACGGCTGAAGAAGAAGCTAGATGGCAATTACACAAGAATGTTGCGAGCAATATTGAACAAGTCCTGGCGGCAACACCCAACAAGGCACCAACTATACGGCCATGTGCCTCCCATCATGAAAACTATACAAGTTAGACAAACCAGACACACAGGACACTGCTGGAGAAGCAAGGACGAACTCATCAGTGATGTACTCCTATGGATCCCCGCATATGGCCAAGCAAAAGCAGGACGACCAGCTCGAAAATACATTCAGCAGCTATGTGGGGATACAGGATTTAGCCTTGAAGATCTGCCAGAAACGATGAATGATAGGGAGAAGTGGTGAGAGAGGGTCAGGGATATCCATGCTAGTGGCACGACATGATGATGATGATGACATTCATGTATATATATATATATATATATATATATAGACTTGATAAGTTTTGCTTAATTCCAGATTTGTGTTTGTGAATTTCCTGTTGGAGTTAATTGTCCGTGAAGATCTCAGGTCAATGTGAGTCTTCTTTATTTTTATAAGAATGAATTGTGTGAATACACACACATGAACACGCTCATATATATATGTGTGTGTGTGTGTGTTCAAATTCTGGCGGAAACTTTAGTATTATAATTTACCTTAAAGTCTCAGGGGTGTCCTCGTGGTGTAATGGTTAAAGCGATGGACTGCAGAATCGTAGTAAGTGAGTTCGTACTCCAGTCACGCTATTATGTTCACTTTCGGGCAAATACCCTTGGGAAAGGTATGAACCCTCTTATCCTCCCAACTATGGGTTAAATAGTACCACTGTTCTTCTAGGAGAATAGCTTAGGCATTAAATAACCTGCAAAGGTTGATATGCCATTAAACAAAGAAAGAAAGAAGTTAAAGTCTCAATCAAAAACAACAATAATGCAAAATAAATCTTTGTTCATCTAAATTGATCCTGCTTTTTTCATTGAAGAGATAATTTTTATTTTTTTAAATTTTTTTTTTAAAAGGAGTATTCTACTAAGCATAATAGCTATTTTCAGAGGAAATGAGATCAGTGACATGTGTTCATATCTTGGACAAAGTAGCTACCAATTCCTTTCATGCTGAAGCCCTTGATCTGGTCTCCCAGGTAGCTTTTAAGTAAATAGTATGACAGACTGAGATTTTCAAACTAGGTTAGGCAACTAGTCTAGAACCTGGAAAACTGAATTCAAACTAGCTGTATTCTGCTGGAAAAATTGACTTATGTCACGTCCTACTTGTAGGAGAGAGGTCAGGTAAATATATGAAGCCTTTATGAAATCGTGGACCCAATTCTTCTCTCCAGCTAAGAATAAAATAAAAAAGCAAATTGGGTTCTGTAGCCTTAATAAAGTAACCCATTTAAGAGTAAGACAACTCTTAAGTAAAACCTCCTCTCATTATATATCTCAGATGATTAGTCTCTATGTCTTAGAATGGAGAAAAAGGTACATGGGTTGTATATATATATATATATGTGTGTGTGTGTGTGTGTGTGTGTGTGTGTGTATGCACACTGAAACATAAAGATATATGATGTAATGATTGTACCAAAAAACAAATAGAAAATCAAATCAACAAATGCTAAAGTCCAAGATATATTTACATATGATTAAATATACGAAACTGACATGACTGACAAAGATATAAAAAGCAATAAAAATTAATCACTCTAAAGAACAAAGAAATTTAAAGATAACAAAGGCAGGATTAATTTGAATAAGTTAAGATTGATTTTGTATCATTGTTGCTCTTCTTATCACCAATTAGGTAGTCAGTCTTCCAGAAGCCATCAGATGAGGTCATTATAAAGATTTATATCAATAGACACTATATATATATATATATATATATATATTACATATGTATAAATGTGCATTATATATATATATATATATATATATTTAAATATTTTACAGGGTTACAAAATTTTATTATACTTAAAAAGAGACCAAATTTAATCATTTTTTAAAAAATAAAATTTTACAACTAACCTGTTGCGGTCCTATATATATATATATATATATATATATTACACATACATTCATATTACATGCATATATATATATATATTAGACACACATTCATATTATATATATATATATATATATATACAATGCACATTTATACATATGCATACACACAGAAAAAAACCTTTCAGTGTCAAAAAATCACATTGAATTGGCCAGCAGGACACAGTTAGCAGATATTGGCATTTGGTTAATAAACTTGTGAGTGAAATCATCTGAAGGTTGCAGGTTCAATCCTTACAACAGGTAAAAATAACAAAGAATATTTATAATGGCTTTATATTTGCACCTCGTTATGGTCAATGAGATTAGAACAATCAACCCCCATTGATTAAATAAAGGGTTAGGTTTGAAGTTCCATGTAGCCTCCCAAATTTGACAAGAAACACTGAAGGATACATTGGCCAAAATATTTTGAATATGATAATAAAGTTAAAGACAATAGTCTGAATACACTAATGGATAAAAATGTACACTCACGTTAATAGGTAAACATATATATATATATATATATATATATACACATTCATTTAATT
>OY757920.1:39879834-39884834 GCA_963585895.1 Sepioteuthis lessoniana
ATATACACACACATACCTGCATGCTCATATACACTTACACTCACTCATGCCGGAATGAATAATCAAATATATAGGTATATATCTATATGTACTCATATGATATATACACACGCACACACACATATATATTTATATATATTTGCACACATTATATATATATATGTACACTCACACATTTTATAATTTGGAGACCTTAGTTGAGGGTGACACAAAGGCTCCCTTTTCAATAGCTACTACACCGAAGTGTAGGGAGGGTGCTACTTCTTCCCTGGATTGCTCCACTTTACCTTTGATCCTTACCTTATAATACTGAGTGTTAAGAAAGGCAGCCTCAAGTACCATTTTTTAAGTCTTCAGTATGACTTGACCTTGGATTGAACCCCGGTCTCCCAGACTGTTAGCGAACACTCTACTCATAAGGCCCAGTTATTTTATTTCATAAGGGTTATTAAAAAAAGAGGGATTTTACAATAAACTGACTCACATTTCTTCAAAAAATTTACTCCATTCTTCCAAAATTATCTTAATTCTTTAAAACAGTTTCTCCATCAAAAAAAAGCTTTTGTATTTTTTCAGTATATAAAATCTTTGTAGTGTTTTTCTAAACAAATGGGAATTTCTGCTGGTGCAGTCCACAAAATTGCGTATGATGACTTTGGCGTTTTTTAAGGTCAATTATTGGGTCAATACAATGTCTCATACAACAGCAAGAACTGTGGAAACCATTTGTCAGGTTGGTTGGGCACAGCTACCACATCTTCCTTACTATCCAGATCCAGTTCGAATCATACCAAAGACTCAAAAAATGGTACTTAATGCCTCCTTGCTCAACACTCACCATTATTAGGTAAGGATCAAGGGTAAAGTTAAGCACTCCAAGGAATGGAGTAGTGCCCTTCCCTACACCTTAGTGTAGTAGCTATTGAAAAGGGAGCCTTCACGTCACCCTCGATTAAGGTAATATATATATATATATATATATATATGCAGATATTCTTATATATCTTGTCAATGTAATTTTATTAGGATCCTTTCATATGTCCTGACAAGTGATTTGATTTTAGGTTGGAGTATTTTAGAATACATTATCCTGCAGCTCACGATGATGCTGACACCTGAAAGTATCAGTCAGACAAATTAACAAGAAAAGAGAAAAAATAAAACAAATTCCCTATGATGGCCTATGAAGTGACTGAAAGCGCTTGAGAAAATTTTGGTAAATTCATCTGCCAACTCCAACGCACTTGATAGAAAACTTGAAAGGATCCTAATAAAATTATACAGATAACATGAGTCTTTATTATTTAATCCTACTAATATATATATATATATATATATATATATATATATATATATATACATCTAGACATATGCACATATATATCTAAACAGACATCTACACACACACCCATGGGAGTTGAGCACTCTGGCAAAGGAATTTATGGCTGCCACACACATTCGGTAAGGTATAAAAACGTAAACAAACGAATGCTACTACTTAATATCTTATAATTCCTGAGCTGACGTGGTTCCCTTATTGGCAGAGCAGTGTGATACTAAGTCTAATGTAAAGTTGGGCAGGTTTTGATCCCAGCTACAAGCATCTTGCATGTCTAGCCACACAGAAGAGTTGCGATACAACAAAAGGGTCTGTATATATATATATATATCGGAATTCATCTTTTTAATTTCTACAGCTGTTAAAAACCATGTTTTCTGATTTTATGGTAAGTAGATTGTGTATGTGCAAATCAATAATTACAAAAAAGCATTAAAGTGGTCACACTTAGAGACAAGGTGCATAACTCTGTATCAAAAAGAAAAAAGTGTCAAGAAATGCCAATAGGTGGCACTGAGAATATGCTTACAACTGGATGTGTTGCCAACGATTTAGCTGGAGTGAACACAGATGAAAATGATGATAAAAGGAGCCAAAAGATGGCAAAGTGCCACAGGTGTTGGCTCAATGTCCGTTTTGTATTGGATTATCCCTGAAGCAGTCCACAAACATGAACACATGCTCCATATGTATATATATATATATATATATATATATATATATACACACACACACAAAAGAAAATTCAGATATATATACATACATATATATATTCATATACGCATTAGTAATTATGCTAAGAGAAGTGTACATAAATGTATTTGTATGTTAACATAATATCTAAAAGTGTACACACTTCTATATTGCATGGTATATATATCTTTATAATGATGGTTGAATCTCTAAGTTTATGTCTCTCAGTATATGTGTGATGTCTAAAAGATAAAGCTAACATTTTTGAATGGAGCATATTTATTTCGATACAAATAAAGCCTTAAGTATAAGTTACCAGCACAACTATGTTACTCTAGCGTACAGTTGCCATTGTAATTGATGCATTTGTTCTATTGGTGCACAGATTCATAAATACCTTTTGTAAAGAACTTGGCACCAAGTGACAGTAGTTTACTTAGGGAGCCAGTAAGATGATGCTTACTAATATTCTAACTTTTCATGGGCATCATTATAGACTGCTGATTTCAGAAGATTAAGTCCCATGTAAAGAAGTCTGTTCCATCTCAAGTCTAGAACTTTTGCAGACTATGTTTATTCCATCATGTCATTACATTCAACTGATAAAGACAATATGTACCAGCCCAATATCAACATTAAGGTATTGTTCAACTCTCATTGTAACCAATGCTGGTCTCTTAGCTGGCATCAGTGAATGTATCAGCTGTACAATAAAAACAATGATAATAAGAATAACACTTACTTCCCCAGGGATTCCAACTAGCATCCAGTTGGCAGACAAAAATAAAACAGGCTTTAACCCAATACAGTCCCTGCAACAATAATAATTTGAAGTAGTATTTGTACACTAATATATCCAACCAGAGACCAGCAAACCAATCATAATCCAGGGAATAGACTTGCACAATGGAATGCTCTAATGTGCCATAAATAATTCTCTTTCTGCAGTGTACATAAACTTAGTCAACTAGCTACACGACTTAGGGCTGATCTTGATCACCTATGAAACTCAATATCAGGTAGAAGAGATAAATAAGTGGATAAAAGAAAATATAGATAAATTACCAAAGGTCACAGATATTGACAAGATACCAAATATGCAAAATTTTATTTTTCAACAAATTTTTAACTTGAAAAAATTCCTATATGTGTTGTAAATCATCATCAAGTCATGCTGACAGCATCAACTCCCTTGACTCTCTTTCACTATTTATATCAATTGTTGCATACTCATATGCAGATGCATGCAGAATCATAATGATGACACAATAAAGACAAGCGGACACAGTTCTTTAGAAAAATATACCTCTCACTTTATTGAAAGGGTTGTGTATGAGAGGGAGTTGAAGACCAAACAAAGACTGCAACATACTGACCCCCAAACTCTTCTGGCTATCACAGCCTTTCTTTCCCGTTCTCCTGGGCTGCTCAAACAGGGGCCTGGGAGCACAGCCTCTCTGCGGAGACATGGTTCTCATTCCAGCTTCTTCTCTCCAACTGATCTGAACTTCCTGTCGTCGGGGTTATATAATAATTTGACGCCCACCTACTTCCTGCCAGCGTCACAATTTCACACTCAATTCAACCCCTCGACAGTCAAGGTTGCCCCTGGTCTCCTGATATCTTTGACCGGATGCAACTATTATTTACACAGGTGCATTTCTTCTCTTGACAGCTTGGCCAGGTTGGAGGTCAATATGCAACACAATCAGCCATTGCACCTGGCAAGTTCTCTCGACTGTGTCCGGTGTCTATGTAGAGCTGATGTATATAAGTCTTTGCTAGTTGGCCAAATGTTGCTAGTTAATTTGGTCTTACTTTTCAAGTAGTGCCAAGAATGTCACCTTTACTTTACTTTGGATGTCTGTGAGATAGGAGGCAAGTGGTCGGACAGCTGCTGTTTTGTGAGGTGCTACCCCTGTGATTTATTCAAAACATTATATAGTAAAATGCAGATCTGATGTAATGATTGTCATCATTGAAAAATATGTGTTGTGACCTGAGTTGAAAACCTTCAAGAGGCTGTTTCCATTTCACAGAGCTTGAATACTCGTGGGATTAGAATGTATCCAACAATTCACCATCCCGATAGGAGTAAACAGTAGGGCATAGTGGGCTCTTTAACCTTAGTATGCCAACCTGTTAAACTCTGCTAAAAAATTGATCTTGTGTCACATTCTACTCCTGAGGAGAGGTTGGTACATACATATAATAATGTAAGTAGCTTTCGAAGCAGTATTTAATGTATTCAATCTTAGCATCAATGGAACTTATCTAGTGGAATTGTGTTCATTGTACACTCATATTTACATTGTATGCGTTGTTATTTAAGAGGGATTTTTTCTGCTCAATCCTATTGAATATGAATAATGGTTAAAAAGACCTATTTGACACGAAGAGGGGACCTGAACAGGTGCTACTATTCTGTTTCAGAGTGGATTTGGGTGTAATGGCAATGAAGAGGTACTCAAATCTCAAGAACTGGAGCCTTGCTATCAGATGCAGTTTAGTGTCATACCCAGGGCACGTTTTTTTTGTGAAGAGGAGGCGCTTACCTTTCTATACAGGATATAGTCAATATATACTAAGCCTTGCCGACTCAACTTGATGGTTTTTAGAGTATCAATGATTTCAGCATTTATTTTCATCTTGAAGAACAGTGCTGGAGAGAATGTCGTTTACCTATATTTTATAGAGTGAATACAATCAGTTATTGGGGTATTACCAGATTGAGGCCCAAGACGATTGATTTAACATCGAATTCTGTGTGAGAAGTTGTCATGCACAGATGCAACAGTGGAACAAACACAAATCTTGAAGACAATACATAGAATAGTGGCATAGTAGTGCTGGTAATGAATGCCGAGAGATTTATTTATATAGTAATAAAAACTTTGGATTAGTGTTTTCACCATAAATTTCAGACATTTATTTATTCTATATTGATAGATATATAGATAAAATATAT
>OY757920.1:39889834-39964834 GCA_963585895.1 Sepioteuthis lessoniana
TGGCTAAGGCTATAGAATACACCGACTGCATCTCTGCAGAGAGGTAACACCTCATTCCATATATTTACCGACCTCTCCGCTCGGGCAGGATATGATACAAGGTCAATTTTTAAGCGGAGCTTAACAGGTTTGAATTCAGAGTTTTCCTTCTCCTAGACTAGTTGCTATGTGAAATGCAATCAGTATCGTCCAGGATTTGAACTCATGTCACTGTGTCCATTTTCTACGACGATAACCATTATGCTATAGGTACCCCGCTCCAAATGAGTGTCCTAGCTATGACATTGAACTGTTTGATGATGAGGCTCCAGTAATGCAAAATTGCCCTTCATTGACATTGCTCCATGGTCCTCTTTGACCCTGGGAGGTAGCACCTGAAATGGTCCTATTTGTGGGTCAAATAGACCTGTTTGACATTT
The DNA here is from genome assembly GCA_963585895.1 of Sepioteuthis lessoniana. NCBI lineage: Eukaryota > Metazoa > Mollusca > Cephalopoda > Myopsida > Loliginidae > Sepioteuthis > Sepioteuthis lessoniana. The sequence continues at coordinate 39,890,254 of OY757920.1, forward strand.
AAACTGAGTGCAAACAAATAACTAGTGCTGAATTGAATTGCTTGGAATAGAACTGTTTGATCATTCAACTGTGTGTAAACAAATGACTGATCGTTAATTGAATTGTTAGTAAAAGATAGCAATATTTGGAGCCATTTTACTCTGTTGATTTAAGCTGAATTGAATTGCTAGCAATAGAACTGTTTGATCATTTAACTGTGTGTAAACAAATGACCGTTTATTTAATTGTTAGTGATACATAGCAATACTTGGAGCCATTTTACTTTGTTGATTTACGCTAAATTGAATTGTTAAAAATATAACTGATCATTTAACTTTTTGTATCTACAAAATGTGTTTACAAATCATATATATTTAATACATATATAAAAACAGGTTTTAGCATTGAATGACAAATAATGGTTGATATGCCATAAAACCAAACCAACCCCTTTAGCTATTTGTAAGTACTAAGGTTGACTGGGTTCTTTATCTTTTGTAAAGCAACCTTTCTGAGAGAAGGAAAACTCTGCATTCAAACCAACTTTACTCTACTTAAAAATTGACCTTGTCTCACATCCTGTCGGTAGTGAAAAGGTTGAATGAATAAAAATTCTCTGTTCCACTCTGAATATAGTGATATTTATGGTTTTGGACTCTTGAGTGAAATTGATATCTTAGAAAATTATTAATATTGGATAGGCATGCTTGAAACTATATAGTTGTGCGTAAATTATTTAGAGTTTCTTGAGGCTATAATTAGTTATTTGAAAACAGAGTATTTCATTAAAAAATGACTGACTTTGTCATTAGATAACCCAACAGATATTGTCGTGCTGTAAAATCAAACCAATAACTTACTGATGTTTTTCTGTATTGTTTGTCTAGAAACGGAAGTAAGAAAAAGCTTCGTGGCAATGCAATAAGAAGGATACTCACTCTTTATGTACCTGTAGATGGAGAATTGATCTGGTTGGGTTTTATGGCATATCAACCATTGTTGGTTATTTAATGCCAAATCCGTTTTTATGTAAATAATCTGTTCTATTTAAAACAATTCAGTTTAGCATGAGTACACAGTTTAATTGTCAAAAACATTTCCATTTCAAACTATTCAAGCAGTTATATGTAATAATTCAGTTAAGTGTAAATACAGTTTTAATGTCGAAAAACAGTTCTATTTGAAATAATTCAGTTAAGCATGAGCACACAGTTTAAGTGTAAGTACGGTTTAATTATCAAAAATGTTTCTATTTCAAGCTATTCAGTTTACTCAATTCATTTTAGCATAAGTATATTGTTAGTTCTATTTAACCCATAGATAGGACCCTATCAGGTGCTTCTACTCCGGGCCAGAGTGGACCTGGGAGCAATGGCAATGAAGGGGTACTCTGCATTCCCCAAAGCTCCAGCACTGCTGGAACCTGACCATCAGATTGTTTAGTGTCATATCCAGGACACTCGTTAGTAGGGGGGTCTTACCCCTCTGCAGAGGTGAAGTCAGTGTATCTACAGCCCCGGCTGACTGGGCAACATATCAACCATTGTTGGTTATTTAATGCCAAATTCTGTTTATACAAATATGCTAAACGATTTGTAAACACATTTTGTCGATTCATTTTTAAATGGGCCTGAGCTCATTCTTTTGTACACAGTTAAATGGTTTCAAGTATTTCTATCTGACATGAATATTTTAATTTACTATTAATCATTTGTTTGTAAACTGTCAAATAGTTCCAAGAAAGCTATGTATCACTAACAATTAAATTAAACAGTCAATTGTTTACATACAGGTAAAAGTCAAACAGTTCTATTTCTAACAATTCAATATAGCATATATCATTTGTTTGTTTAAAGTCAAACAGTTCTATTTGACCAATAGATAGGACCATATCAGGTGCTACTGCTCCAGGCCAGAGTAGACCTGGGAGCAATGGCAATGAAGGGGTACACCACATTCCTCAGTTTCTACTGACTAGAGCCCTGCTATCAGTTGATTTAGGATCATATCCAGAACACTCATTATGGGGTGGGGTCTTACCCCTCAGCAGAGATGCTGTTGGTGTATTCTACAGCCTTGGTCAACTGGGCTGAGTGGATGAAGGTTCCACTCATTACTCTTTAATGATTCATAGATTAATCAGACAACCAACAATGGTTTTAGAGTATGGTAGCTTAGACATGATAAAATCAATCAATATATGGATGCAAGTGAGAAAGAATCTTTGTATTCTCATTATATTGATCATTAAAGAAACCGAGCCAATGCATGGATTTCTAATTTTTTCACCTCATTACCTGTCAGTGATAGGATATTTGTCAGAGAAACAGACGATATGTATGAGCACAGGGAGAAGTGGGTTCAAGCCATTAGTATGTACCAAAATCGAAACTTAGTTTGCTGATCATAGTAATGCTACTTTACACCTCCATTTGTTATTTACAGAACACAGGGAAAATGAATTCTTGCCTTTTATATTTAATCTAATGAAAATGAAGATAAACCTCTGCAGTTGAAACTTGAACTTGGTTTGCTGATATTTTAATCATTGCCCTTTGATAGCACTTAGAATATGCTGACTGTACCCTCTGCAAAATGGGCCGAGACCCCCCACCAACAAAAAGGAGGTTGTTGGTATGACACTAAACCGCATCTGATAGTCAAGCTCCCGTTCTTGAACTCTGAGTACCCCTTATTTGACATTACTCCCTGGTCCACTCTGAGCCAGAGTGGGGGTAAGTCTTAGGGTTTCATCTGTCAGTCAAAGAGATCTGTTTAAAAATCATTTATATTCCATAAGACCACGTGAAAAAAAAAACCTCTTTATAAATACTTACACCAAAAAAGTAAATATGAACGTATAAGTAACATAATTCCCTATTGGCATAAAATAGACCTTGATGGGTTAGGTGTCTTTGTTTGAAGGCATATCAACTTTCATGGGTTATCAAATGTCAAATTCATCCTTGTAGAAAAACAGTAGTTGTACTATTCAAATAATAACTGGGGAGGATAAGTGGATTCTTTCCTTTTCCAAGATTATTAGTCTAAAAACTAGAATTCATACTTGCTTACTACAAGGCCACAATTCAGCACATATGCAACGATGCCACTGGGATTTCCGCTAGATGAGTTGACATGCCATTAAAATCAATCAATCAATCAATTTTTAATCCATCCAAATTCTTAATATACTAGAGATAACTATGTAATTGCTAATCAGAATCCTTCACTCCTCCCTGAATAGAAGTATCAGTATCATCATCAGTTGTTGTTACACTGTGAGCCCAATGGGTTCAAGCATAGTCTTGTATATATTCAATACTACCATTCGAGTGAAATTAATTAAAGAGCTTTGCTTCAGGGGCCTATTCCCCCAAGAAGCATCAGCCTCCTCTGTCTAAAAGGGGTAGATTCAGGTTCATTGCCTAATGCCTGAGGTGTCCCTAAAAGAGAATGCTGAACTATTTGATTAATTTGGCATACGCTGCCTCTTCAAAATTTTTACACACTCTAAGCAGAAGCTCTCTTAATAAAGAACATTTGCAGCTCACTTTAAGAACATTGAATCTTATTTATTTTTTTATGGTCGTCCAGTCCATGGATCAACATAAATGTTGAAATTCTATCATAAGGCTCAGTAGCGATGAGTTAGTGCTCACATGTTTGATAATGAATTATGAGTTGAAGTGAGATTATATGGACATTGTGATGTTCCATTATTTGAAAGTGACTAAGTCCATTCTCTGGACTGTGATTGGTTGCTGGCCCAGTGAGTGGGTATATTAGTGTATATATACACCGGCTTGCCCAAGTCATGTTACAGGTGTTATAGGTTTGGTATTGAATTACCACCTGTTTTATTTTGTGTCTGCCAGCTGGACACTAGCTGGGGCTGATGAGTTGGTAAGTGTTGTTATTCTTGTATATTCTACACATTAGAGCAGTGACTTCTACATCCCCTCTCTCCCCACCACAACTAGGCTGATTAGTGAATTTTACAATATCCAGGGTGCAGAAGCAAAATATAGAACAATTCTTAAAACGTTTTTATTTTAGTCTGATTTGTCCAGTTTTCGAAAAAATGCAAAAAATATATAAATTTTCATGATTAGCTCTATTATTCAAGCACTTTTAAAAAAAAAATTCAGTCCAATATGAGTGAGCTAGAAAAGAGATGACAAAGAATCTATGATGTGCTAAACGGCAGAACCAAGCCAAAGTTTCTTTATCAACCGTATACAAAGCAAAGAAAAATTTTTTACAAGAAAAGAGCTTTTTAAGGAAAAGTGGTGGAGAGGATTGAATGAAAAGCTAAAAGAAGGCTTTTTAATTGCTCTCACTATAATGATTAAAGAGGACCCCCACAACATCTATATAAGAACGCATGCTAATGAATTGAAAGTCCACAATAAAACTGTGAGGATGTCTGGGATTAAATCTTAACAAGATTTAATCCCAGACGTTAACCCTCTTGATTATGCTATATTGGGAATTTTAGTAAACAAAACAAATGCAACTTCCCATTCAAATATTGGTTCACTTAAGACTACTATTGAGGAAGAATGGAATAAAATATCAGAATTTATTTTGAAGGCATGCAAATTGTTTCGAAGATGTGATTACACAATAATTGGAAAAAATGGTGGCTATGTTGAGTAAATTTACTTTTTTGTTTCTAATTATTTTGTTTATTTTTTTTAAACTAAAATTAATCTGATTTTATAATAGAGTTATTTATTATTATACTAGAATATTTCTAATTTTGCTTCTGCACCCTGCTGTGATATTTTTTCAAACGTTTTTTCTAATTAAGTTCTTCCTGATTGTAGTAAGTGAGAATAAAACATGGTATAACGTATTCAGGGTTTTATATAGATGAATGACTGCAGTTATATTTTCTTAATTTTCATAAAGATTTTACAATTAAAGTTATACAAGTAAATGAGCAAACTCAGGTACAGGGGATTTGAAAGCTGAGAAACTAAGATTTAAAAGGTTTATAGAAAAATGATAATATGAGTGAATATTAATAAATAAATTTATTTTTAGTTTCATAAACACTAGCAACTTCAACCAACAAAATTTCTATTTCTTTTTTTTTTTAACCAATCATCAATGAAAGAAATATTTTTAAAAAGTTGTCAAGTGCCACAAAAGTCAAAGTCACTCAGATCAATGAGATAAAAGTTCCTAAAATGGTCAAAATTGAAAGCAAGAATTTCCTTTGAACTTCAACATCTAAAGACAATCAAAATATTTTGACTGATAAACTTGAATGAGGATAAGAGTTTGGATAATATGGGGAATACAAAGTCATTGTTTTAAATATGGACACTGTAAACCCTTTTGTGTTGATGAGGTTTAGAATGCACGAAAAGAATCCTATGTGAAAGGATAAGACTCCCCTCCTACAAAGAGGGGTCCTGAATATAACATTTAACTATATACAGTGGTGGTGTTCCAATTCTGGAGATCTGAAGAGTGTGGAGTACCCATTGCTTGTACTGATTGCCATTGCTTGGTCAACTATGACTTAAAGTGGTAGTACCTGTTAAGGTTTCATAAATAGGTCAGATATATCACTTTGAAAATTATTGATATTAGATGAAAATGCTTGATACCTTATAACTATAAATTAACATTAAGAATAGGTGCTTGAAGCTGTATTATTAAATAGAAATAATAAATTGAAACAATATAATTATTAGAAGTAGGAATACTTGGAATCATAAAACTGTCAGCAAATTATTTGTATTAGATAGGAATACTTGATATTATATAACTGTGCCAAAAGTATTCAGAAAAAATTACACAAAAAATGTAAATATGGATGTACAATGAATGTAATTCCTAAGCCTCGAGGCAGAAAATAATTATATAATTCCAATAATTCCATTTTAAATAGTTACTAAGTTTAGCTTAGTTTGGTGCATCTAGAATATAGGGCACCCGGTGAGAACCAAACTCTTAAGTATGTTAAATTAGCTCAGTAATCAATGAATATAATCAATGTATGATGGTATCTTAATTCATATAATGACCCACGTGGATGTTGAATGTTTTAATGAGCTAAAACATTCAAACGCATACACTTGTCTTCTCAGAAAAATAAACACCATCATTTTCAGACTCCATGCTAATGTCCAACATTTCTTTCTTTTCTGTCTGCCTAAAGCATTCTCTACTAATTATGACAAACTGCTTCATTCTTCTCAAACCAAAATGTTTGATTGTCTTTTTTCCCCACTTTTTCTTTTGCCATTTCTTCAGGGTTCACCGGTACTTGACTGGACAGTTTCCTGAGGTTATCGGGCCATTTTGAAAGACACTATTCAGAAAAAAAATCCAATTTTTAAATTAAATTTTTTTGTTCTCTTACTTTCTCTTTCTATAGAGAAGATGTACCAGAAGTCACTTTATATTTCAACATCATCACGATCAAGGTATACCATTAACATGGATTCCCTTGACTATCTCTTGCTTTCTGTCCCTATCTGTCATCACTCTTAGTAACTCCTCTAGACAGCATTCAGTATCTGGGCTGAGATGAAGAATTTTTATTTTATTTTTTTAGAATAATTCACTAAAAGGTATATGCATTTTTAATTGTAAGCCTCTTTATATCCAGGTTTGGTTTCTTTGTTTAATGGCATATCAAGCTTTTTTAGATTATTTAATGCCAAAGCCATTCTCCTTGAAGAACAGTTGTGGTACTATTTAACCCATTGCTGGGAGGATAAGGGAGTTCATACCTTTCCCAAGGGTATTTGCCCGAAAGTGAACGTAATAGCGCGACTGGAGTATGAAGTCGCTTACTACGATTCCACAGTCCAATTAACCATTACACCACCAGGACACCCCTCTTTATATCCAGAAATCATGCTCTTAGCATGAGGGGTGATTGATAAGTTTGGCATAATGACATGGGTTACAATATTTTAACTCAATCCTTTAAAGGAATAGCCACAAAATTTGAATTTCATAACCTCTTGATATTATATAAAGGTCTGCCATCATATTTATTTCCATATCCTTAAAAAGATTATCTAGAGATGAATTTTTATTTTATGAAAGCTGAAAATTTTCAGTGGAACTAGGTCTATTGAACATGGTAAGTGCTGCTGTCTCATATTTTTGGGTGCTTTCTAAAAGCTGCTCGTCAAAAAAGTACGGAGTTTACCTTATTCATGTTAGTTGCATTTTCACATATTAGGTTTGGTTTGGTTTGGTTGGGTTTTGTAGGTTATTTAATGCTAAATCCGGTTTGCACATATATACTAAATATATATATGATTTAGAAACACATTTTGTAGATAACATTCTTAAATGAGCCTGTGCTCTTTTGGCACACAGTTAAATGGTTTCAAGTATTGCTATATAACAGTCACAATTTAACATTAGTCATTTGCTTGTTCTATTTGACCCATAGATAGGACCCTATCAGGTGCTACCACTCCAGGTTTGAGTGGGCCTGGGAGCAATGGCACTGAAAGGGTACTCCACATTCCCCAAAGCTCCAGCATTACTGAAGCCTTGCAATCAGATGATTTAATGTCATATCCAGAACAATTGTTTGGAGGAGGGGGTCTTACCCCTCTGCAGAGATGCAATCATGTATTCTACAGCCCCAGCCAAGTGAGCTATTTTAAAAAATTTTCTTAGTTTCTCAGTCTTCAGAATTCCTTTCTTTAATTCAAATGGGTCTTGACTCATTGAGAAGTCAAGATATAAAGCTCTTTAATATATGAGTTGCTAAGTCATGAAATTTTTTCATCCACATAAAAAAAGAAGAGGTTTGATCTTGATTCCACCTCATTTCATCACTGGAAATAGTTCATATTCTAAATAAAACAGTTTTTGTTCATTTTATACTCTTTAAAAAGACATGAACCCATCATTTCCTACTGGTCAAATCTAGGTTTACTCTTCTGTTATCTACCTCCCTGCTGTGAGTAAATAACAGAGCGTTTAGAGCCTTCAGTTTTTAAGCAGAGTACAGCTGGTTTGAATTTAGAGTTTTCCATCTTTTAGACTGCCTTAAAAAGGTTTAAGAACCCAGTCTGCTTTAATATTTACCCTTCTATGCATGAAAGAACAGTTGGATTAATGCTATTTCTAAAGGTTTTTGCGCAAAATTAAACACAGACAGCTTTGTCTAAGGTTTGAACTCGGGTAACCAATTCCATTTCTTACAACAATAACTATTCCTCTAAGTGGGCCATGCGTAATACTGTTCAGATAAGAAAAAGGTTAAAATTTAGTTCTAAGTTGGCAACTTATATACTTGTACCATAGGTTCATGATGAGGTTTTTATCAGACACACTAAACTCAGGTTGAACCCTGGATGAGGCTGTTTGCATTTTATATAGTGCTAATACCCTGAGTCCAACTATTCTCCATCCAGGGCAGACTACTCTTTTTAACAGTGGTATAGCAACCAGTCTAGAAGAAGGAAAACTCTGAAATGAAACCTGTTAAATTCTGCTTAAAACTTGTCCTTGCATCTTGCTTGTTGTGGAAGGGTTGGGTCAATATATACGAGAATATCCATTGCCCACTCTACATATTCATTATGAAAAATAATCAAATTATTGAGTGGGAGAGAAAGATAGATAAAAGACATTCTGAGAAGTCTTTTCTTTGGGGGAAAAAAAAGGGCTTAAGAAGCATACGAAATTTGAAAAGAAAAAAAAGGAAGAGAAAAATAAACTCTTTGAAAATATGGAAGAGAATGTTGTGACTGGACAAGAGAGACAGAAAAAATGAACTTCCTGAAGTTTAAAGATGTATTCTGGATATCTTGGTAAGAGACAGAGATAGGGCAGTGGGTGACCAGTAGCCACAGGTTAAGAAATGGGGAAAAGAATAAAAGAAGGAAACAAAAGATGGTTCTAGTTTCTTGCATAGGCATTGATGTCAGTGCAGCTGATACTACTATTTGTATAATTTGCTTTGCTTTCAATGATGCTGTCATTTCTTACAGTCAATAGAAAGAAGATGGTTCATTTGTATGATCAGGATAAAGTATGACAATGAAGCAATAGATTTGCATGTGGGTCAGTGGTAGAACAAAGGATTAGAGGTCTGAGTCTCTCTCTTGAGTCGCTAATAGCCTATTTATTATATGATTAATTAGTCAAGTACTTGAAAAACCTTTATTGTCCAAGGGGAAAATATATCAGCAATTAGACTGTATTGCTGAAACTCTGCTCTTTTTGCCTTGGAAAAAGGGAAGATAAGGAAAGAAAGAAGAAAGGAAGAAAAGGAAGAAAGCAAAGAGGAAAGAAACAAAGGAAGGAAGGAAGGACAGAAAAGTAAAGAAAGGAAGAAAAGAAAGACAAATAAAGAAAGAAAAAAATCAGGGTGGAAGAAAGAGTAAAAAGAAAAGAAAGAAAGAAAATGTAGAAAGAATGAAAGAAAGAAAGGTAGGGAAAAGGTTTAGGTTTCTTTGTTTAATGGCATATCAACCTTCGTGGGTTATTTAATGCCAAAGGCAGACTTCTAAAAGAACAGTAGTGGTACTATTTAAACCATAGCTTAGAGGATAAGGGGCTTTATACCTTTCCCAAGGGTATTTGTCCAAAAGTGAACATAATAGCGCAACTAGAATTTAAACTTGCTTACTACAATTCTGCAGTCCAGCGCTTTAACCATCACACCACAAGGACACCCACCTCACCGTAGGAAAAAAAGAATTTTCTATGAATATGATTAAAAAGAAAAAATAGTTTTTTTTTTTTGTTTTTAGTCTTAGTAACAATTCTTGAAGTACAACCTATAGACATAATGAGTAATTTTTAATTAAATTTGAATAATTATGTTATTAAGACAAATAATTTGTAAATTTTTTTCTTCTGAATTTTAAGAATATAAATTCTGTATGATTAATCATGCCCTGCAACAATATAGTTTCCTCTAGTTATTGTTTATTGTTAGAGACCCTTACTTGATGAAAATCTTTCTGCACTCATAAGGTAAAAATATTTCCGTGTCTTATAAATATGCATACCAAACTTAATCATGTGACCTTAAGATCTTTGGCTATCATGAAAATACAAACAAATTAGTCCTAATTATGAACGAAAGTACAGAAAGTAAAGCTACTGATTTATTCACCAGTAAACTAAAGGTGGGTTGGTTGTTTATTTTTATGGCATATCAACCCTTGTAGTTTATTTAATACCAAATCCTCTTTATAGTAAGTAAGTAAAGTTGGCGATCATAGTCAAGGGCAATCAGAAGGCTCCCTTTTCAATAGCTACTACACTGAGGTGTACAGGAGGCCGCTACTCCTTATTCCAGATTGCTCCACTTTACCCTTGATACGTACCTTATAATGCTGAGTCTTAAGCAAGAAGGTAACAAGTACCATTTTTAAAGTCTTTGGACTGAACATTTGGACTGAACCCTGGTCTTCCGGGCCATTGGTAAACACTCTAACCACTAGGCCAATGAGCCAGTTCAAATCCTCTTTATACATTTATATTAGATATATGATTAGTAAATGAATAGTTTGTAGTTATCAATTTTTGAACAAGCCAGAGTTCATTTGTTTACACACAGATAAATGATTTCAAATGTTGCAATCTAACTCTAATAGTTTTAGTTGCACATAGTTAAATAGTTTCTAGGATTGCTATTTAACACTAGTAATTCTATTGAACATTATTTATTTGCACTCTGTAAAAATCTTTCCAAGAATTTCTGTCTAATACTAATATAATTTATTGCCTATGGATAGAGTGTCAGATATTTCTGTTTGCAGATAAGATCAACAAATTACCTGGAAGAAAACGGAAGTATGTAAGTTCCGATAACCAGCCATAAACAGAAAATACATGAGGCAAAGAGGATGTTCATATTTCCTGTTGGGACTTGACAGAGAATATAAGGTTTGTAATTTTGGACTGAATGCCGAGATCCAGTAATCACTCAAACGAAGGGGAGAGGTCCGCTGGCCTCTCAAGCAAAGGGAGAGACCTGCTGATCACTCAAGCAGACCAGTCAGTTCTTCATGTGTGTTCTCCGGCCATTGCTCTAATACACACAAAGGTTCCCCACCACAGAAGAAAGATATGTGCAAACTCTCTCTGACTGTATTCCTACTTTCACACACGTTGCTGTCGAAGGATAAAAATATAAATTTTATGTTTATATATCTACGAGTCCTTTGTTGCTTGTCGAGCAGTTCAATATACGACATTACTGGAAACTGTATAATAGTGTATAAATTATTAGAATTAGAATTAGATAGGATTAGTTTTCTTTGTTTTTAATGGCATATTAACCTCTGTGGGTTATCTAATGCCAACGCTATCCCCTCAGAATAACAGCAGTTATACTATTTAACCCATAGCTGAGGAGGATAAGGGGTCTTAATACCTGGGTGGTCCTATACTAGTTCATTCTAAAAGTAAACATAAAATTCTGACTGGAGTTAAAATTTGCTTGCTTTGAAACTGTAGTCTAGCACTTTAGCCATTACGCCACATGGACTCCGCATTAGACAGGATTACTTGCAACTAAATAACTGTGTCCATGACCCCCAACCAAAAAAAAACAAAAAACGCAGACTTCGGCAATAAATAGCCAACAAGGGTTAAAATGCTACAAAACCAACCAACTCTTTTCCTAATTATTTATGTAGATCTTGATATGAAAGAAAATTAGCTGTAATAAGAAAAGTTCAAGCTAGATCTAATTCAAATCAAGCATTATTTGGAAAGGAGTCAAAGAAAAATAGATAGACCCATTAATGCTAAAAGTGCTTGACTGACAAGAGAATAACTTTAATGAATTAATAAAGAAGAACAAAGAACATCATTACGCAAATATTGCTGAGTTCTACAAGGCTGAAAAACAAATATGATTGATAATCATAGAGGAGAAATTAATAAGGTTTGACAGGACAAAGAGAGCAAAACACTAAAGTAAATTGTCTGATTAACATGAATAGAGTAGCTGCAATTTTCTATTTTCTTTTTTGTTACTGTTTATATATATTTGTTACTGTTTATATATATATATATATATATATATATATATATATATATATTTGTACTTTCTTGTAGTTCTCTAAGATCATTTTTGTCTTGTTTGTTATGACTGAAACAAAAATAAAAGAATGATGACAACAAAGCTTGGTGGTCCTATACTAGTTCATTTCGAAATAAACAAGAGCCCTATAATAGCAGGGGTGTCCGCGTGATGTAATGGCTAAAGCGATGGACTGTGGAATCGTAGTAAGCGAGTTCATATCCCAGTCATGCTATCACATTTACTTTGAGCAAATACCCTTGGGAAAGGTATGAACCCCCTTATCCTCCCAGCTATGGGTTAAATAGTACCACTACTGTTCTTCAAGGAGAATGGCTTTCACATTAAATGACCAACAAAGAGTTGATATGCCATTAAACAAAGAAAGTAAACCAAACCTATTATTGTTCATTTTGATTGAGTAAACTGTAGATATACTAGGCTGAGTCAAATGTTTGGCAATGTTTTGGTACATGTTAGTTGGTGGTGTGTGTGCATATGTATAACAAATTTGAAAGGAGTCAAAGAAAAATAGATAAAACTATTAATGCAGCGACGCAGTGGGTATATTTTAATGTGCCAGCTGACAGAGCTGCTAAAATTTGGTGCAAATATGAAAGAAATGGGGTGGTTAAAAAGGGAAAATGTCCTTGTTGAGCCTGATTTTTATTAAAGCTTCTTGACTGAAAACGCAAAGCAATATACTTCGAAAATAGAAAAATGAAAAATTGAATGGGCTTAAATAGGAGTCAAAGTTTGTGACAGAACTGTTAGTAATTGGCTGAATGAAATAAGATTTACATAGAGAAAAAGCCAAACAAAAACCACCACTAAAACACAAATAGAAGAAAATGAGGTTAAGTGAGCTAAAAAGAAATAATCATAGTGTGTGAACAATTTGATTACAGTGATATTCAGTGAAGAATCATGAATCTGCATGGGCTAAAGTCATGTTGCTGGGACTTTTGTCTCATGCTGTAACGGCAATAAAGAGGTGACATTATATTCTCTTGAGCTCTGAGAGTGGAGCCTCACCATTGGATGCAGTTTAGTTTCCTCCACAGGACACCCTCTTTTGGTAAGGGTCTTACTCTTCTGCAGGGTATTCTCAGCCTCACAGATAGAACATGAAACATTTTATCTTTAGCCTTTCATTGTTCTTTCTTCTTTCTTAATTAGGATTGTATCCTTGTAATTTAACTGTATTTTCATTAATTGTGATATAGAATTCTATCTTCATTATATGTTATCATAGTTTGCTGACACAGTGTTCAATCATTATTACAGCACCTTCAGGAGCTTAAAAATTGCTGTTAAAATGTTGGCAGAAGGATTTTATTCAAAATGTATAGATAATTAGTACAAGCTCATCATTAATTGATAAGACTTTTCATTTGAATTTTTATTCAGAGTTCTATGTTACTTGAGGTGACATTATTTCAAGGATTTAGTTATTCCACTCTTAATAATGTACTGAAATCTTAATGTGCTTTTGCTGTAAATATACATCTCTTGATAGCCTTGTGCAAATATAAAAACATTCCTGCCTTTAAAATATGTGTTATTGCAAATTGAGTTCTGATAGGAAACTCTCAAGTTGCTAAAATTAATGAATGCAGGTCATCAAAACAATGTCTATGAAATTGTGGTACAAAAGGATTTCTTTGTTCTCATTTGAAAACAAATGAAGGGTTAGGATGTAACCAAAGAGTATTACAAAGAGAGAACAAAGCAGAAATTGTAAAACAATGACAGGGTAAGAACCTGAACTTTAAAAGTCCAAGGTTGGAGTTGGGAGCAAAACATTCATTTCTGTATGTGCCCTAGGCGTGACAGTACATCTGGTATTGAGGCACCAGTTCTGAGACTGAGTGAAGAGCAGAATCACGTATTCATGGTCACTATTCTCCAAGGTCCACTCTAACCCAGTGTTGTAGAACCTGTAAGAGTTTCATCGATAGATGAAATAGATCTGTTTAAGATGTTAAAACTTATTTTCAACTACAGTTTGAAAACAATGGGGACTTATATTTGATTACTTACATACAATACTTACATTTGATTCCTTATATATAAAACAATGTTGACTTACATTTGACTACTTGCAAATATTAGATTAGGATGCTCGAAACAATAAAATTGTGAAGAAATTATTTAAATCAAAGAAGTATAATTAATCAAAACCAAATATAAGCTTTTAAACTATTAGTACTCAATAGGAATAATTAATCATGGGTTTATGATTACTAGCAAATAATTATTATCAAATAGGATGGTTTGGTTTTATGGCATAACAACCATAGTAGGTTATTTAATGCTAAATCCATTTTTATACATATAAACAGTTCTATTTTTAAAAATTCAGTTTAGTATTAGTATAGTTTTTGGTTACACACAGGTAACTGGAAAAACAGTTCTATTTCTAACAATTCAGTTTAGCATAAGTACAAAGTTTCAATGTCAGAAAACAGATCTATTTCAAATAATTTTAGTTTAGCATATGTACACAATATCAATGTCAAAAGCAGTTTTATTTCAAATAATTCAGTTTAGGATAAGTACCCAGTTTCAAAATCAAAGAACAGTCCTATTTCAAGCAATTCAGTTTAGGATAAATATAGGGTTTAGTTTTATTAGATCCATATAAAGGCATGAAAAACTTATCCTTGCCCCCAGCTATATATTGAATAATACCTCTACTGATCTTCTTCAAATATAGTTTGGGCATTAAATTACCCATGAAGGTTCATATGTTATTAAACCAAAAAATTAAAATTAGAATCAAATCTTTTCAATAAGTTATTGGCAAATTTCATTTTTTAAAATATGCTACCAAAAGGCCAGTTACAAAATGACAAATGAAAGGTAAGGATGTAACAAAAGATTACTACAAATGCACAGTAAAGCAGAAAATGAAACCAAGACAGGGTCAGAGACTTATCAACCCTGGATTTAGAAAGTCCAAATTTTAGCTTAAAGGAAAACATTGATAAAGGATTTTCATCTAAGGGTTAGATGTTCTAGGAAAGAAACTGCTGGAATGGTACATGCCTTGGTGTGGAAGAAATCCAGAAAAAGCAAATATAAAGAGACATATATCAATTTTTTTAAAAATTCAATGTCACCCTAGCAAGATATGGTCATAGATTGATAGATATGAATTTTAAAAAATTCAATGTCACCCTAAGCTAAGTCAGTTGTCCAAGTATTGCATACCATGACAGAGAGATTGATATATAAATGGATAGATGTTGAATTTGTAAATTTGTTCAGTTGTAAAGCAAACAGAGTTGCAAACAAAAAGAACTCCACTTGAAGAGAAAGAGGACAATTTATAGTGCACTGGAGCATCTCATTGCACACATATGAGCAAGTTCATTGCATGGGCAGTGATTGGCTGCTGGTAGAATGAGTGGAGGTAATTCTCTGTATATGCCAACTTCAGTTTAGCACTGTTGCAGGGATTGCATTGGGTTACAGCCTGTTTTATTTTTGTCTGCCAGATGGACACTAGCTGGGACCCTTATGGTGGTAAGTGCTATTATTATTCTACAATAGATTGATATCAAACTTTGAAAATTCAATGTCACCCTAGTTGACAACTACATGTATAGTTACAACTTAGGGCCAATTGACAAGTACAGGTATAGTTACAAGTTAGGGAATAAAGGGTAAAGACCCGACAAAACAGGGTTATACGAAGCAGAAATCCAACCTAAGACAGATTAAAGATACTAATAAACACTAGACTCAAAACATCTTTCAAAGTTGTAGCTGGTAGGAAAACATTGATGAAGGATTTTAATCCACAGGGCACAGGTTCTAGAAAAGATGGAGTTCGAATAAAACATAAGACTAGAGTGGTGAAGATAAAAAAAAACTGGACATCGATTGATAATCATTTTTTTTATACTCTGTCACACTAAAGAGGATCAGTTGGTCATGATAAGGAAAGAATTACAATGTAAAAAATAAAGGTAAGGATGTAACAAAAGAGTATTACAAAGACCCAACATAACAGAAATCCAAACTAAGACAAGATATTTAAACAGTTCAAGGTTATAACATGAAAAAGTTTGATCCATTGGATAGATGTTCTAGGAAATAAGTTGCTGGAATGAAACATGTATCTGGTGTGAGGAAGATTTAGAAAGAATAGATGCTGCTTGCTAGAGACAGCAAAATGAGTTCTCATTGGAAACTCTTAAAGAGAAAGAACCAATGAATGTGGCTCATTTGAAAACCTTCTGTAAAAGTATTGATACAAGAGAGACATTGCTTTTCTAGTTCTCATTAGTCATTAAATTTAAATATAAATGTTTACTAAGGCAACAATTCTTCATTAATACAATAGTCTCTTCGTGTGGAACCCTCAGGGATTTAAGAGTGTTGTTATGATGAATTAGCCATTATAATGAATTTTATAGGAAGGGTATTAATTATTTCAAGCTTATCATTAATCGATAAGACTTTTTATTTGAATCTCTTTTCAGATTTCTGTGATACTTTCTGTAGCATTATTTTGAGGGTTTACTAATTCTAGTTATAAAAATAATATACTGAAATTTTCATATGCTGTTGCAGCAATGTTGGCAATAGTCTTGCAAGAATAATATAACAAACATAAATGCTGTTGGAATGTATCTTATTATATATGAGAGTGGGCGGAAAAGTTCATAGACTGATGTCATATCTGCTATTGATGACTTTTTTACCAATGGGATCCAAGTACTGCAACACTGACAGGAAAAGTGTGTGGACCATAAGGAGGACTATGTCAAAAAATAAACTCTATTTGATTACATGTCATGAGATCCTCTTGGTCAGCCTATGAACTTTTCTGTCACCCCTTGTAGCAGTGTTAGAAGAAGAATTTACCATAGTTAGTTTTATCCGAAGTGTTCTGGTTCAGTCCTTGTTGTCACAGCAGGCAAAACTATAGATAAATAATGTTTTTTTATGCAACTTTCACTTTATGAACTTATAGAGAATAAATTGGACTGTCTATCATCACTTAACTCATAAAACAAATAATGTCTGTGGCAGTGAAACTTCATTTCAATAGCTTCTTACAAAACTGTAAATCACAGGTAGATTTACAGTTTGAAGACTTAGAAGAAAACCTTCTCTTTCAATATTTTTAACAGATTTTTATTATAGAGATTACCTATCAGTATATTATTTTCAGTAAAACTATTTCTGTCTTGAGATTCTCTGTCTGATAAGATTTCTGCAAATTTTAATAAATATATACAAATCCATATATTTTTCTGCAAGCCCTGACTTGAAATATTTAGTTTTGTAATTTACTCAGCTTTACATAAATTTATTATTCCAAGATTATTATTATTAACTGATAAAACTTTTCTTTCGTATTTTATCTCAGATTTTTGTGTTACTTTATTCTAAAATAATGTACTGAAATCTTCAAAAGTTCTGGCTGCCAATTGAAAATGTTTAACAAACTGAATAGCTAAAACACCAAGTTTTATTATTTTTTAAAACTAATTCTTTTTTTATACAAATCTTATTTCTTCAATCCACTAAGTATATATATATATATATATATATACACTCACAGAGTGTTTCAGAAAATTTGATATCATTTCATATTCAAATGATCTCAAATTTTAACTGCATCTGAAGTAACAAATCACAATTGGCCTAATGAGTAGTGTTCATCAATGGCCCAGGAGACCTAGGTTCAATCCCAGGTTGAGTCATACCAAAGACTCAAAAAAATGGTACTTGATGCTGCCTTGCTTAACACTCAGCATTATAAGGTAAGGATCAAGGGTAAAGTGGAGCAATCCAGGGAATGGAGTAGCGGCATCCCCTACACTTCCATGTAGTAGCTATTTAAAATGGAGCTTTCTGGTCACCCTCGATTAAGGTCATCAACTTTACTTTTCTAAATAACTTTATTATTTTAAGGGTTTAATAATTCTATTTTTTGTGGGGAGATCAGCACCTGAGCTAGACATTATGTCTCTAAGTCGAAAATTTAACAATTAGATCTTTGCAAACTTTTGAAAGATGCTGGACACAAAAGAAAGATGGGAAAGGGAAACAGTATCCTTTCTCTTAGACAAAAACAAAATGGCTTCCATTCGAAATTTCTTAAACGTTACTGACATGTACATAAAGACGGCCAGGGAGTAAATCAGCTGAAACAGTTTCATAAAAAATAAAATAAATGAAGATGTTCGTCCATAAAAATCATTAAATATCTTCCTTATTTTTATTTTCCTTTCTTTTCTTTTGCTTGTTTTAAGTCAGTATTTTCTTTCTCTATTGAACTGTAATTTACAACTGCTCTTGCTTCCAACTATCTATTTTCAACTACCATCCTTTAGTTATTTTTTATTCTTCTTTTTCTCTTTGACAGAAAATGAAGAATATCATTGTTCTTTATCTCTGTATTTCAGAACAAAAATCCATTCCTTTTTCACCAGCCGAAATTTCCATTCATGAAACCTAAGAAACCATAAAACTGTTCTCATGTTCCTGTAAAAATTGTAAAATGCAAAAAGAAAAGGAAAATAAACAAGAAAAGCAAACTTTATTATTAACATGATGCATATAATTCAGTTTATAAAGTTTAAAGGGTGTATTTATTGCATGATCTGTTGTTGAAAATATAACAATTCCACCCCATACATCTTTTAGTCCGTTCATAAATAGTTTTCTTTCTTTATAATCACTCAGATGTATACATCACATAACTCTTCTCATAAATAGTACCACTCCTTAAGAAAATCATAGACTGAAAACGTCAACTAAAAGATTTCGGTAAAAATCTATAGAAATCAATAAAGGCAATTCTGATTATTAACCAGAATAAACAGTCAGAGTTTAATATCTTCAAGCCATTGCATTGTTTTATATTCCCTTGTGATATTTTCCATTACTTTGAGAAGTGGGATAACTTTTTGCCATTTTCTTTAGTTATCGTTTCTAAGTTTTATTTTACAAATATACTGTAAAATTATTTTTCTCTTGAATGAAAACTATATATCAACTTTTTATTTTCAATATTTCCTATTTGTCTCTCTCATTCCCTCTCTCTATATATATATATAATATATATGTCATCTGTGTGTGTGTGTGTGTATATATATATATATATATATATATATATCCTATATAATCTTTATGTTCATATGTATCATCTATCAATCTATATATATATAGTAAGTTGTCCGACTGAAGTAGAGGGCAACCTGAAGACTCTCTTTTTGATAGCTACTACAACAATTGTGGGGGGGGTGCTATTCCTTTCCTTGGATTACTCCACCTGTTCTTGATCTATACTGAGAGTTAAGCAAGGAGGCATCAAGCACCATTTTTAGAGTTTTTGGTATGACTCGACCTGGGAGTGAATCTTGGGCTCTCAGACCATTGTCGAACACTCTAACGCTTATACCAATGGATATATATAATTTCTCCCTCTTTCTTGGAAGAAGTCCTCATTGTGTAATGGCTAAAGTGCTGGACTGTAGCCTCAAAGTGAGTTCAAACTCCAGATGTGCTATTACATTCACTTTCAGACTAATACCCATGGGAAAGGCATGGACCTACTTATCCCTTCAGCCATGAGTTAAATAGTATCATTGCTGTTCTTCTAGAAGGATGGCTTTGGTATTAAATAACATATGGCGGTTGATATGCCATGAAACAAAAGAGTCAAACGATCTCTCTTTCTGTTCCTCACTGTATTTATATATATATATATATATATATATGAGGATCATTAAATAAGTTTCCAGACTTTTTTGTATGGGCACTTTTATTGATAGTACACACATGAAACTCTAGTCCTCTTCAAAGTAATCTCCTCCAGCTGCAATGCTCTTGTTGTACCATTCCAACAACTTCTGGAAGACTCCAAGGAAGTCCTCTTGTGTGAGTGTGTCAATGACCTCATCACAGCCACTTCCATCTCCTCAATAGTCTCATAACGATGGTCTTTGAGCTTAGGGAATGACCAAAAGTCACAGGGAGCAAGGTCTGGACTATAGGGAGGGTTTGGAACCGTCTTGATGCCCATCTTGGTCAAATAGTCTGTGACAAGGATGGAGTTGTAGACTGGGGCATTGTCCTGGTGGAAATGCCACTGACCCGATTTGAAGAATGCTGGCCTCTTCCGATGGAATCTCTTCCTGAACTCCCTTAAAACCTCAACATAGTAACCCTAACCCTTTGGCCCATCAACTCTGACTTTCTTACTCCTCCCACACTTATCATCCGTCACAGACTCCCTGCCTTCCTTGAATCTCTTATATCGTTCTTCTAAAGTGTCAGATTGCATTTTTGAAATTGACCATCTGTGACAATCAGGCTCTAGTAGGGTGTATTCCAATTCCTGCTGTAGCTGTTCATTTGAATTTGAAATCATAAAAATTGGTCAGTCATCTCATAAAATGTATAGCAATAACAAACTGAATTTTCAAGAGTCTATGACAATTTTAAATGCCTGTAAAAAAAAAAAGTCTGGAAACTTATTGAAAGCACCACATATATACAAAATGGTTGACAAAGTTTTTACAATTTATTCCCTTTCCTCAACAAAATAATTTCTAATTGTAGGATACACACAAACATATGTATATGAGAAAGACAGCTAAATCAGATTGACATGTTTCGCTAGTGATCTCATTTTATTGAAATTTATCTATTTTTAAAATGAACTCTTAAAAGGCAAAGAGAGAAGCAGAATTTTATTATCTCACTTTTCTAAAAATAATTCTTAAATAATCATGATTTTGACATTCTCCAATGGACCGCTTCACATGGACTTGCCAGTGTTGGCTGACCAACAAGAAACTACTTACAAAAGCTCTGTACGGACACTGGATGTGGTCTGGAAGACTGGCAGTGAGTGATGGATGATAGGGACAATTGGCGAGAGCGAGAGAGTCAGGTGAGTCTGGGCTAGCGGCTCGATTTGATAATCATATGTATAAAAATAAAATCATCTGTCACTAACTTATTTTAATCTTATCATTATCTTAACTTACAATATATAATGAAAGAATAAACAAATAAAAGAAATTCAGATATGAAAAATGTTTGCTTAAAAAGTGCTTGATGCTCTTATAGAGGAACAGGAATAAAAAAAAATTTTGAATATTAAACTCTTAAAATCTGTTAATGATATTTCATGGGGGGCACACAATCATCAAATGGATATATATATATATATATAACCCAAAATGAATAAGTGTTTACTAACCCTTCTGTGAGAGAAAGTGTGAGTGAATGGGAGTGAGTATATAAGAGTAGATGAGAGTGGTAAGTGAGAGAGAGAGAGAGAGAGATGAGGATTCAAAGACAGAGTGATAATTCATGAGGTATGATGGTGTTTCCTAATATAGATAATTTTAGTCTCCCAGATTCCAGCAAGCCACATTAATATGTTTGTCTTGGAATGCAGGGTAGAAAAAAATTAGTCTGTACAATACATGGAATAAGAATAAATGGCTTTCTCTTGTTATTGAGGAATATTTTTTCTTTCTTGTACATATTTCATTATGTGCTGTTTCTGTTGAAATGTCTTCAGCACCAGAATAAGAGTCAAAGAGATCAAAGCAACCAAAAGGTCAATGGCATCAAAGACTCTGCAAACAGCAGATAAGTTTTCCTTAATGGTAATCATTGAGTTTTGACTTTCTATCTAGTTTATTTGGAGGAATATGCATCAGCATGCCTGTTTAAAGGGAAACTTTAGATATGAAACTATGAAAATGTAGTGGGAATAAATACATCATTCATATTTAATGACGGCCTTAATTGATGTACAAAAACTTTTTTAATATCTCAAAACCAGTAAGACTACTTTAAAACAAAGCATATCTCTGATCTGAGCCTCCTGTGCCCTATTGCCTAGTTGGCTTGGTTTGCAGAATACACCAACTGCATCTCTGCAGAGGGGTAAGACCCCACTGCCCCAACGAGTGTCCTGTTTATGACACTAAACAAGGTAAGGTTCCACTGATGCTGGAGGTTTGGGGAATGTGGCATCCCCCATCATTGCTATCACACCCAGGTCCACTCTAGCATCGAGTAATAGCACCTGATAGGGTCCTAACTAGGAGTTAAATAGAACTAATATCTGTACTTATGCTAAACTAAATTACTTGATAGAACTGTTTTGATATTTAAACTGTGTACTTACACTAAACTGAATTGTTTGAAATAGAACTGTTTCGATATTTAGCTGTGCATAAACAAAAATTATTCCTATTATACTAAACTGAATTGTTTGTTGATATGCCATCAAACCCAAACAACCAACCAACCAACCATCCTGTGCACTATATAAGAAATTTTGACTTGACTTCATATGCAAAATGGATCCAAGCTGCAGTTAGAACCTTAACAGAAAGTGTCTCAAACATTCCTGAACAAGATAAGCAGCTGATCACCTCACTCCTCATGTAGATCTTGTTGGTTGCTAGGTTTTTTAGTTCAATAGCATATCAATGTTCTTGGGTTATTTAATGTCAAAGCTATCCTTCTCGAAGAACAGTAGTGTTACTAATTAACCCATAGCTGGGGGGATAAGGAGGTTCATGCCTTTTACAATTGTATAAGTCCGAAAGTGAACACAAAATAGAGAATAGAGTTTTCAGTGACAGTCCAGCACTTTAGCCATAATGCCATGTGGGCTCCCCACATGTGTATTTCCCACATGGCCCTTCTTTACTATAATTCAGATAAAAAACATATTCCTCAATGAATAAATGAACAGCTTCCCTTAATCATGAACAAGAATCTTTCTTTTTGTCTCAAACCTTTCTTGTCTTCATTGTGTTACTTCTCACTTTTTCCCAGTTATTAGCTTAGATGGTAGAGTGTTCGCCAATGGCCGAGGAGACTAGGGTTCAATCTATGATCAAGTCATACCAAAGACTCAAGAAAATGGTACTTGATGCCGCCCTGCTAAAAACTCAGTATTATAAGGTACAGATCAAGGGTAAAGTGGAGCAATCCAAGGAAAGGAGAAGTACCCTCCCCTACACTTTGGTGTAGTAGCTATTGAAAAAGGAGATTTAGGGTCACCCTCGACTACAGTTACCAACTTTACAAATTATGGTACCCTATGATGTCTACATTTGTACAAGGCCTATCCCGACTTGTCAGTACTGTATCTCCCACAACACCATTTTGAATATCTCAGAACCAGTTGTTTAGATTTGATGCTTTTTTTGTTTGTTTGGCTTCTATGACATATCAACTTTTGTAGGTTATTTAATGCCAAACCAATTTTTTTTACAAATAAACAGTTCTATTTCAAACAATTCAGTTTAGCATGAGTACACAGTTTAATTGTCAAAAACATTTCTATTTAAAGCTATTCAGTTTAGTCAAATAGTTCTAATTCAAACAATTCAGTTTAGTATAAATATAATTTTTGCTAACACACAGTTAAATGTCAAAATGGTTCTATTCTAAGTAATTTAGTTTAGCATAAGTATGCAGTTTAGTTCTATTTGACCCATAGTTAGGGCCCTATCAAGTGCTACCACTCCAGGCTTGAGTGGACCAGGGAACGATGGCAGTGAAGGGGTACTCCACATTCCCCAAAGTTCCAGCATTTCTGAAACCTCACTATCAGATTGTTTAGTGTCATACACAGGACACTCGTTGAGGAGGTAGTCTTACCCCTCTGCAGAGATGTAGTCAGTGTATTCTACAGTTTCAGCTGACTAGATGAGTAGATTTGGTGTATCTTAAATTGAAGTGCCTAAATTATTAGAGACAGCAGTAGAATGGATGGATCCTCTCAATTCTTATAATAGCAGTGGTGTATGATGATATTTCTGTTTAGGAAAGAGTGAAACAATCTAATAAGCCTTTGTTATCTTCATTATACAGGGTATGATAGATATAAATATATATTTAAACTGTCTCCTATATGGCACAAGTGGCAATGATTGCTTCATCTAGCTAATGTCTTACCATTTAATTTTCAGATATGATCTTGATTTGAACTGGTGCACACTGTGTATTTGCTATTGAAATGTTTTTTTAAGACTGGCGAATTTGTAATTGCTACACTGGGAGATTTTCATGCTCATTTCATCTTACATTAGAATGATGCTGCTTTGGATAGAAATTCCATACTGCCATAGGTTGAAAAGTTCAGAACCACAAATTCAGTGATTAAAGAAAAGCTACCTAAAAGAATCAAAGGATGCTATTTGCCAAACTTTTCCTTGCCAGAAATTTTTTGCATCAAAAAAAAAAAAAAAAAAAAATGACTTAAAATTAAGTTGTGTTTACATTTGTAGTAATGTTAATGGCCCACCAAAGGTCATAAACATTAATATCTCTATGAAATTTATTAACATATAAGTCCTCAATTTTTTTGTACTTCATTTTAGAAATGTTTCAGCAAACACATATTTACTCCACCCCTCTGGCATGTATAACACAAGGTCAATTCTTTAGCAGAATTTAGAATTAAGCATTTATTTTTATTTTAGATTGGTTGCCTAAACAATGCTGAAAAACCTGTCTGCCCTATTTACTTGAAAGAGAAAAGATGGATTCATGCCTTTCCCAAGAAGAAATCCTCTGCATGATTTGAACTTGTTTCTTCCGAGTTTCACCAAGCATATCAGTTCTGTTAAGAAGTTGCTCGGAGAAAAAGACAAACTTTTATATAACTCCAAACCTCCAACAGTTAGTTTTGGACAGAGTCACTACTTTATAGTATAAAAGTACTTTATATTTCTCTAAGCCAAATTTTGACAATGCAGATTTCCTTTTCGTCTTGATAAGTCTAATCCAGACTTAATCAGTGGACAAATACTGCAAAATGAGAATAGGAATGAAGCCACTTGTTTTCATTGTTCTCTTTGTGGAACTTATGTAGCCGTTCTTCTGATCTGTTTGCATTTTATGTGCTTCCATATGAAGAGTATCTGCTATGTGCAGCTACAGGTCTTCTAATAATACCATCCGCCAACTCTAATATCAACTTTTGCATAATCATCGCATATTAAATTCCTGAGGCAGTGATTCCCCATTATGATTATTTCTGGATTGACTTTACAATAAAATGAATAGGACTGCAAGCAAACATAGAGTTGTTTCTTTAAAAGAAATCTATTTTCTTAGTTTCTCTTGATATTATCAGTAAAAAAAAAAAATAAAAATAAAAAACTAAAAAAAAAAAAAACTAACAGAATAAAATATATTTTTCACAATACACTTCTGTATGTTTCTTCTAGGTACAGAAAACAAACAACACTTTTGGCAAATGTGCTGACAAAAAAAGAATTTGGAAATATGCTTTTCATAATTATAATTAGGTGATATTTTTTGCCATTTTTTCTAATCTATTTTCTAATTGTGTTCCCAAATTTCATTGTTTATACACAATTTCCATATAAGTATTGCTTATTTAGTTCTGGAAAAAGAACTGCGGACTATTTTCAAAAGTTAATTGATTTTAATGGCATGTCAACCCATCTTGGGTTATTTTTGCATAGCATTTAGAGAATACATTTATTGTACATTTATATATACATTTTTTTGTGTACTTGTTTCTTAAGTTGTTTACTCGGCCATTGATCTAATGAGTAGAGTGTTCACCAATGGTCCAGGAAATGAGGGGTCAATCCCCTGGTCGAGTCATATCAAAGACTTAAAAAATGGTACTTGATGCCACCTTGCTTAACACTCTGCATTATAAGGTACAGATCGAGGATAAAGTGGAGCAATACAGGGAATGGAGTAGCGTCCTCCTCTACACCTTGGTGCAGTAGCTATTGAAAAGTGGACCTTCAGGTCACCCTCGACTAAAGTTTTCTTAAGAGTTCTTTTGCATCCAGTTTTATATGAAGTATTCCTATCTTTTACAATTAATTTGCACTTAGAAGTTTGATTTCAAGTACTCTTCTCCAATATTAATACTTATATATTTAGTCATTTATTTGCACACAGTTATCTAGTTTCAAGTAACTAATAATAATTATTCTTAATAAACAGTAATAGTTTCAATATCCTTAACACAAATAATTTACTGTTATATGGTATCAAATATTTCTATCAAATTCAAATAAATTTTAAACAGATTTATTTGACTCATAGATATGATACTATAAGGCACGACCACAGTAGATTAGAGTGGACCTGGGAATAATGGCAATGAAGAGGCACTCCTCACTCTTCAGAGTTCCAGGTGGTAAGCGCCACTCCCAGATGCTATTTAGTGTCTATTTCCAGGACACCACTTTGGTAGTAGGCGGGGGGTTCTTACTACTCTGCAGAGGGTACACTCCATATATTCTTCTCAGCCAGGTTGACAGAGCAGGATGTCAAAACGAATTACAGCCAATTTGAAAAAAAAAAGAAATTCTGAAGTCAGTTTTGATAATTTTTCAACTGAATGATTTTGGTTTGGTTTGGTTTGTTTTATGGCATATCAACCATTGTAGATTCTTTAATGCCAAATCAATTTGTATACATATAAACTATTCTATTTGAAAGAATTCAGTTTAGCATTAGTGCATTGTTTAAATGTCAAAAACAGTTTTATTTCAAACTAGTCAATTTAGTCAACAAAGTTAAATGTAAAAAAATTCATATTATTATGTATAACGAACAATTCAATTAAACATCAGTCATTTATTTACACACAATTAAATATAAAAACAGTTCTATTTAAAACAATTCAGTTTAGTATAAGTACCCAGTTTAAATGTCAAAACAGTGCGATTTCAAACAATTCAGTTTAGCATAAGTACACAGTTTAGTTCTTTGATCCATAGAGAGGACTCTATCAGGTGTTACCACTCCAGACCAGAGTGGATTTTGGAGTAATGGCAATAAAGGGGTACTCCATATTCCATATTCCCCATTACTGGAACCTTGCCATCATATTGTTTAGTGTCATATCCCGGACACTCATTGGCAGGGGGTAGTTTTACCCTTCTGCAGAGATGCAGTTGGTGTATTCTACAGCCCCAGCCAACTGAGCCTGAATGATTTTGATAAAACAAGATTGTGCAAGATCCTCATCCCCAGTATATGACCAAGTTTTTTGTGACTGTTTCTCATTTCTTAAACTGAAAATTCCTCTCAAGGCGAAGACTTGCTGATGTGGTGCACAAATTTATCTCAAGGTGAAGCCTTGCTGATTTGGAGGACACATTTATCTCATGGTGAAGACTTGCTGATTTGGAGGACACATTTATCTCAAGGTGAAGACTTGGTGACTTGGAGGACACATTTATCTCATGGTGAAGACTGCTGATATGGAGAACACATTTATCTCAAGGTGAAGACTTGCAGATGTGGAGAACACATTTATCTCATGGTGAAGACTTGCTGATAAAAAGGACTCACACCTTATCAAACTGGAACTTATGAAGATGTTTTGACAAATGAAAAACTCACTGGAATAAGCATATTGAATAAAAAAAATGGCAATTTTGAAGAAAATTAAGATTTCATTATTCATTAATTTTCTTCTTGGTAAATACAACTCAAGTCTTTCTCCTTTTTTGACTACACCATGTATTTGAGAGCAAACAATGTGTACATAAATATAACTTATCTGTTAATATTTGCAAATGCTGAATTAAATGCTCTTTACACCCAATTGTTTTTCGATAATTATTTTGTTTTAATAAGAACAAATAGATATTCGCATTATTTCAAATATTTCTTTGTTGATTACATGAATCCATCTACGTAGATTTTAACATTGATTAAACCAATAACTTTCTTGGAGTAATCATTCATATTTTGAAAAGCAATTATCTTAAGAGCATTTACGGCAATGAATTCTCATGCTAAGATGTTCTTTTTATATATATATATAAGGTAAATTGCATTAAATATCTGTTTTGTGTCTTAATACTGAAGTTAAGTAATATGAAAACGTGTGACATCTATCGGGTGACCTCTAAAGAACACAAAAAACAAAGATCTATCCTCAGGCACCCACTAAACTCAATGCTTAGCAAGCTAATTGAGTATGTAATTATGTAACCCTTCTGCCATGAGGAAGATTCAACTCAAAGTCAGTTTTTAAGCAGATTTGGTTAAAGCTTTTTGGGATTCAGTTTACCTTCTTCAAGACTAGTTGTTATACTAAACTTTAAAAGCACAATGTGGTTGACTATTTAGCCATAGTGAAATACAATTAGGGTGATTACTTAATTATATCAATTATTTTATTCATTTGGTAAGATTGTAAGTGTAGTTACTTTCAAAATTCAAACGTGTGCACAGGTGGCAACCAGGTTTAACACCTCATGTCAAAATAACTTTGGGGGAAGACATGATATGGATAATAAACAAATTAAGCTTTGTTGACCGGCATTGGGAGATATAAGTTTGTGCCACATGTGATGATTCAAGAAAGTATAATGCAATAAGTAATTAAAATATATAGAGAATATATAAAAAGGAGAAAATTTGAAAATTAAGGAAGTCAAGTTTTAAAACCCAAAGAGAAAAATTGGGGTTAGCTGTCAGTATGAATTGGTGATAGACCAGATGGTAGGATGGCTGCAAAAGAGATATGTTGATAAACCCTTATGTAGAAGTCACTACACTAATGTGCAGAATAAACAACAAGAACAACACCTACTGGTTAAACAGCCCCAGCTGGCAGACAATAAGTAAAATGGGCGGTAATCCATTACCAAACCTATAACATACTAAGCAAGCCAGTGTATACACACTAATATACCCATTCACTGGACCAGGAACCAATCGTCATCCAGGGAATGGACTTTGCCACTTGAGAGCAATGGAATGCCTCAATGTCCACATTATCTCGCCTCAAGTCATAGCTTGGCTTCTTTATGCAAACGAGTATTTACTCACTGCTAACGAGCATTACGAACGAATTCCACTACCTTATAAGGTCTTCCTCTCTCCTCATGTTTGTGTCAAGCTGCTATGAAATTGTACTAATCTGAATGAAGACTTTTCATATTTGAACAACATGAGTCGCCAAATATTTTTGAATTTT
The DNA here is from genome assembly GCA_963585895.1 of Sepioteuthis lessoniana. NCBI lineage: Eukaryota > Metazoa > Mollusca > Cephalopoda > Myopsida > Loliginidae > Sepioteuthis > Sepioteuthis lessoniana. Next base: position 39,919,273 of record OY757920.1, read on the forward strand.
AATATTCATGATGATACGGCAATGTTACAATAGATATGGAGCATGAGATAATTTATGAGTTTCTCAAGAGCATTAGCAGTGTGAAATGCACACTGCTTTGAATTTAGGTCCCAATGAGAATACTTTGAAAGGGGTTAAGGCACTATTGCCCAAGATAGTCCACTCTTTCTTTTATATGTATGAGATATAAAATCCTACATTCTACAATTCACAAGGAAAGCACAAATATGCAAGAAATGCACACACATGAAGTAAATCAAAAATGATTAAAGCACAAACTTTGGTACAAATCAGCAAAAATTTAAATAAGTGGTTTCTGGAACCTGATTGGACTGGATAGTCACATGCCCATGATTTCAACTACATCTGCGCAGTTTAAAATAAAATCTTTCATTTGGGCTGGTCTTATGATTTGGAAACCTATCTATTTCACAGTTTTGATGGCAAGACCTCTCAGACAGCCGAACTCATGGCCAGTCAACAACACCTACTCATACTTGACAAAACACTTCCATAGTAATGAATCTAAACTGGCATCTACACCGACTTTTTATCATTGACCGAAATTCCAGCTTCATTATAATGACAACTGCAAGTCTACTCATCTAAAAAAATAACATTCTGGTGGTTTTCCACCACTTTTTTCCATGCTAGTAATTGCAGATTTACCAACGTTTTGTCTGAATTGGATATCTCCACCAGGCTGCACTCATGAAAGTAGAAAGTTTACCATCTTTCTGTCTACTCAATTTCTTATGGACTTAATATGTCTCCTATTTCACACATACACACTTTCAATCAGCAATCAAACATATACGCAGCTACTAAGAACTTTTCATTCTCTACATACATACACAGGCATTGTGCTAACATCTTATCGGGAACATTTTGGAACATTCAAATTTTTCCAATCACAACACATCTGTAAAAGTTCTGTTATATCTTGTACTTGAGTGTAGTTTACATTTTGAATTATGCATCAAAGTGAATACTGACTTGAGCATGAGGAAAGGAAAATTATATGTGCATTGGGGTGTTCCACGTTGCACAGGTGGTCTAGTCCATTCCCTGCGTTGTGATTGGCAGCCAGCCCAGGAGTGGCTATGTTAGCATGCATATATACTGGCCCACTCATTGACACATTTTTGTCTGTTAGCTGGATGCCAGCCGGGCCACTGAACCGGTAAGTGTTGTTTATTTTATCCTGCATGTTAGGGCAGTAGCTTCTCCAATATCAAAGCACTAAAAACATTAGTGTTTAAGTACAATTGTTGATGTGAAGAAAAATTTTTAACTAATTCAACTTGGGTTTTCTTCTCATTGTTTCTTTGTGTTGTTTTATAAATTTGTGCTGTATTTGTGGAAAGTATATTGGTGGGTAGAGTGTTCACCAATGGTCCGGGAGACCTAGGTTCAATCTCAAGTCGCGTCATACCAAAGACTTTAAAAATGGCACTTGATACCTCCTTGTTTAACACAGCATTATAAGGTATGTATCAAGGGTAAAGTGGAGCAATCCAGGGAATGTAGTAGCACCCTCCACTACACCTCAGTGTAGTAGCTATAGAAAAGGGAGCCTTCTGGTCACCCCTGACTATGATCGCCAACTTTACTAACTTATATGAATTTTACTTTTTAATCTGAGTAGACTGACCCCACATATAAAACGTCTGGATAATTTACTTGATGCTTGATTGGAAAGGCTGGTAATATGCTGTACGTTTTGATTTTAGGTAGTCGCAAAAAATACTTAAAAAGAAAAACTTTGACATAAAAGACAAATTAATTTCTTTATTTCTGTTTAATTTTATTTTCGATGTAATCAAGTCTTGTGTTAAAAAAATTACATTAAATATTATTAGCTTTCAAGACCTTATCACTCGAAAAAATTCTTTCTTTGTTTTTAATAGCATATCTGATTATTAGATGTTAAAGCCATCTTTTGAAGAACAACATGAAAATTATTTAACCCATAACTTGGAGGATAAGATTGTTCATACCTTTCCCGAGGATATTAGTCTGAAAGTGAGCATAATAATGTGACAGGATATATACACAAACACATATATATATATATATATATATATGTAATATATCAAGTCTGCCTCCAGGATAGTTTGTGAGGGATATCGTCTGCTTTTTCTTCTCCACAGAAACTTTTACAGATGCAGACTATGGAGATGACATAGCACTACTGGTAAATACACTTACACCAAACTGAATCCCTGCTGCATAGTCTGGAGCAGGCAGCAGGTGGCATTGGCCTTCATGTAAAGGCAGATTAAATGAAGTACATGTGTTTTAATCAAAAAGGAGACATCTCTACACTAAATGGTGGTTCTCTGAAGCTAGTTGAAAAGTTCATCTACCTTGGAATCAGCTTCTCAAATACTGAAAATGACATCAATATGCAACTAGCAAAGGTATGGACTGCTATCAATAGGTTATCAACCATACTGAAGTCAAACTTAACCGATAAAATAAAACATAATTTTTTCCAGGCAGTGATCATGTCAGTTTTACTATATGGCTGCACCTCATGGATTCTGACTAAGCTTATTGAGAAAAAGCTGGACAGGAAATGCTCAAGAATGCTATGAGCTATATTGAACAAATCCTGTAATGCTACCAACCATCCAAATACAATAGATAAGATATGAACAACACTGTTAGAGAAGTAAGGATGAACTCATAAGTGATGTTCTCCTATGGCCCTGTTTACATGGGTGTGCAATTTTGGAAGACTAACTAGGACTTATCTACAACAGGTCTATATGGACACTGGATGTCGTCAAGAAGACATGCTGAAAGTGATGGATGATAGAGACGAATGACGAGAGACAGTCAAGGAAATACATCCTAGCAGTATGTAATGATGATGATGATATAATATATACAGCCTAAAACAATAATAATATGCCACACATGCTTTTTTAACTAATCAAGTAAACTTGATTCATAAATGAAGTGAGTTTGAACCTCACTAGGTACCTTTATATTGTTTCCAGTTTAGTAACTAACTAAAACAGATTAGTTCTTCTCTTATAGGGTTTTCTGATGACTGAATGTGTTTTTCATCTTTGTCTGCAATTGGAATGAAAGTGTCGCCATGGTGTAGCAGCTAAGGAGCTGAACTGTGATCTCAAAATAAACGAGTTCAAACTCCAGTCATGCTATTACATTCACTCTTGGATTAATACTTTTGGGAAAAGTACAAAGTCCTCATCCAGCTTGCTATGTGTGGAATAGTATCACTGCTGTTATTCCACAAGGATGTATTTGGCATTAAATAACTCACAACGGTTGATATCCATTAAAAGAAGAAACTAAACAACTGTCATTACATAATTAATGACTGACTTGAGTTGTGGCCACCAATTTTTTCTGTGCTAATGAGACTCCAGACTAAGTACTTATTGTCTCTATAAATACATGCAAAACACCAAACAAAATTTTTTAAAGAATTTATCCATTAATGAATGTTATCAAGAAGTTCATTTAAGGCCCCCTGGTGGCTATTGCTTGTACTACAGGTAAACATAAAATTTTAGTCTTAATTAGCTGAAAACAAGGGATATGAAATACTGTTAAAGGACAGTATTATTAAATTCAATATTTAAGTTTTGTCTTTTATATTTTAAATATTCATGAAACATAAGTTAGTAAACCAAGTTAGCTCTCATGGTTGAAGAGTATGTTGGGAATAAATAAATAAATTTAAAAAAAAATTAAATTGAATCAAAATAATTATTAAAATATGCCAGAGGCCTCTGACAGGAAGAGGGGTGACGCTTACGCAAGGGACCGTTCTGACAAAAGAAGGAATCTCATTCTCTTTCAGCTCCAACCAGCAGAGTGCCAACACCAAGATCATTCTTGCTAACTGGTGGGGGACACCATGCGCCCATCTTTAGATGGCACATTGGCTAACTCTTCAACTGGAAGTAGTCGTCTCTTTCACTACCATCTCATGACTAAAACACCAGACTTAGATAAACTCCCAAAAGTTACTAACACATCGCAAAAGCTTTATATACTGAACTCATTGTTAAAGCTTTAAATACCGAATAGGGACACATATATACCCAAGAAACGACTAACCCATTTTTAACACCTTGACTGGGGGATTCAACCATTTCAATTGTATTCCGGTAGAATTTCCTTACCCACTGAATGGTTGTTGAACCCAGAAATAAAGGAAAAATATAAAAAAATGTCTTCATCTCCTTTCTGTTACTATCTTCTTCCGTATAATTCTTTTACGGCCTTCTTATCTAAGAAGTTAAACCAACAAAACAAAAGTGGGATAAGAATAGGATAACCCAGAAAGGAGTCAGATAGCAAACGGCAACACAGCTTGCCGAGACCCCACAAGTACTTCAATCAAAGGTCTTGTTATAAAATGCAACCATGGTAATATATCAAATCTAGAAATGAAATGATAATTATAATGATATTGGTTAGTTAGGTTTTATGGCATATGAACCCATGTTGGTTATTTAATGCCAAATCCTATTTAAACATATCACAGATATGTGATTTGTAAATGCATAGTTTGTAGATAACATTTTCAAATGAGCCAGAGCTTATTTGTTAGCACACGGTTAAATAGTTTCAAGTATTCCTACCAAACACTAATAATTTTATTAAATATAAATCATTGGTTTGTACACAGATGGTTTCAAGTTCTGCTATGTAACACTAACAATTCAATTTAACATTAATCATTTGTTTGCACATACTTAAATGGATATACATATGGTTTGTAAGTGAATAGTTTGTAGGTAATTTTATTTCTTAAACAGTTAGAACTAATTTCTTTGCATATAAATAAATATTGTTACAGTTAAACACTAATAATTCTATTTTGCATAAATTATTTGCCTGTGGTGTAATGGTTATCATCGTAGGAAATGGACACGTCGACACAAGTTCAAATCCTGGACGAGGCTGATTGCATTTCACATAGCACTATTACCATTGGGAAAGGTATAAATCCAATTTTTCTCCCTCCAGCTATGGGTAAATAGTAAGACAGACTGGGTTCTTCAGCCTTGGTGAGGCAACTAGTCTAGAAGGAAAACTCTGAATTCAAACCTGGGAAATGAACGTTCCCAAATGCAAATCTTTACAAAAAATGGACATTTCATAAAGAAAATTGCTATACGATACATTGATATTGTTGCTGGATTAGCTATCACCCAACAAGGTAACCTGTTTTATATATCAGCAAATCCTAAAAAAGTCTAAATCAATGCTTTTGATATCATAATGTTATCTTGAATTTACTTTTTCTTTTTGTACTCATTTGGTTGTATTGGAAGGATTATTGTCAATTTTTGACTTTTTGTTTTTTAAAATTATTTCAAAGTAAGCAAAAATTCACTAGGTGGGTGAACTTGTCCACTAATTTCAGAACTACCATTAAGAGTGGAGATGTCGTCTTTTTCATCAAAGCACATGTGTTCTGTCTTGTCTTAAAAATTGACCTTGTGTCATATCCTGCCCAAGCGGAGGGGTTGGTAAATAGGATAAATTATTTGCTTGCACTTAGTGGTTACAAGTATTGTTGTTGATTTCTGATAATTCTATTCAGCACTATTTATTCATTTGCATACTGTCAAATCGCTCAAAGTATTGCCAATAATTCAATTTTTGCACACAGTTAAATGGTTTTTGAGATAAAATGACACAGTAATTTGTTGAAGTAAAACTTGTTATTATCATCATCATCATCAAGTTGCTCTGATAGCCCAAGGTCCTCAAAACTCTCTCTCACCATCTATCCCTATCATCCACTGCTCCCGGTAGATCTTCTAAGCTGCATCTTGTGTCTGCACAGAACTAATGTAAATTTTGGTTTGTCTTCTAACATGGACATGTCCTTGTGCAGGAGTTCATAAAAGTTAGTAGAGTTGGCGACTGAAGTCGAGGGCTACCTGAAAGCTCCCTTTTCAATAGCTACTATACCGAGGTATTGGGGAGGGCGCTACTCCTTTCACTAGATTGTTCCACTTTACCCTTGAAACGTATGTTATGATGCTGAGTGTTAAGCAAGGAGGTATGAAGTACTCTTTTTAACGTCTTCGGTATGATTTGACCTGAGATTGGACCCCAGTCTCCTGGGCCATTGGCAAACACTCTACCATTAGGCCAATAGTCCAGTTATTCATAAAAGAACATTACTTATGTTTGTCCTTGTTTCTTCAGCAGTGCCCCACATGCCTTGTTCATCTAACATTGAAAGTTTTGCGAGATGGGAGGCAAGTGGCCGTATAGTTGCTGCTTCATGGGGTTTTGCTACAAGGATTTGTTCAAGAAAGCACATCACATTCTTGTGTAGTTCAAATCGAGTTTTTTCTTGATGTTTTGTTAGCATCCATGAGGTACATCAATATAGTACTGTTCTTGGTTGGCTTTTGTCTCAAGGCCTTCATCAACTTCTTAAATAAATCTGAAAACTCATGTATTTGTATCTATCCAGCCCCTCCACGCAAGGTCAATTTTTAAGCAGAGTTTAACAGGTTTGAATTCAGAGTTTTCCTTCTCCTAGACTGGTGACCATAGTAAGGCTAAAGAAACTCTGCCGTACAATATACTCATAACTGGTGAGAGAATAGTTGGATTCATAACTTATCAAAGGTATGAGCGCTAAGTGAAATACAATCAGCCTTGTCCAGGTTTTGAATTTGGATTGCCATGTTCATTTCCTACAATGATGTCCATTACACCATAAGTGCCAACTCATATATCAGGCTTCTGAAAATGTCATGCCATTTGGTTGACATGATAATCATTAAAATATTGACTTTACAATCTGGCTGAAGCTGTATCATTCCCTCTCTGATTAAGAGCTTAAACGATTAGAATGGAATCATTTATTTTATTCAAATTTTCTTTATTTTAACTTATACCCACTTAATTATCAAATTTTATATCATATTTAGCTGCAAGTAACTAAGAGGAAGTATTCGTTAACCATCCTTTTTATATTCATTTCCTTTGAGAAATTATGACCAAAGTGAGCATGGTACTAGTGGCATCCTGAAAAATACACTGAGGTAAGCCAAAAACATTTAGGACTCTAGATAAAAAAGAATAATTTTCAATAATTTAACATAAATAAGTAGAGTTTGTTATCAAAATTATTCACCAACAAATCTAACTTTCAAAACAAAATTTAACAGATTTGTAAACATTTATACCACTGAATTATAATAATTTCTATTTGCGGGTCATTGGCCTTATGAGTAGAGTGTTTGCCAATGGTCCGGGAGACTGGGGTTCAATCCCAGGTTGAGTCATACCAAAGACTCAAGAAATGGTACTTGATTCTGGCTTGCTTAGGACTCCGCACTAAAAGGTGAGGATCAAGGGTAAAGTGGAGCAATCCTGGGAATGGAGTAATGCCCTCAACTACACCTTGGTATAGTAGCTATTGAAAAGGGAGCCTTCAGGTCACCCTCGACTATGGTTGCCAAATTTACTTTTACTATTTGTGTTATCCAATTATTTATGTTACTGCTATCATTCAACCACTAGGATAAAAATTATGCATTCAACTGAAACAAACAAAATTTCTTCAGGTAAAACATTTCAAAAACACCAAGTATATTGCCTTAATTTCATATTTTACCAAATCTGCCCCCACCATGAAGGTTGACATGCTATTAAACATAGAAAGTAAAGCAAAACAAGCCAAATCTATGGGAGCTGCAAGATCTATTTAAAGTCTTTACCCAAATTTCAATCAGTATTTCTCTGGGACATGTCAAATCATTTTATTATAGAAAGAGATTATTCCAAATTGAATATATCATATCAAAGGTATTGATTTTCCCGGAAAAATGTCGGCTAACAAGTTTCAAGCGTTAATTATGATTACTTCTGAGGAATACATGCCAGTGCTCCACCATACATTATTTTAAATTATTTAGTTCACCTTATATAAACTTACTGAATCTTCCTTAAGTGCTGTATGATAAAATTGAATTCTGAATTTGACGGTTTATAAGATGCTCCTCAATTTTGGCAGGTATTTAAAAAATAAATAAATAAATTGGTTTAAACTGTGAATGTCAGCTGAAGGGTTTTTACCTGACACTTGTAGCCCTTCCCACTTTTAGGTAATTTTTAAAGTTTTATATTGATTTGGATCCTGATTAAATCCTCGTATTTTTACTGTTGCCCCAGAAAAGAATTTCCATTATGAGTTTGGTTTATTTTAATTTCTTTATTGAATAGCATATCAACCTTCTTGAGTTATTTAATTCCAAAGCCACACTTCTAGAAGAACAGATGTCATACTATTTAATCCATTGCTGGGGGGATAAGGGGGTTCATACCTTTTCCAAAGATATTAGTCAGAAAGTGAATATAATGTCAAGACTAGAGTTCAAACTCACTTACTTTGAGGCTGCAGTCCAGTACTTTAACCATTACACTATGGGGACCCACCACCACCTGTTACTAGGTAAAAAAATGTTTGTCACCCAGTTTATATTTGCTGAGATATTTGTTGGTTAATTTAAGGGTCACTGCAATACTAGGATCCCTCTACCAAGTAACTCAAAACCGACCTGTGACCTTATAAGATGGAAGGTGATTTCTCAGGATAATTTAAAAAAAAAAATAAGTGTGTCTTTTAAAACCATCAAATACAGTAATTTAGACATTAAACTTTATAAGTAAAGTTGGCGATCTTAGTCCCTTTTCAATAGCTACTACACCAAGGTGTAGGGTAGGATGCTACTCCATTCTCAGGATTGCTTCACTTTACCCTCGATCCTCACCTTATAGTAATGAGTGCTAAGCAAGGCGGCATCAAGTACCATTATTTGAGTCTTTGGTATGACTCAACCTGAGATTGAACCCCGGTCTCCCGGACCATTGGTGAACATTCTACTCATTAGGCCAATAGAGATACCTTAAAATTTTGAACTGAATAATTTTTATAAGGTAATCAAGTGAAGGAATACATGTCACTTTCCCAATACTATTATCATTGAATTTTTCATTTATCTAGCAAAATATTAAGGGGAAATTATAGTCATCATGCAGACATTTCTTTCAAAGTTGTAGGTTAGTTGGTGGTCTTTTATGGCATATCACTCCTTATTAGTTGTTTCATGGCAAAACCTGTTTATACATATGATTTTTAAATTAATATTTTGTTGGTAACATTTTTTACATGAGCCAGAGCTCATTTGCTAGCACACAGTTAAATGGTTTAAAGTATTACCATATTTACCCAACCCCTCCGCTTGGGCAGGATATGACACAAGGTCAGGTTTGAATTCAGAGTTTTCCTTCTAGACTAGTTGCCTCACCAAGGCTGAAGAACCCATTCAGCCCTACTATTTACCCATAACTGGAGGGAGAATAATTGGATTCATACCTTTCCCAAGGGTATTAGTGCTATGTGAAATGCAATCAGTCTCATCCAGGATTTGAACTTGTGTTGCTGTGTCCATTTCCTATGACGATAACCATGACACCACAGAAGTATTACTGCTTACCACTAATAGTTCTATATGCAAACAGTTAAATGGTGTCAAACATTGCTATGTAATAGTAATTGTTCAGTTTAAGATTAATCATTTGTTTGCAAATAGTTACAAGTATAGTTGGTTGGCTGGGTTTTATGGCATATCAACCTTTGATGGTTATTTAACGCCAAATCCATTTTTATGCAAATAGTCAGTTCTATTTCAAACAATTCAGTTTAGCATGAATACTGTATTTTTTATATGCCCCACCAGCGTATGAGTATGGCAAAAGGTCATTTTTAAGGCGGGTCCGGTCGCAGGGCTATAGCTCAGACGCGTCCAGTAGTTCCAAAAATGCCTCAGGCCCCGTGGGCATTCCCCTTTTCAGGGTGCCTTGAGTACACAGTTTAATTGTCAAAAACATTTCTCTTTCAAGCTATTCAGTTTATTCAAACAGTTCTAATTCAGCTAATTCAGTTTAGTATGCATACAGATTTTGTTTATACACAGTTAAATGTCAAAACAGTTCTATATTAAACAATTCAGTTTTGTGTAAGTACAGTTTCAATGACAAAAACAGTTCCATTTCAAACAATTCAGTTTAGCATAAGTACACAGTTTAAATGTAAGTATAATTTATTTGTCAAAAACATTTCTATTTCATGCTATTCTGTTAATTCAAACAAGTTTCAAGTACAGAAAATAATTTAATATTTCTATTGGATCAATAAATAAAGCCCTAATAGGTATTACCACTCTGGGTCAAGCAGACTGGGGAGTAATGGCAATGAAGGTGTATTGCACATTTCCCTAAGTATCAGAACTAGAGACAGTTTCATGTCATACCCAGAAGATTCATTGGCAGCAGTCTTACCTCTCTGCAAAGAGGTAGTCGGTGTATTCTACAACCCTAGCCTACTGGGCTGTGATAGTTGTAATCAAGAAAGACAGCTTTTGGTGAAGCTCTAGTTGAGTTTGAGCATTGCGTTATATATTCTTTTCTCATGTCCTCCCCACTCATTGCCAGAAGTTACTCGGAGATCATGAGATGAAAATTTGATTTGCACTTCCAATTTGTACTTTTAAATTCTGCAAAAAATGTAGCGAATGAACTTTTTCAAAAAAAAAACTTATAAGAAATAAAATATGCTATTTAATGAAACTTTAATTATTTTGTGCCACGAATGGAAGCACTAGATAAGAAATAAAAATGCTAGCTGCACATGCTGACGAGCTAAAACTGTGTGACCACCTGCCTATTAAGCTGTTAGTCATTCATATGCCTAAAAAAAATCCCTAACCTGATTAGGCATGAACTCTAAAAAAAAAAACCCAAAATAAACAAAAAAACTCAATGATTCCTTTGGGATTTCTAGTGCATTTAGCAATTAGACAAAGACATATTCGATATAGAAAATACCTCCTTTGTACATTATTTGATGAATGTACAAGAATCATTACACAAAAATACTAATTGTTAAAATTAAATTTAAGAGCAAAAACCGACGAGTGTGGTTGATGATAATGGTTATTGAAAGGTAACAGTCATCATCATAGAAAATCCTGGACGAGACTGATTGCATTTCACATAGCACTAATACCCTTGAGAAAGGTATGAATCCAATTATTCTCCCTCCAGCTATGAGTAAATAGTAGGACAGACTAGGTTCTTCAGCCTTGGTGAGGCAACTAGTCTAGGAGAAGGAAAACTCTGAATTCAAACCTGTTAAACTCCGCTTAAAAATTGACCATGTGTCATATCCTGCCCGAGCGGAGGGGTTGGTAAATAGGATCATCATAGAAAATGATCTCGGCAAATAAAAAAATTGATTGATTTTAATCGCATGTCAACATCTTTAGGGTTATTTTATGCCTCGGGGTTGAGGAATTGTGCTCATCATATGTTCCTGTTTATATTGTTTTATGTAGATGTGGTCGAAGGTTTTTTTTGCATGTGTTCCTATCAAATACAAATAGTTTTTAAACATATATTTGACTCATAGCTAGGACTTTAACAGGTACTACCACTCTGGGTCAGAATGGACCTGAGAGTACTAACATTAAAGAGGTATAAATAATCCAGTTTAGCATACAAAAACAGTTCCATTTCAAACAATTCTGTTTAGCATAAGTACACAGTTTACTTCTATTTGGCCCATAGATAGGACCCTATCAGATGCTACCACTCTGGGCCAGAGTGGAGCTGGGTGTGAAGGCAATGGAGGGGTGCTCAGCAATCCCCAAAGCTCCAGCATTACTTGAACCTCACCATCAGATTGTTTATTGTCATGTCCAGGACACCTGTTAGGGGAGTCTTACCACTCTGCAGAGATGCAGTCAGTGTATTCTACAGCCCCAACCAACTGGGAAACAAAAAACTTGGGAAATTAGCTAATTCTACACCAACCTCCCTTAAAGCTTGGGAAATAACCTTATCAGCAGAAAATGTAAAAGTCGGTTTTTATCAATTATATTATGACAGCATTCATCTGTTTATAGGTTTGGCCAATATCACTTTTTCTCTAAACTTTAAAACTTTTTCTTGAAACTTTAGAAGTTTTTAAGACTAAATCTTATTGCTTGTTCCCCTAGACCACTGTCACTAAAATTTTTACTGACCAAGTATTAGACAATTTAGCCGTCAATGTTTTTGACTCATTATAACACAATATCCTCATTTGAGGACTGTTAAAATAAATATGAAAATCTCATTAAATGCTTATATTCTGGTTAATTTAATGTATAAATTGCAATGATAAAATGTATATTTATTTTTACATTAAAAAAGGTTAAATGGATGTTTTAATGTGTTTACTATTCATTTTTTAGTGTTTCCATGTAATAATTTCACTATAAATCAGAAAATTAAACTTTTGGTTTATAAAGTTGGCAACCTTAGTCGAGTGTGACCTGAAGGCTCCCTTTTCAATAGCTACTACACAGAGGTGTAGGGGGAGGGTGCTACTCTATTCCCAAGATTGCTCCACTTTCACCTTGATCCATATCTTATAATGCTGAGTCCTAAGCAAGGTGGTATCGAGTACCATTTTTTGAGTCTTTGGTATGACTCAACCTGGGATTAAAACCCGTTCTCCCAGACCATTGGCGAACACTCAACTCATAAGGCCAATGGCCAGGTAAATGTTGCATTTTTCTAAAACCTTAAAAGAAAACTAACAATTTCAGGCTGAAAATATATATATACATCTTCCTATTTACATATATATATATATATATATATATATGAGGTAGTTCTGAAAAGTTCTTTACCCAAGGAAATTATTTTCTTTAAAAAAAAAAAGTTATTGAATTTTTACATGTTAAAAAAACTTAAGGAAAAAATGTGCCGTGTTAAACTACAAGAGGAATGTATTAAAGACTAGGCATGTTTTATGGTTCTATATCATTCCCTTTTTGGTCAGGCTGAGAACTTTTCAACACATATAATTATCAATATATAGTAACATGCATTTATATCTATATGACTATATAAATATGCGGGTATATGTGTGTGTCTCTCTCTCTCTAAATATATATATATATGTATATACAAAGGCTGTTCAAAAAGTTTTAAGTCACACCCAGATTTTAGATTTGTCACTAACCTTTCACATTTATATCGACTTTATAACCACAGAATATGAGACAGAAATCAAAATTAATTTTTCTAGTTTTTTAAGTAGTGGTACTTTGTTGCTACAAAACAGATGTTCAGCTATGACCCTTCTCTTTCGGTGAGACTTATACCTTTTTGAATAACCCTCATATATATGCATCTATATAACTATATATATCTAAGCATGTTTCATTCATTAATTAAGACAAATTTTGTTTGAATAATTTATATAAGATCCTTTCAAGTTTTCTAATAAGTGTCTTAGTTTCAGGTTGGAATTGGTAGATGAATTTCCAAAAATTTTCAAAACTCTTTAAAAAAACAAACACACCTTACACCAGCAAGCAAACAACCCCTGATGATGGCCTGTCAGCGTCTGAAAATGCTCAGGATAATTTTGGGAAATTCCTTGAAAGGATCTTAAATAAATTATACAGACAAAATTTGTCTTTATTATTTAATGAAGCATGCTTAAATGAATGACTGCTGCCTAATTACACATACTTCAACTATATATATATATATATATATATATATATACACAACTATGTAAGCATATGTGTATGCACATGTCCCTCTTTCTCTCTCTCTCTCAATATATATATATATATATATATATATATATACACAACTATGTAAGCATATGTGTGTGTACATGTCCCTCTTTATATCTCTCTCTCTCTCTCTCTACATATATATATATATATGTATATATGTATGTATGTATGTATGTAGTCATTAACTTGGTCTCCTATGCCCTTTATTATATGCAATGAATTCTTGTTATTGAAATAAAAAACTAGAGAAAAAATAAGCAATTTTCTAAAAAAGGAGAAAAATGTATTATTCCAGAAATGATGTTCTCAAAAATGGTCATTAATTAAGTTGATATATATTTTTCCCCTTGGATCATATTATTTCACTGATTTCTATGGTAACAGATGCCTGAATTCCAAAATGTTCTCTTGTGGTCTTAGGTGAAAGATAATAAACTGTTCACACAAGCATACATGGTGCATTTCTCTCCTCCTCTCTTGGAGTTGCTTTATCTTTCCAAGTTTTGAACACTGTCTCAAGCTTCCCTGGCAACATTTCAAAAACAGTCCTCATTTTAAAGACAGGTAAAATCACTCAAATTCAATTGTATTTATCCTTGTCACTGACTCTGGGTGAATTCATCTAAAACAATTTGTCTACAAATAAAATTAATCTACAGTAGTTTTATCTAAAGATTTACTTGTAAATCTGTTGTTTGGTTGATTTTACACCATGACAACATTCGGTGATTCAATGTTGAAGTCTTTAATACTTTCAATTCTATGGTTTCAAGTATCTAAATAATAATAAAAATAATTATTGTAATTTAACCATACTACCATATGGTATATGCACAAACTAGAATCCTTCCTTGATAATGAGATGCATAAAATTCTCAGTGATTTTGGGATACAAGAAAAAGGGAATTTACTGTAGAGTAGGTTTTGCCAATAAATGGATGACAGTGAAAATCAAAGATAATGAAAAGAGAGACAAGTACTTGGACCTTATTAGAGAACTAAGAAAACTGTGGAATATGAGGATGATACCAGTTGTAATCAATGCACTTTGAACAGTCCCTAAAGTCTTTGAAAAGCAATTGGAAGAGCTAGAAATAAGAGGACTAACTGAGACCATCCAGACTACACCATTGATAAAATTGGTCAGAATACTGAGAAGAGTTCTGGAAACATGAGGAGACTTGCTGTCACTTGAAATCCACTGAAAAGCCATCAGCTAACACTGTTTTAAAAAACTTGCAAGGAATATTTACTCCTTTAGAGTTTTTCCCATCAGTATTAGCTGATGGTTTTTCACTGGAGTTTGAGTGACAGCAAGTCTCCACAAGTCTCCAGGACTCTTCTCAGTATTCTGGTTGTTCTCAGTAATGCTGTCATTTGGATAGTCTCAGCTGTCAGCAGGCCTTTTAATAATTCTTTAGTTATTGTGCCAAAAGCACCAATCACAATTTGTACAATCGTCACTTTCATGTTCCACAGCTTTTTCAATTCTCTAGCAAGGTCAAGGTACTTAAGGAATATTATCATTATTATCATTATTTGCTGAATTGTAGACTTTGCTGTCTCAGCTGACCACCGAGGAAAATTGAAAGAAAATGAAAAGAAAGATAAGTACACAGACCTTGCAAGGGAAAAAACTATGGAACATGAAAGTGATGGTGATACCAACTGTAACTGGTGCCCTTGATACAATCACCAAAGGATTGGTACAAGGACTGGAGAACTTAGAAATAAGAGGATGAGTGGAGACCATACAAACAATAGCATTGTTGAGATTGGCCAGAATACTGAGAAGAGTCCTGGAGACTTACTGTCACTCACACTCCAGTGAAAAACCATCAGCTAACACTGATGTGAAAAACTCTCAAGGAATATTAATAATAATAATATTAATATTAATAATATTAATAATAATGATAATAATAATATAAATAATAATAATAATAAAAAGGATTTGTAAAAAATTGTAGCTTCAAGAAACTATTCGCAATATAAACAATTTGTTCATCGTTATAGTTTCAAGTATTACTTTCAAATAATTTTCAAGCATATCTATTCGACACATGGACTGGACCATAGCAAGTACTATCTCAGTAGGTGGAATGGGGGTAATGGCAATGAAGGTAAGATTCCACACTGTTGTATACCCACAGACATATACAAGCGGAAACATAATTAAACATAATTTATGAACTTCAATGATCAAATGAACATACTTCTTTAAAAAAATATATCTCTCACACTTTATTCTCGAAAGGGTTGATGTTTCTATGGTGTGTGAGAGATGGGTGGAGAGACATATACTCAGAGAGAGGACTTCTTCTGCCCATATCTTTTTCCAGGAGCCAAGGGGTGCCAACGCTTGCACCCCCTTGCAAGCTCGATAGAGACGCCTCTGGTCGGCTGCGTGTCTCACGCTCAACAGTGATTCTCTGCACTCTGTCTAAATCTGACCGCGTGGTTCTCATCACGTGATCCCCTTCCAGTTACACACCTGTTCAACCTGAATGCCTTGACGCACTGTCATCTTCCTGTTTACTAATCAAAATGCTTACCAAAGCACACGGGGTCACTAGGAATAAACCGAAAATCCATGTCATATGTTATATAACACATACTTACCAGAACTGGAAGGTAAGAAGATAGAAGAGAAAAAAGAAACGATGGAAAAAAAAGAAAAAAGAATGGAAGATTGAGAAAGAATGCTTGTCCCTGAGATATATTTTCAATTTGAAAAGAAAAATCCCATAGAGCTTGGTCTGGTGAGTATAAAGAATGCTCCATGTGCACAAAACAGCTTTTTGCCGAAGGCGTTTTGTTTAGAAACTTGCAAGCCTGGCTTCACAAATTTTTTTTTTCAGTTGACATCGACTTATCTAGATCAAGTGCAAACATTTTTTCTAAGTTGTCTCCCTTTAAATTCTAAAATTTGAAATAAACTAAATCTTCAAGTCTTTATATTTTTTAAAAATTTGCACCTTGTAATCACCATGATGAAAGTGATAGCCACCATCTTGTTTTATTTTTTTATAATAATAATAATCAAGGAAAGCTTTATATATTTACTGTCACTAACTAAGATGATACAAATGTCAAAGTTATCATCCTCATCACCAACATTATTATAACTATCTCTACTACCACCATCATGTTTAACATTATAATTACCATTAAGACAGCATCAGCATCATAACTAATGTCATAATCAATATCTCTGTCCTCATTACTGTCATCAGTAATGCTATTTTTCTTCTTTTCTAAGTCTTCACTGAATTATTAATTAACTCACACAGAATTGATTTCTTCACGTCCTTCAAAACTTTTCTCTCCTTTAACAAATTAATTGCATTTACTCTAAGAAACTGAAAGCATAAGATACATTTGTGTCAAGGGTTCTTGGAACTTTCAGGGATGCCCTTGGATGGAGTTGTGTTGTTCCTGTGAGAACAGGAACAAGTGGAATTCTATTCACTGAGTTTCAAAGTTATGACTCTGAACATTACTATTGTGAGCAAACACTTGAGGAAAAACTTTTCCATCAGTAAAATACTACAAGTGCAACTTGTTCAAGTTTACTGGTAAAAAAAAATTTTGAGAAAATTTTTTGTGATTTGAACTAATTAGACCCCTCAAACTCATCACATTTTTTTATTACTCCCCACCCCAAAAAAAACCCATTATTTTTAATTTTATAAGAAAAGTTCATTTTTTCTTTTTAATTCAATGTAGAATGATCATGCATTACCACAGCAGATAGCCTTGCAAAAGATAAATAACCAGACAGGTTGATATATTTTTTTAAATTTCTGGCCATTGGGGTTTCTTTTTTAAAACTTGTTCAAGATATGAATGATCATTCTACAATTAATAAGAATGTGAAAGTGAACCCTCTTATAAAATGTATTTTTTTTAAATAAAATTGCTGTGAGTCTAATTTGTTCAAATAACAAAAAAAAAATTACTGAAAATTTTTTTCCTTTGTTAACTAAATGGGTGCAGCATAATAATTATTTTTTCTTTATTCCAGCCGCTTGAATAAAGAATGAAAACAGTTTATTTGAATGTTAAACGACATGTTTTAAAAAGATAAAGTTTGAAAAAGAAGTATTTTCAAGCAAATAGAAGTTTTCTAATTTACCATATCTTATAGCATACACAAGGGAGTGCATAAAAGTTCTTGACCATGCCAAAAGATAAAGTTGGAAAAACTTCAGAGATAATGGTTCAAATGTGTTAAACTTCAAACTGAATATATGGAATAGCCTCTACTTTTCATGGCTCAGGATTATTTTGTACTTGGTGTGAAAATAACTTCCCAGCACTTTCTTTCTTAAGATCTTCATTTTATCTAAGAAAATAAAAAAATCTCAAACTTCCCATATTATATGAAGAAGGAATGAATCCACTTTTTCCTACATTATACCTCCTCATTAATCTGGTTGGTTGGTTGGTTGATTTGTTTTACAGTGCATCAACGCTTTTCAGGTCATTTAATGCTGAATTAAATCAGTTTGATATAACTCTCAAACGATTCATTTTTTTTTATTTACACACAGTTGAATAGCCAAACAGTTCTATTTCAAACAATTCAATTTAGCATAAGTACACAGTTTAAATGTCAAAAACAGTTCAATTTCAGATAATTCAGTTTAGTGAAATTACACAGTTTAGTTCGATTTAAACTACTGATAGGACCTTATCAGATGCTACCATTCCAGGTCAGAGCAGACCTGGGAGTGATGGTAGTGAAGGGGTACTCCACATTCCCCAAAGCTCCTGTATTACTTGACCCTCACAATCAGATTGTTTAATATCATATCCAGGACACTCGTTGAGGGAGTCTTACTCCTTTGCAGAGATGCAGTCAGTGTCTTCTGCAGCCCCAACTGACTGGGATATCATTGCTCTGGATTTGACACTTTGACCACTGAACATCTATTTATCAATATATATACACATACATACACATGAAGAGTCAGTGTGTTTCTACTTTATGGACTGTTATTTTAACTCGGGTTCGTTGTGGCAAATTCATGTTCAGCCCTTTAGTAAAGATTTTTTTTTATTTAAACATCCTTCTCCATATGCATCACACATTCTTCTGTTAATTTCACATGGTTTGCACTTCTCAGCCACTAAAAGTTTGATGAAGTACTTCCGTTCAAGCCAGGAGCACTCTGTTTGAGCTAATACCATTTTGAATAGCCTCAAAACAAATATTTTTCACAAGATTAGAATAATTTTTGCTATAAACCAATTTCAAACAATGGACAGTCTACATTTATGAAAAAAGAAATGAGAAAAAGTTTTAACTTTTTAAAAATTCCCTATATTTATTGAATAACGCTCATATAATCAATAAAGTAGGTGGTGACTTTTGTCGAGGGTGACCCAAAGGCTCCCTTTTCAATAGCTACTACACCGAGGTGTCGGGATGGGCATTACTCCATTCCCTAGATTGCTCCACTTGACCATTGATCCTTACCTTATAATGTTAAGTGTTAGGCAAGGCAGCATCAAGTACCATTTTTTGAGTCTTTGGTATGACTCGACCTAGGATTGAACCACGGTCTCTCAAACCATTGGCAAATACTCTACTCATTAGGCCAATCAATAATCTTAAGTAAAACTTAACGGATGAGTTCCATTATAACTTTATTTCAAAAGCCTTTTTACAAGACCATATCTTCAGATGGAATACAAGATTTTATTTTCACCTCTTGATATATGTAAGTTATATGTTTTGCTATATTAATAAATAAAGTGTATCAATATTAATGATAGAGCATATATAGATCTAAGATTCAAATGCATAGACACAAAATCAATGATGCTTGGTGACTGTCAGTTTCTCACCCATGAAATCATCGGACCAAGAACCTCCATAAATATAGACCCCAATTCTGACTTTTAAAATTGAATAACCATAATATTATGTAAAATTTTAAAAATAACAACTTTAGCCGTTAGGATTCAAGGTAAGTTATTTAAACTTGAGAGGAAAAAATGCAGCAAAAATATACTATAAGGATTAAAGTTTTGATATTTGATTTTTTTTCAGATGGTTCTATCATATCTAATCAAAAAGGCAACATGTTGTCTATTCATTTTCAATCAAGCACTTGTTTCATATATCATGATCTCTTAAAACCTATTTGATTGTTCAAAAAAGTTTTTTTTTTTTTTCTGTCAGCTGTTTTTATTTTTATTGAATTTCAGAGGCCAAAATAACATGTTCAGAAAACATTTTAATTTTTAAAATTTTTTTTATTTATTCATTCTTCATCTTTTCAACACTTCATTGCTTTTGATGCAAAGATATCAAGTATCTATCAGACACACAAATAAAAATAACCTTTTTCAACCAATGAAAGACCAGTGAAGAGCTCTTTTATATGGAAAACATGAAAGGTTCAACGCTTTTCTATCAGCAAAAGTCAACAGTATGATGACATCAAGTAGTTTCATTGATATTTCTCTTGGGCCAAAGCAATTAGCGTTAATGTACTATCTGATTTTGATTAATTCTGATAAGGGTCTTTATTTATTAAGTTTTTGGTTCATATTTCATCTGCCTTTCAGTTTGAAGTTTCGGCTTGGAATCTATGCTATCAACCTTTTTAGACTACATTAATTTTTGTTTACATGATTTTTCTGTGAAATTTCTTTTCTTTTTTCTTGTTATCAATAACCAGTTATTTGTAAAGTTCTTTGGAAAGTATAAAACAAGCCACAAAAGTAAAGACCCCCACCGAAAAAAAAAAAAAAAAGAAGGAAGGAAGGAATAGCTTCATTCATTGACTGCAAATATTGATGTCTGCAAAAGCATATTCAAAATGTATATCCAGACTTTTCCAAAAGAAAAAGCATAAAATTATTAAGATTTTTTCTCATCATATTTAGTCTGATCTACACATATAAATGGACTTCTTTTTTGTATGTCTGTCCACACCACTATCAGCTGAAAATTACCAGGTTTATTGACATAATATTTGGCATAAAGACATGCATGAATGTCTTTGTAACATGAAAAGAAATTTTTCTCAAAAAATCATTAACTTTCTTGCTACGCTTTTGGTTCTCACGATTTAAATATTTCTTTAATTAGTGTCTGTCATGGTTCATCGTATAGTATCAGAATCTTAAAGACACATAGAAAAAAAACTAGATTGAAGTACTTTGTGTTAGGGAAGATATTTAGTCTAGTCCTCACCTGTCAATTACCTGTATTAAAAATAATTACTTGAAGCTATTAGCCTAGTGGGAGAGTGTTTGCCAATGGTCCAGGAGACTTGGGTTCAATCCCAGGTCGCGTCATACCAAAGACTTTTAAAATGGTACTTGATACCTCCTTGCTTAACACTCAGCAATATAAGATACGTATGAAGGGTAAAGTTGAGCAATCCAGGGAAAGGAGTTGCGCCATCCCCTACACATCGGTGTAGTAGCTATTGAAAAGGGAGCCTTCTGGTTACCTTCAACTAAGGTCACCAACTTTACTTTACTTATAACTGTTTACTAAGTATTATTATTAGTTACTTGAAACTATTTAACCATGTGTACAAACAAATGACTTATCAAATTAGAATAATTACTTGAAAACATATAGTTATTAGTATTAGATAATAATACTTAGAACCAAATAACTGTGTACAAATTATTTGCATTGCATAGAAATATTTGATATCATATAACTGTGCAAAAAACTCTTAAGAAACAACTACACAAAAAACGTAATATAGATGTACAATGAATGCAATTCTCTCACCTGTAGACATAAAATAACCATAGATGGGTTGACATGCTGATAAAATCAATAAATCAATCATACCATTTAGTGAGCTTCTGATTTTTCTGATTGTAATAAAGAGCTATGAACAACTGAGTAAATTCCAAAGACACTTCCAAGATTTTCCTATCATGGCAATGGAGACTTTTGTATCAACCTAATATTAAAAAAAAAAATTACATAATGTATGACTTGATCCAGCAAGAAGGAAAAAAATATGAGTGTAAAACTTGACCTTTTTACATCAACCAACTTATGTTTTAATGGTCACCGTAGATGCCAAGGCTGACCAGAAATGACCACAATTTTCTCCTTAAAATGACATCATGGCTTGAGATATCGGAAGGGTAATTCGTATACTACAAGCTTGGAATAGATCATTCAAATATTGTGTCTGATCAGACTGGCGAGATGCCAACCAACATTGGTTTTCTGAGGCCTAAAAATACACTAAGGAAATTGATACTGGTCCAATATGAATAGTGGTAGACTTTGCTTTTAAAGACTGGCAGAAGATCTCAGTGGGAGTGAAAAATCATCTAAACACTCAAATATTTTATCTGGCCCCAAAGATCATTTAAAAAATGTACCTTCATTTTACAATCAATCAAATGATAGCCCAACTAATCAATCATATTATAAATCTACATTAAAAGACAAAAGAATTTATATATGTATTGAACTAAATAATTTAGAATGCTGGTTGAAATTTTTGGCTGCTCAACATCCAATCAATTATCATATTTGATGGCATAAAAGACATATAGGTATATTAGATGCACCCCTATTTTAACAGGGTTTGTTTCAGAAAAAGACAAATTAGTGCATCTAAGTACGTTTGAAGCAAAATCACAATAATGGACTCAGGTGAGGTACAAGAGACTGAGGTGATATAATAGTCTCTTGTTGTGTGTATTTGGCATAAAATTAGCTTGTGAGCTTCATCTTTAAATTCAAGTTGTTTTTTGGGGCCAAATATGGTAATCAAAACATTACATCATTGAATTAAGATTAAATTTCTGGGTTCATTAACTTTGACAACAAAGCTATGAATGCTAGATAGAACATATGACAAAGTGGTATATTCATCCAGTATTCACATCATGTGATACAAAACCAACAATGTCTAATGGTATTATAAGGTACTGATGAGACATTATGGATTAGAGATAATGATACTTTAGCTCCAATACTAAGCTTAGCCCCAGAGTCATTATCTGATTAAGAATTTGTCGACCTCACAGCTGTTTTTTTTTGGAGGGGGTCGGCAATATTTGTTCGTCTAAATATACATTAAATAAAAAACATAAGGACGCATATGAACTATAATGGTTATCAAAGTAGGAAATGAACACAGTGATCTGTGTTCAAATGTTCGATGAGGCAGTCTGTATTTCATATCTCACTCCTACCCTTGGGAAAGGTATGCATTGAACAATTCTCCCTTCAGCAATGAGTAAATAGAAGGGAAAACTAGGCTCTTTAATTTTGGCATGTGCTGTATACTGGAACCTAGAATGTTTTGGTATACTAGTACATAAAAATTAGTTATTCATAGTAGAATGCTAAAAATTGGTATTACATAGACAGTTCATGTAAAGGTCTCTAAATGTCTTGACCCACTGCTCTAAACAGCAGTAAACAAGTAGTCATGGACCAGTTCAATGACCCCTAGAAAAGGTATGATAGTCTAGTCCAAAACAGGTTGACATCTCATCTAGGAGAATGAAAACTCTGAATCAAACCTGTTAAACTCTACTTAAAAACTGACCTTGGGTCACATCCTACCCATGAGGAGGAGTTAGTAAATGCATATAAAAAATGTGAAAGAGAGAGAAAACAAATGCAGACAGACAGAGCATAAATGAGAAAGAGAGAGAGAAAGAAAGAAAGAGACAGAAGATGAGGTAGAAAGAGAGAAAGGACAAATGAAAGAGAGTGAGAACATAAACAAGAGAAGAAAAAAAATGAAAGAAAATGGTGACAAAGAGAAAGGAAGATATAATATCACAGAATATACAAATAAGTTTGGTTAAGTGACATCACGAAAAATTTGAAGAAATGTTTCAATATGTCTGTGTGTGCCAGTGATTAAATAAAATTTTCAAATGGCTAAGAGTGAGTAAAAAAAAAATATAGAAAAAGCAGTGAGATTAATTCAAGTAAAATATAAAAGATGACAACCAGTTTATAAACATGTCTATTTGTTAGAAAATGTTCAAGTGCTAATGAACAAATTGAGATTATATCCAAACAATTTAGAAGCTGTTTTAAGTCTATTTCTAACAATATGTTCTCATGTTGCAATCAATCTCTTTGTCTTACCTCATTGGTCTATAAAACTTACATGCTTATTCAAATGATTAGACCAATCAGAATCAAGGATCTTTGTCTATATGTGACACCGATCTGCTGTAACAAATGTGCTGTATTTAAGAGGTTTTTCTTTGTTTTTTGAAAGTTTCTACCAATTTTCCCTAAATTGACAATTTGTTTTAGAGTTTGCCCTTCAGTGAAAATCCGATCTGCATTTAGACTTTTCTTTCTTCTCAATTTTTGAGTTCCGGCTTATGCAATCAAAGCAACAGAGAGTTCAGCTAGATCGTGTCACCTGGAGAAAGGGAGGTGCTGATACATGTGTCTCTTAAAATACTTGAAGCTTTGTTTTGTCTGTAATTAGTTTATCCCATAGTTTGTCCTCTGGCTTCTCCAATGCTGAAAATTTTCTGTCTTTAGATTGTTACTTTCTGATGTTTTTTTTTTTTTTTCTAAATTTCAACCTTTGGAACAGGAAGTCACGGCTTCTCATCAACAAATCCTAATCAAGCTTCAACTGCTGCCTTTTGGGGAAAACATCATTTGCAATTCTGATTTTATCACAAGTGTTTTTTTTCTTTCCTGTTTTAAGTTATAAATCTCAGATATTTTATTGTGCTTATTATTTTAAAAAGTTTATATTTTGGTTGTTAATCGGAAGGAGTACATTAAAACCCTAAAGAAAAGCTTATTTATTTACCCTTATTTCTTACGGAAGTTTATTTTTTTGGGGTTTTAATCATTTTTACTTGCATCAGGAAAAATCTATATGCAATATGTATCAGGCTGAATCAAAAGTGTTTTTGGATTTTCACTGATAGTTTTTGGCAACTCATATCACCATACTATATCATTAATTTGATTCACCATTTTTTCCAATCATTGCAGATTTTTAATTTTTTTTATTCTTGTATCTTTCATTAATTTTTTTTTATTCTTTATTTTACACCTTTGATTATGGGTAGTGAAAAAATTGTTATTAGATCTATTTTATGCAACCTCAGAAAAAAAAAAAAAAAGGACTGAGTGCAAATGCAGTGACAAAAACAATTATGTGGAAGGTCCTGGAACTATCAATGAACATGTGGCTCCAAACTGGTTCAGACATCTTCAGAAAGGTGACACCAACCTCAAAGACAAACCAAGGTTAGAGAGACCTGTTTTGGAAAGTTAAGCCCTGCATAAAATGGTTAAACAACAGCCTAGCACAGGCACTCATATAATGTTAGCAGAACTTAGTCCTTCTCAAAGCACCATAAGCTTTCTTATAAGTGTTTTATGACCAGACACTCTAGAAGTTAAAGCTCGAAATTGGAAAATTTTTTAAAATTCAACCAGGCATGGAAAAAGACAATTTCCTGTACAGGTTTGCTTTTGATTTCTGGTTGCAAAGATATGCAATTATTTTTTTAAAGTTAAGAATTGCTCTTAGTCGTTCCCATTGTATTTAAATTTCAATTTTACAAAATTATAACTCATATCTATGTGGAAATCAGTTTTTACCAAAAGATTAGCCATTCTAGATTTGACTTATTCATATTTATAAACAGTATCTACTGCCCGTGGTGTAATGGTTATCGTCACAGGATATGGACACGGCGATACAAGTTCAATTCCTGGACAAGACTGATTGCATTTCACACAGCACTAATACCCTTGGGAAAGGTATGAATCCGATTATTCTCCCTCCAGCTATGGGTAAATAGTAGGGCAGACTAGGTTCTTCAGCCTTGGTGAGGCAACTAGTCTAGGAGAAGGAAAACTCTGAATTCAAACCTGCTAAACTCAGCTTAAAAAATTGACCTTGTGTCATATCCTGCCCGAGCGGAGGGGTTGGATAAATAGGATCAACTTAACTAATCTTTCTTTAATTTCAGTTCCAAAATAAAAGAAAAAACATGTAGAGAAAGAAATAAGTAAAAGTAAAGTTGGCAACCATAGTTGGGGGTGACCCGAAGGCTCCCTTTTTCGATAGCTACAACACCAAGGTATAGGGGAGGGCACTACTCCTTTCCCTGGAAGAGAAAGAAATATTTTGAAAATATTAAGTCTAATCTTTTAATACTGGGTGTTTAAAAAAAATGTAAATATTTCTCTGGGAGTTCCTAAATGAGATTATGATTTTAAAGTCTCCACCACCTACTGACCATTCCTAACAACAGATTATTTGAATCTTCTTGTGATCTGTGATATCAGTTCTGCTGTTCTAATAAAGATACTACCATAAAAATATTAACATTTTTTTAATCACCTGTGGAAGATTCCAAGATTGAGTTGACAGGGATTGTAAAAATGTAGAGAATGTTTGAAATAAATGTAAATCTATTTTTTAAATTACCCTGTATATTAAAAAAAAAATAACTTAAGAAAGAAAGTAATGGGTTATATTATCTGAGAAATAACAATTTCTTGTTGATGAATTAATTTGCAGTTTTGAAAGAAACAGAGCAGTTTTTCCTTTTTTAAGTTATAAATTACTGTTATTTGATTGTAAATACTACTTTAAAAAATCGATGTGTTAAAGTTGACACCTTTAGAAAAATCTTTGAATTATCTATCGATATTTAGTTTATAAAGATTTTTATTTTACCCATTAATTCCCAATTGCTTTCACAAACTTTTAGCATGTTCTTTTTTGGATTGAAAAGCTTAACAGTTGGAAACAGATCCTGAAAAAAATGTTTCCTATGGACTTCTACAATGGGCACCCCAGAGTTGACTGCTGGAGAAGTACAGGCAAATTTATAAGCAACCTTTCCTAAGGACTTCTATACATGGACACACCAGTGTTGGCTGAGCAGCAAAAATTTACATTCATCAGCTTTGTGAGGACACTGGATGATGTCTAGAGGACTTACTGAGACTGATGGCTGGAGAGAGTCAAGGGAATCCATGCTGTCACTTCCCATTGTAGTTGCTAATGATGATTTATCATAAGAATTTTTTTTTTGCTTTTTGATCATTTTTAGACACATGAGCAAAAATTAATCAATCCACTTTCAGCAAAATTTTGCTTGTTCTCAATTTCAAAATGAAGAAAAGTGATGTAGAGAAAGATAGACATTTTGAATAACTTAGGAGGTTTTTAATATGTAAAATAAAATAAAAAATGACTACAAAAACTTGTGTTTCATATTACTTGATAAATAACAATCTTTAATTATTTTTTATATTGAGTTTTGTTAACCATTATTGATTTTGATTGGTGTTTTCTTTTATCTTAATTTGTACTGATTGTTTTTTTTTTATTGTATATTGATAACCCGATAGAGTTGTAATAAAAAAAAAGTTAATATAATAACAGTTAATGAAATCTAAGAAAATACCATTTAAAATTTATTACATTTTTTTTACTTTATGAATTAGTTATATAAATAAAAGTAAACAAACCATTATTCTATATTAGTTGATAAACATACCAATTTTTACTTGTTAATTTTTGTTATCATTATTTCAATTGGAAATGTAGATAAAAATAATAAGATTAAATGATTTTCTGTTGGTTTTCTAGTTAACATGATTTGATTCAAGCTGGAAAGTATATGTGTATGCCTGTGTGTATATATGCATGTGTGTGTGTGTGTGTGTGTGTATGCTTGTATGTGTGTGTGTGTGTGTGTGTGTGTGTGTGTGTGTGTGTGTGTATGCTTGTATGTGTGTGTGTGTGTGTGTGTGTATGTGTATATATGCTTGTATGTGTGTGTGTGTGTGTGTGTGTTTATGTGTGTGTGTGTGTGTGTGTGTGTGTATTTTAAATGTAAAATATATAAGATACAAACTGGATGAAAATTCATAACTTTTGTGTTTCGCATTTTTCATCCTCAGGTGAGTGAGTATTCAACACATCAAAGTCAGAATTGTTGAATACCTGCTCACCTGAGGATTTTGCTAGATATAAATTATGCCATTGAGGCTGATAAGCATCTAATATAGATATTATTGCTCTTTTTCTTTTAATTTCCAACAGAATTCTGAAATTAATAAGATGAAAAAAAAATGAATGAAAGTCACTAACATTTTGAAAACTTTTTAATTTTGAAATACAAAAAGAAAAAGAAAGTGTAGAATTTTAATAATATCAGAAATAACATTTAAGAAAATTTCAATAAAACTAAATAATCTTTTTCATTCACACTGTTATTAGCTTTTTACATGTTTAAAAATTTAATATTTATGGTAACTGATTATGGTGTGTAACTTGCAAATTTATCTAAGGGATAAAACGTGTCTATAATAGTTTATCTCTCAGATATAACTTATTGAAAAGATTATGTAAAAGGTAATTTAATGAATTTGACAAATAAAAAGTTAAAGTCTTTAGTTTAAACTATTTAATGTGTTTGGATTTTAATCGATATTTTTAGGTGAATTATATCTGAAGAGAAATTATTTCAGATAAATTGAAAACGTGGATAAATTCATCTAAAATACAACGTTATATGTAAAAGTAAGTAAAGAAAAGTTGGTAACCTTAGTCGAGGGTGACCTGAAGGCTCCTTTTTTGATAGCAACTACACCAAGGTGTAGAGGAGGGCATGACTCCTTTCCCTGAATTGCTCCACTTTACCCTTGATCCTTAACTTATGATGCTGAGTGTTAAGCAAAGAAGCATCAAGTACCATTTTTTGAGTCTTTAGTATGACTTGACCTGGGATTGAACCCAGGTCTCTTGGGCCATTGGCAAATACTCTAACCATTATGCAAATGTCTGATATGTAAGTGATAAAAATATCAAGTATGATAAGACTGATTAACTGAATGATTCTGATGATATGTCAACCAGTCTGGGGTTATTTTATGCCTCGAGGTTAGGGAATTGTGTACATGATATGTTTATATTAGCATTTGGAGTATTTTCTTAAGAGTTTTTTGCACATGGTTATATGATATCAAGTATTTTTATCTAATATAAATAATTAGCTGACATATCTATTCAACCCATGCAAGAGAGTCTAACAGGTCTACCATAATAAGTCAGAGTGAACCTGACAGTAATTGGGGAAAAAAAGTATGCCACACAACTCAGAACTCTTGAACAGGAGCCTCACCACCAGATCCAGTTTAGTGTCATACCAAAACCACTCTTTTTGGGAGGGATCTTACCCCTCAGCAGAGTATACAGTCAATATATTCTAACCTTGCCAACAGGGCTTAGGTGTGACCAGAAGAAGGATCCATGACTAGTGAAATTTTATTCCTGTTTTTCAAGAGAAAATTTCAGAACTATTCTTATTACTATTATTATTCTTTGAATATTATCCTTAAAAAATATGTATTACACTTAATATAAAAGTTACTCAGGAAAATAAAAAAAAGGAAAGGAGAGTGTATCCATATCTTCACGATGAAAGATGCATGTCTGTCTTACTTGTTAAATTCTTTAGTGTTAATATTGTATATCTCTCAGTGAGTATCACCAGCTTATAACTAATATGCGATGATATTTTACCAAATATCCTTTTACTTACCTTTTTACTTGCAATAATAAATGCATTATGAGTAGAGTGTTCGCCATTGGTCTGAGAGACCTGGGTTCAATCCTAGGTCGAGTCATACCAAAGACTCAAAAAATGGTACTTGATGATGCCTTGCTTAACACTCAGCATTATAAGGTAAGGATCAAGGGTAAAGTATAGCAGTCAAGGGAATTGAGTAGCACCCTCCCCTACAACTCGGTGTAGTAGCTATTGAAAAGGGAACCTTCGGGTCGCCCTCGACTAAGGTCGCCAACTTTACTTACTTATATATATATATATATTTTTACAAAACAGATCTGTCTCTGGATGACAATTTATATATATATATATGCTTCCCTACCCCTGTAGGGTTGAGCTCTCTAGTGAGGGAAGTAAATGTGTTGCCATTAGCGTAATGCAAGAATCTTCAAATGAATTGAGCTCTCGGTAGCCGTTAAGTTGATATATGTAAACAAAAACAATTGTGATACATAACCATTTAAATTTCCTTCGCTTGCGCTAGTTTCCTCATGGCTGAGTGGTAGAATCTTGGATTGGCGTTTGAGTCAACAAGGTTTCGATCCCAGCATCGGGAATCTAGCCTGTCTAGCCACACTGAAGAGTTCTGATAGAATGAAACAGATCTGTCTGTGGATGACAATATATATATATATATATAATGTAATAAGAAGAAAACTCAAACCTGGTTAAATTGTCTCTATAAATTTATTTTGGTGAAGAATACCATTATACTCTTCGTCTCATCAGATGACTTGACATGTTTAATTTGAGGTTAAAAAAAAACGCAAATACGGATTTTAGGGAATAGCCGTACATTGAACACTCCCATAGATTTATATGAAATTCCTCATATAGGCTATACACAAATAATCTAGACCCATTGTCTTTAGACACTGACTGGATATTACTGATATATATATATATATATATATATTATTTACATAGGTAAAAAACAAACAGACAATAAGTGCAGTTGACTTTGTGTCTATGTTATTCAAATTTCAATATACATATGCTCAGTCACTGCTATTGATCACTCTTTCTTTGTAAATATTGTAAACTATATTACTGTGTTCTATATACATACAATTAAAGAAAAATCCTCACTTTGGGCACAAATATTTAAGTTTTAATGTAATAAAATATTGTATAAAATTATAAAGACTAAACTAAATAAGAAAGCATGTAAAAAGATCAGTTATTTTTATTTTAATAGAATTCTATATATAAATTATAAATAGGATTACCTTTGATTCATAGGAGAATAAAAGAATAACATTAGAAATCAATAAATAACAGCAAGTAATCATTTATTAAACTAATATGGTAGAGATCAAAATTACACTTATTTCTTTACTTAAATGACTTTTTCTTTTTTTGTGTTTGTGTGTGTAAATATTAAAAAGATATTAATCTTAAACAAAGCAAAAAAAAAAAAATTTAATAAAATAAAAAAAGCATTTAATATTATTTAGAATTAAATCATTACATTAAACTTATTTGAAATAAAGGGGGTATAATCAAAGAATAGAATAGCTTGGATAGTAGCTCTTTACATAACTTCTGCCTTAAATTGGTAAATTTTCCAAAGTTAACTATGAAACTAAATTAGACAGTAAAGAATAAAATTACAGTTATTTATGTAAAGATTCATCAACTGAATTTTTTGGCTTATATTTATAAGTATAAAACAAAACAAATATGAATCAATAAAACCAAGCTAATATTTATTAAAATCAAATTTTGAAGATCAATATACAAATCAGCCTTTCCATTCACAGAGTAAATTGCTATTTGTTAGTATATATATATAACTACAATTGTATGTTATTAGTCTGTAGATAAAGCCAACAGTAACAATGATACAAAAGAATTATTTCAATGAATTAGATTTAAATGAAAAAAATAAATTAATAGAGAATGTTATGGGAATATCGAAGAGACATGTGATGTCAGTAGTTGGTAGGTTGGTTCAGTTTTATGGCATATCATTCTTTGTAGGCTATTTAAAGCCAAATCCGATTTTTTGAAAATAGATCTATTTCAAACAATTCAGCTTAACATAAGTACACAGTTTAAATGCAAGTACAGTTTAATTGTGAAAAATTTCTATTTTAAACTATTCAGTTTAGTCAAGCAGTTCTAATTCAGCTAATTCAGTTTAGTATAAGTAAATATTTTGTTTACACCCAGTTAAATGGCAAAACAGTTCTATATTAAACAATTCAGTTTAGTGTAAGTAGAGTTTCAATGTCAAAAAACAGTTTTATTTCAAATAATTCAGTTTAGCATAAGCACACAGTTTAAATGTAAGTATGGTTTAATTGTCCAAAACATTTCTATTTCAAGCTATTCAGTTTAGTCAAACAATTCAGTTTATCATAAGTATGTCGTTAGTTCTATTTAACTTATAGATAGGGCCCTATCAGGTGTTCCCACGCCAGGCCAGAGTGGACCTGGGAGCAATGGCAAAGGAGGGGTACTCCGTATTCCCCAAAGCCCCAGCATTACTGGAACTTCACCATCAGATTGTTTAGAGTCATATCCACGACACTCATGAAGGGGGGTGTCTTACCCCTCTGCAAAGGTGCAGTCGATGTATTCTACAGCCCCAGCCGACTGGGCAAGATGTTAATAGTGATGTAGTTTCAATTACAGACAGAAACATAATCTCCATTATTTATTTACAACAGGATATGACTCTAGGTCATTCTTTTAGTAGAGTTTTACAGGTTTGAATTCAAGAGTTTTCTTTTTCCTAGATTGGTTTGCCATACCAAGGTTAAAGAGCCCAGTCTACTCTACTATTTACCCATATATACAGGGAAAAATAGTTGAATTCATGCCTTCCCCAAGGGTATTAGCACTATGCAAAATGCAAATGGATTCGAACTCTGGTTACTGTGATCATTTCCAATGATGATAACCATTACACCACAGGCACCTCCAAATATATATATATATAAATTTTTCTTTTTTTTTTTGGTCGAAAGAGAGAAAAAAGTAGATATTTTGAAATGAATAGTTCCACTTAAAGATACATATTTTTTAAGAATTAATCCTTAATATATATATATATATATATATATATATATATATATATATATATATATATGGGTAAATTTTTTTTACAGCAAATTTTAATAATTACTTTAAAAAGGGAAATCATACTTCATTAAAAACCAACTAAAATACAACTAAAAAACAAAGCAAAAAACCCGTTTAACTAAAGGGCTCTTTTGATTGGTTCTTTTCAATAGACTTCTGCAAATTTCCTTACCATTTTTTATAATTTTAGCGAAATTTCTACTTGTGTATCTGAAAGTATTGATACGTTCACCATAAAACTGAAGAGCCTTTTTGACCAGTTCTTTTCAATATAAAAAGAGCTGGTTGAAAGGGCTCTTTAGTTTTATGTTTTGTTTTTTTTTCATTTTAGTCATATTCTAGTCAGTTCTTAATAAAGTATGATTGGTTGGTTGTGTAGCTTTACGGCATATCAACCCTTTTCATGTTATTAAACACTGAATTAAATTTCAAATAATTCTGTTTCGTATAAGTATGTTTGGTTGTTTGGGTGTTATGGCATATCAACCTTTGATGGTTAATTAATGCCAAATCCTTTTTTATACAAATAATCTGTTCTATTTCAAACAATTAAGTTTAGCCTACACAGTTTCAGTGTCAAAAACAGTTCCATTTCAAACAAATCAGTTTAGCATAAGTACACAGTTTAATTGTCAAAAACATTTCTATTTCAAGTTATTCAGTTTAGTCAAACAGTTCTAATTCAAACAATTCAGTTTAGTATAAGTATAGATTTTGTTTACACACAGTTAAATGTCAAAACTGTTCGAATTCAAAAAATTCAGTTTAAAGTACGTACAGTTTCAGTGTCAAAAACAGTTCTATTTCAAACAATTAACTTTAGCATAAGTACACAGATTATCTCTATTTAAACCATAGATAGGACCCTATCAGGTGCTACCACACTGGTCCAGAGTGGACCTGGGAACGATGGCAATGAAGAGGTGCTCTGCATTCCCCAAAGTGCCAACATTACTGGAACCTCACCATCAGATTGTTTAGTGTCATATCCTGGACACTTGTTGGGTGGTTGGGGTCTTACCTTTCTGCAGAGAAGCAGTTGGTGTATTCTACAGCCCCAGCTGACTGGGCAATAATAAAATGCAATTCCCATCTTTAAAATATATATATATACACACATTAAGAAAACATACACACAAATGTATTGACCACATGTTATACCTCAAAAGAATTACTGAAACATGATTGTTATATATATATATATATATATATATATATATGAGGTTTGATCAGAAGTATCAAAAATGAATTTTTAAATCTTAAAATTTATAAATTTATTTGTATACAACTGAGCATCTTCCATGATAAAATGATCATATCTAGACTTAATCTTAAGAAGTCAGTGCAAATTTGCAAATGAAGTCAGACTCAATAGTTTTTTTAACTAGGTCTTTTGGGTATAACACAGGATTGTACAAGTGGAGCAGCCTCTATACCCACAAGATCTAGCTTCATGTGAATTTTTCTTGTTTCAGAAATGTTTCAACTAATGAAAAACTAGAGGATAATTGTATAGACTTCCAAGGGGAATATTTTGAAGAAAATTGATGTTTCGTTCATTGTTCATTTCTGTCTTAGTAAATGTAGATTAAGTATTGATAATTTTTGAACACCTTGTATGTGTGTGTGTGTATTTTTGTGTGCACACATGCGTATATCTTATTAGGTAGTATAAGTATGCCATGCGTATATGTATTTTCATGTTATTTTCTAGTTATTATACAGTTGTATATCTTTTACACACACAAACACCGAGCGTCCTGCGTGTCTAGCCACACTGAAGAGTTCTGATAGAACGAAACAGTCTGTCTGTGGATGACAATATATATATATATATATATGTATGTATGAAGATGAATCAATATGTCCATAGTTGGATACCTAAGTATCTGTTAAAATTTTTACTGTATAGGGTTCAATCTATTCTATTCCCCACAGAATAAAGTGCATTAACAAGGAAGATTATGTTTAAAAATATTTTTGAGCAAAATAAATGCTTTTTTAATAATATACTGTGAATGTATGGGTTGGTTGATTGAGTTTTATGGCATATCAACCCTGGTAGATTATTTTATGCCAAATCTTGTATATATATGATTTGGAAACAAAGTTTCAAGATAAGATTTTAAACAAGTTAGAGCTCATTTGTTTGCTCACAATTAAATGGTTTCAAGTATTCATATCTAACATGAATAATTCTATTTACTAATAATCATCTTCGGCACACAGTTGAATGGTTTAAAGTATTGCTATGTAACACTAACAATTTTATTACCATTAGTTATTCATTTGAAAACATATAAATGGATATACATATGATTAGTAAGGGGATAGTTTGTTGGTAATATTATTTTTAAAAAGATAGAGCTAATTTGTTGGCATATAGCTAAATAATTTTAAATATTGCTCTCTAATATAAATAATTCTCTTTAATATTTATCATATGTTTGTACACAGTGATGTCATTATGAGTATAGCTATTTAATTCTAATGATTCTATTCAACATTATTCTTTTATTTGCACGCAGTCAAATGGTTCCAAGTATTGCTATGTAATATCAATTGTTCAATTTCAATATTAATTATGTAGTTGTCTGAATTTCTGAAGTGAAGCTTGATGATTTTTATCATTAAGGGTTTTCGGACTATTGTTTTCATCTTTATTGTTATTTCCACAACATTTTGGCTGGTATGTCCTCCAGCCTTCTTCAGGTGTTTGTCGAACTCAGGAACCTACACGGAACTTCAAACTATGTCCTTTATTGAATCCATGGGTGTTGCCTGTTCTGATTCCATTAGCCATAACTGGGCACAAGTGTTAAGTATTCCTGTATTGTTACTTGCCTGCAGTCAGCATTGAATCTCCAACCTCCAGATGATTGTCTCCTTAGAAGCTAAGGGAACCAACACCTATAACCGTTACGCTATGTGTAGGACACATAGTGTAACGATTATAGGCATTGGTTCTTTTATTTGCACACAGTCAAATGGTTCCAAGTATTGCTATGTAATACCAATAGTTCAATTTCAGCACACAGTTAAAGGGTTTCAAGTATTGCAATTTGACGTTAATAATTCTGTTCAACATCCCTCATTCATTTGCACACAGTTAAATGGTTTTAAATAAAGGTATATAGCTCTAATAATACAATTTAACATCATCATTTACTAACATACGGTTAAATGTTTGAACACTTCTATTTTATCTATAAAGGAGAACCCTATCAAGTATTACCACTCCAGGTCAAAGTAGACAGTGGAATAATGGCAATAAAGGGATATTTCAAATTTCCACAGGCTCCAGGAAATAAGCCTCACAATTAGGTAGTTTTGTGTCGTATCTATAACACTTGTAATACGGAAGGTCTTACCCAACTGCAAAAATGCAGTTGGAGTATTTTATAGCCCTGATTGAGCTGGCGAACATAGGGATTTACGTCCATGTATATACTGATACACACATTCTCATACACTCCCTCATGGGGGTTGAGCACTCTGGTGAAGGAATTTTCGGCCGCCACTCGCATAATGCAAAGCTCTTCAAAAGAATTGAGCACTCTGGTAGCCGATAGGGTATAAAAATGTAAGCAAACAGCTGCTGCTGTTGTTAATTAAATACCTTAACAATTTCCTTTAGCCAAACATGGTATGCTTGTTGGCCGAGCCGTCTGAGACTTAGTCTAACGTAAAGTTGGATGGTTTTCGATCCCGGCTTCGAGCGTCCTATGTGTCTAGCCACACTGAAGAGTTCTGATAGAATGAAACAGGTCTGTCTGTGGATGACAATATATATATATATATATATATATTGACGGAGGGATTCATATAACTGATATTGTTTCTTAACTCACTGCTTCACAAACTTTGATAATTATGCAGAAATGTTAAAAAGATAAAAAAAAGAAAAGTCTATTTCTGATCAAGTGCTAATGAACTTTGGTGAAATTACATAAGAAATGACTGTCGAAAAAATTATTTCTTCTTTTTATTTTTTTTATTGTGTATGAGAGACAGAAAATTTTTGTTTTTATTTACTTCAGCACTTTGATACAGGATTTTCAACTCACTTCTTTCCTGTTCTGTGCGACAGAATTGGAAAAGATTTTTAAACCAATTTCCTCGAAGAAATTAACAATGCCAACACACATCTTTTATGCAAATTGTTAATCTTTACAAGTGACACTTTATTCTGTGATTCTTTTGCGAACGGTAAGCATTGTATAGAGCCATGAATTCTTGAAAAAGTTCCATGTGTGCATGTGTGGGAAGACTAGTCTCTCTTAGCTAGAGACAATGTATACCTGTGTTGTTGTTTTTTTTTTGTTTTAAAAAAAATAAAAAATAAAAAAAAACACGTATGCACAGAAAGGAGTATTGGCCACATACAATACCTCGTCAGAATTAGTGTAATTCATTTGTAATGAAAAGATGTGTACCAAGTACTTTATTGGTCCCGTGAATAATGCAACAAAAAGGAATTAAAATGAAATAAAAAAACAAACAAACGAAAAAAAACACTGACTGGTTCTGTTTCTATTCACAGCAATTATTTTTCAGTGAGTAGACAAGAGTCTTATCAATGATGACATTACCATTAACACAAAAACTTATCAATACCAAAGATTGATTTTCAGTTCAGAGATGCTCCAAAAGTAATGCCTCCCACTTATTTCTCTGGAAGATTAAGCAGACACATCACAATAACACTAAAGGATACATAGGTTGGTTGGCTGGTTGGTTTTATGGCATGTTAATGTTTACTGTGTTATCTAATACCAAATTCAGTCTTTTTTTTCTGGCATTTATTTCAAATAATTATTGCTATTTGATAATAATGACCATTTGTTTACAAAGAGTTTCATGGTTTCAAGTATTTCTTTTATAAAGAGCTTTCAAACAGATCTATCTGGCCCATAGATGGTACCCTAACAATTATCCCCATTCCAGGTCAATTATATAGTTTCAAGTAACTAGTAATAATCTTTAGTAAGCAATTATAACGTCAAGAAATAAATCCTCAGACAAATAATTTACAAATATCAAATATTCTTATAGAATATGATAAATTTTTAGAAACAGGAACAAACAGTCTAGGTCAGAGTGGAACTAAGAGTATGGCTGTGAAAAATAATTGACACTCTCCAGAGCTCCAAAACATTGGCAGATTCAGTTTAGTTTGGTTTGATTTTGTTTTATGGTATATCAAACATTGTAGGTTGTTTAATATTAATCCATTTTTTTCCCTATATAAACAGTTCTATTTTAAAGAATTCAGTTCAACATAAGTACCCTGGTTAAATGTCAAAAATTTCTATTTCAATCCATTCAGTTCAGTCAAGTTAAATGGTTCCAAGTATTGCTATGTATCACAAACAATTCAATTAAACATTAGTCATTTATTTACATACAGTTAAATGTCAAAAACAGTTCTATTTCAAACAGTTCAGTTTAGCATCAGCACACTGATTAGTTCTATTTGACCCATAGATAGGACCCTATCAGGTGCTACCACTCTGGGATTGAGTGGACCTGGGAACAATGGCAATAAAGAGGTACTCCATATTTACCAAAGCTCCAGCATTATTGGAGCCTCACCATCAGATTGTTTAGTGTAATATCATGGGAGTGGAATCTTACCCTTCTGCAGAGATGCAGTTGGTGTATTCTATAGCCGCAGTTGACAAGGCCATTCTGTTTAGTGTCATACCCAAGACACTCCTTTTTCTAGTTGATGAGGGCTCATAGCTTTTTACAAAGCAGTCAGTCAGTATAGTATAAGTCTTACTGGTAGGACTTTTCATAATGACTGTTTCAATATCTCAAACAATGTTTAGTATTACTGCCACCATGTTTCACAAATTTTTCAGTTCTCAAAGCAAGGTTCAAGTGTTTATTTAGTACTAAACTTTCCTCAATTTGTGAACTACTGGAAAATACACTAGTTAGGAGGGTATTGCTCCTCTGTTGTCGATTCAGTCAGCATTTTCTAATTCCTGCCAAACTAGTGAATAGAGCAAGTATTTTTCTTTCATAGCCACTACCATTGGCAATGCATTTTTACTAGTGATGGACAAGAGCCTACATTCTGAGTCTATAAGAGAATTATTCAGTAAATAATTCCTCCTGTTTTATTACACCATCACAATTTGTCAGTGGTAGATATTAGTAGTATGGCAGTAGAGGTAAAAATATTCTTGCTATAATCCATATTTCTCCTGATCAAAGGCAGTGGCTGTTATAACTGTGTTGATATTAATTCTCCCCTCAAAATTTTGTAGGTTCCTGTTAGCTTCAGCGGCAGCATATTTGTCTCACCTACAAATGAATTCAGTATCTAAGCTCAATATAAACTCTGTTTCTCCACTGAAGAAAGACTTATTTATGGCTGTTCACCAATGATCCAGGAGACCTGGGTTCAATCCCATTCAGCGTCATACCAAAGACTTTAAAAATGGTACTTGATACTGCTTTGCTTAATATAAGGTACATATCAAGGGTAAAGTGGAACAATCCAGGGAAGGAGTAGTGCCCTTCCCTACACCTTGGTGTAGTAGCTATTGAAAAGGGAGCCTTCGAGTCTACGGTCGCCAACTTTACTTACATGGCAATTGTGCTGGATGATTAGAATTGTCCTTTGAACACTTGGCCTCAGAGGGCCATCTCCCCCAGGCTGTACCTGCTTTGCAGGGTTGAGCTGATTGCTCAATATCTGCGGTACCCCTTAAGTGGAATGCTGGTAGGGCTATGTATTTTTTGCACTTACTGCGCATGAGCCTCGATTCATGCATGGTCCCTACTATAAAATGGCTTTGAGCTACATTCAGGCTTGGTAGAGGGTCAGATACTCACCAATTTTTTATTTGCCTGGAGAACTTGTGTCAGTATAAAACTAGTTTTACTCAACCTTGGTAGCTGAGTGCAGTTAAAAAATACTATAAAAAAAGGAAGGAAAAGAGATTTCTGATCTTACCTGCATGGAAAATGGAAACAACATCTTATAATGATAGGAAGTTTTATGTCAAATTATAGACCATATGAAAAAAATAGTTTTATTGCTGAAAACCTGCTCTATGCAAAAGTATTATTGTACATCTGATGTCTTTCAGTTGCTACGTAAATAAATAGGTGATACTTTTTTGGTGTCTCTAATAGAATGGTAGAGTAGTAAACAGACCATTGAATTTGAGATGACAAGATGTGTCACTCGTGTTTTCTAAACAGGCTAAGTTTTTTAACCATAAAATAACATTAGAAAAGGATGGTCAGTTGGCTGCTTGCTTTGTTTTATGGCATATCAACCCTTCTTGGGTCATTTTATGCCAAATCAAATTTCAAATAATTCAGTTGAGTATAAATGTATTTTTTTGTTTACAAACAGTTAAATGTCAAAACAGTTCTATTTCAAACAATTCAGTTTAGCATAAGAAAACAGTTTCAGTGTCAAAAACTGTCCAATTTCAAACAATTCAGTTTAGCCTAAGTATGCAGCTTACATATATTTAAAAACAGTTCTATAACAAACACTTATGTTTAGCATAAGTACACAGTTTAAATGTCAGAAACAGTTCTATAACAAATATTCAGTTTAGCTTAAGTAAACTTTTTTTTTTCTTTTTGACCAAAAGATATGACCCTATAAGGTGCTAACATTCCTGACAGTGGGGACCAGGTAGAGATGGCAATGAAGGGGTACTCCACTTTCGCCAATGCTCCAGCATTACTTGAACCTCACCATCAGATTATTTAGTGTAATATCCAGGACACTCTTTATGTTGAGTATAACCCCTCTAAAAAGAAGCAGTTTGTGTATTCTACAGCCCCAGTCAACTGGGCAAATTAGAAAAAGAGAAACTTGGCAGAATCAATTAGTATTTGTCAACCTGGTTGCTAATAAAAAAAATTAGATTAAGAATCAGTGGTTCAATTTTAGGCTCTGGTTTGCTAAAAAAACTACTAAATATTGTGCCACCATTTATAGATTGGAGATTTTTGTTAAAGTTTTCCACTACTAATTATATACCTATCAAGGCATGTCAACAGTTCATTCTCTTTCATTATACATCCCAATTGGTCATCACTTGGAACATCTTCTTGGCAGCACCTAATGGATAATGGATGTACAGAGCTAATGAATGTAAGTTTTTACTGATCCTCTGACAAGGGTGTGTCCATGTGTAGGAGTCCACAGAAGAATGTTGCTAATGAATTTGTCCTTGTGTCTCCATTAGAACCCTGTATATCTTGCAGGGAGTTTGTAAAATAGGAGGTATATGGTTGTAAAACTATAGTTTTGTAGGGTGCTGTTTCCTGATCAGATTTCCATATGATCAATAATATATCAAAAGCAGTCCATACATTTCCTATGCATATGTTGACATTGCTTTAAGTAGATGAGATATTGCTACCAAGGGATATTTGTCCCTGCATCCAACCGTACAGGATTTGACACAAGGTCAATGACCCAAAGGTCGATTATAGTGGGGATTTAGGGGAGGGTAAAGTCAGGCACGAGCTAAGGCTTGAGCTCTGCTGGACTGTGCTGGTCATCAGCCCGCTTAGTGCAATGTGGGCCTGATGAGCCTAACTGGTCATGGAGCCAAATCTGGGTCCAGGCACATATGCCTGATTATAGCTTAAACTGGACAGCAAGGTCCAGTCCTATACAAGGGTGAAGGTGGTCCAGCCAAATCCAGGGTCTTTTCGGCCTCATCTG
Organism: Sepioteuthis lessoniana; assembly: GCA_963585895.1. Taxonomy (NCBI): domain Eukaryota; kingdom Metazoa; phylum Mollusca; class Cephalopoda; order Myopsida; family Loliginidae; genus Sepioteuthis; species Sepioteuthis lessoniana. The sequence goes on from OY757920.1 coordinate 39,960,337, forward strand.
TCTTTGCTGGACAATGCCTGCTTGGGTCAAAACCAACAGCAAATTAATGCTGTCGGCATTGACGGATATTGCTACCAAGGTATGTGAACTGAATAGCGGTAGATATTTTCAGTTTGCTGAAGTTGCTTTCCATAAAATCTATGAAACTTATAGTGTATTCACTAAATTATCAAGTAAACAGTTGATTCACAAACCTTAGAATGAAATCTCAGGACTGATTAGGATTTTTATCTAGGAACAGTCAGATTTACTCAACAGCCATCAATCAACAAGTTTTGTTTTTTTCATTTTTACTTTTATAATCACAACATTTTGGCTGATATGTCCTCCGGCCTTCTTCAGGCATTTGTAAAAAAAAAATCAAGCTTTGTCTCAAAAATTCAAACAACTAAAGTTTGGTTAGTCTTCTTTGTTTAATGACATATCAACCTCTGTGGGTTATTTAATGGCAAGGCCATCCCTATAGAAGAACTGTATTGGTAATTTTTAATCCACAGCTGGGGGAGATAAGGGAGTTAATACCTTTCTCATGGGTTTTAGTGGACATATCTATCTATCTATCTATCTATCTCAGTTAATATTAATCTTATTTAGTTTATATCTACCCCCCATACAAATTTGAAACTGAATGCTACCAAAGGTAATAAAATGTTTTAAAACTTTCTCATTTTTTTGTTCCCTTTAATAACTTTACAGACCTTGATGAATGTCTAAAAATAAAAACCTTTAATGTTGGCAAATAATTCTATGAATAAAATCATCCGCAGAAGACCTTGTGTTTTTCATCTCTGTACATTTATATATACATATATACATACACATGCATACATACATATACACTGTTCAAAGTTCAACTATAGAGAAACAGAACACAGAAGAGTCTATTTCTTAAACATTTTTCATATATTGAAAAGACAAAAAAAAAAACAAAACTGCTAAGTGTATGCGTTTATACTCTGTAGGCATGTATGTGTCATGTAATATTTTCGATGAATTAACCTTTAACCTTTAAGAAACACAATGAAATTTAATGCTCAGTGCCATTTGAAAAGTTCAATTGGGTAATAAAAAATAATAAAATTAAAAAAAGCATTAAAAAATCTAAAAGAAATTTCCTTATTCAGACTCATTCAAGTCTTATGAAAGTGAAAAAAAAGTGAAAGATACTTGGGCAGAGTCAGAAAAGCAGGGTCAGTTTTTTTTGACACATTTAATCTTCACACTGGACTATCAAAAAACTTACATTATAAGGAAATTGGAAGTCTTCATTGCCTGGAACTCCAAAAAAACAAAAACCAAGAAAAATATCCAAAACAAAAATATGTCTTGTTTGTTTGGTCGGAAATGTGCAGACGTATATGAGTAAGAAGTGGGCAGAGAGATTTCAGCTCTATGGCGAAGGGAAAAAAACCGGCTGTTAATAAAAGTAAAAAAAAAAACAAAAATAAACAAAAAATGCCAATTTCTGCTCCAATAGGTTTAAACAGGCTCGAAATAATCAGATCCACTCTGGCTATGAAAGATGCTGATCCATTTATAGCAGAACCAGACTGATCTAATTTGAAAAGAACTGGATGATTTATTCACATATATAAAAAAAAAATTCTAAAAGGAAGCATACCTCTCCAAAAAAAAAAGGTGTTTTTTGTACGGGGGATTACCAGATATCCCTAAATCATTCAAAACAGTAATTCAACCATTACAATTTTTTTTCTTGGGAAAATTCTGTAATCCGTGTCAATAATATTGTAATAATAATGTTTCAACTGTTTTAATGTAGCCTTCTTCAGAGTAATGTCTGTTTAAAAAGAGAAGGTAATTTTCTGGCAGTGATAAAAAAAAAGTTTTTAAATCATCAATCATTTTGATTACATTGCCATATCCACTGAGCCAAAAAAAAAGAGACCCTATCTGTAGAACGCTATCCAATAGCTATCAGAGTTTCTTAACCATTTTTAAAATACCCGCCTAAATCACTTGGGTGCTTATCCGCTTGCTCCCCAAAATTCAACTTTTATGTAATAAAGCTAATAGAAAAAGATCAAGATGATGTTAGGTTAGGTTTCATGGCATATCAACCCTTGTAGGTTATTTGATGCCAAAGTCTCTTTATAAATACTATATATGATTTGTAAACACATAGTTTATAGATAACATTTTTTAAACAAGCCAGAGCTCATTCATTTGCACTCAGTTAAATGGTTATATATGTAATTTGTAAATCAACAGTTTGTTGGTAATCTTAGTCTTAAATGAGTCAGAGCTAATTTATTAGCACACATGTATCACAATTGTTTGAACACAGTTAAATAGTTCCAAGAATTCTTACACAAATAGTTCTATCTAGTATTTATAATTTGTTTGCACTCACTTAAATAGTTTAAAATATTGCTTTCAAACAAAAATATTTTTATTTGTTCGCAGTTGAATGCTTTCAAGCATTGCTATGTAACACAAACAATTTAATTTAGCCACACAATTAAAGAGTTTTAAGTATTGCTAATCAACATTAGTGTTTATTTTCAACATTACTCATTCATTAGCCCACAGTTAAATTGCTCCAAGTATTACTGTTTTACTAAGAATTCAATTAAACATAAGTCATTTGTTTACACACAGTCAAATGGTCAGTTTTATTGTGAACAATTCAATTTTACATAAGTCATTTATTTGCTCACAGTTTAAATTTCAGACAGTTCTATTTGACCCATACAGAGGTCCATTTCTGGTGCTATGACCACAGATCAGGGTGAACCTGTGAGCAATGGTAATGAAGGAGTACTCCATATTGCCCAAAGCGCCAAAACTGAAGCCTCATCATCAGATGGTTTTATGTCATATCCAGGACACTTGTTGATAGGTGGTCTTACCCCACTGCAGAGATGCAGTTGGTGTATTCTACAGTCCCAGCTGACTGGGTAAGATGATGTTAGATTCCTGTAGATAATAACTAATAAACAACCAATTCTTTTGGATATATAACCATTTAGTAACATTATATAAAGTGCACAACATGGAAAACTTCATCCCTAAATAGAGTGACTTTTCTATACCACAATGCTCAAAAAGATATTAGACCTATGTCAAAGTGCATCGAATGCACCCTTGTATTGATAACACATTGCGGCATCAATATATTTTTAGACATTTTTAGAATAAGAAAATTTAAAAATCTATTCGTAAAGTAAAGTTGGCAACCCCAAAGCTCCCTTTTCAATAGCTACTACACCGAAGTGTAGGGGGGAGCGCTACTCCTATCCCTTGATGGCTCCACTTTACCCTTGATCCTTACCTTATAATGCTGAGTGTTAAGCAAGGCGGCATCAAGTACAATTTTTTGAGTCTTTGGTATGACTCAACCTGGGATTGAACCCTGTCCTCCCAGACCATTTGCGAACACTCTACTCATCAGTCCAAAAATATAGTAGCATAGCTTTTGGTTCTAATGATGATTGACAAATTTGGATTTGTTTGGTTTGGCTTCTTTGTTTAATGGTATATCAATCATCATATCATCAGATATGAGTGGACATGGCAGTAATAGCAATTAAGGGATATTGCATACTTCCAGGATCTCCAGAACTGGAGCCTCACCATCAGATTAATTTTAGCAGAGATCCCATTTTTTTGGTGGGGTTTTACCTTTCTACAGTAGAAAACATATTTTTTGGACTAAAACTGGGTCCTGGTAAATCTGTATTAAACAGTGAAAGATTAAACTTTTATGATTGAAACGGCAAACCGATTTTTATGTGGTATCTATTTAACTTATTCGTTTTTGATTGTCGATTTCTTTGTCATAAGATGATTTTAATTGACAACAATATATGCTCACTGCCAAATGGTGAACAATAATTCTTTTTTAACTGTCATAAACTGAATGATTTTGCAAAAAGAGGGTGGGAAGTAATTCTGGCAGCTTCACTGTTTCAAATTATATAAACTATTGGACGGCGCTCGCATTGTCGATTCATTTTTTTTCTTTTGGTAACAAAAGAAATTACTAGAGTCAATTTATAAGCATAAAAAATTCCCAGAAATTTGGCAAAAGTCTCTGCTGCGTATGTATTATAATTTCCTGGCACTCATTTGGTTGACATTAAGCAAATAGTTTTCGGAACATCTGCCAAACTCTATAAAAACAGCAATCATTATATATATATATATATATATATATATATATATATGTTCACCCACACACACACACACAAACAATTTTCCAAAAGTATTGAGACTCAAGTTGAATTTAACAATATAAAAGTGAATTAATTTTTTTTATATAGTCCCCTTGGTATTTGTCACACTTATTCCACTGAATTTTCCACTGATTGAAAATCTTCTTTTCATCTTATGTGAAACTGTCATGCAGCATTTCTTATTTCTAATAACTACTACTTCATTAAATCTAATTTTGAAATGAATTTTCAGTTTATCAAACCAGATAAAAGTCATATGGAGTCTGATGAGTGTTTCACATACACAATTCTGCTAATTAAAT
>OY757920.1:39967334-40077334 GCA_963585895.1 Sepioteuthis lessoniana
TCGATTTTGAAATATATATATATATATATATATATATATATATATATATATGTACATATATAATTATACCTATGAAGGTATGTGTATGTATACATATGTACATACAAATGAATGTCTATATATATATATATATATACATATATATATAAATGTGCATGTCTATATATATATATATATATATATATATATATCACTGTGTGGTTTTGTGTACATATGTGTGTGTATATATATATATATATGTATACTCACCAATGCACAAATAAGAATATATATATATATATGTATATATATATATTGATACACACACACAAATATACATATCTATATATATGTATGTGTGTGTGTGTGTGTGTTATAGAGTCTGTGTGAATTCATACTTAAATATATATACCTAAGTCTTTATTCATTCACAGAGTTAAAATATTGTAAGCAAAACAATTGACAAACATTTTCTACCTCAAAAAAACATTGACAAACATTTTCTACCTGAAAAAACCATTGACAAACATTTTCTACCTGAAAAAACCATTGACAAACATTTTCTACCTCAAAAAACCATTGACAAACATTTTCTACCTCAAAAACCATTGACAAATATTTTCTTTCACAAAAATCATTAACAAACATACACTTTACACACACTCACACACACTCTCTCTCTCTCTCTCTCTATATATATATATATATATATATATATATATATATATATATATATTATTATTATTATAACATGCATAAAATATTTTTCTAAATAAGAAATAGAAATGCCTGCAAGCATTATTAAAATCTAATGATAAAAGATAAGAAGCGGAAAAGACAGATATCTTTAAAAGCTGCCGCATCACATAGCCAAGACAAGACCTTTGGACAATAGAAAGCTAAAATTGACTTTGATGGAAAAATATGCTTTGCTGTTTGTTCAGATATTTTATCTGGATTTTATTCCGCTTGCTAAAAAAATGTATAATTGGATGGAAGCATTTAATAATTTTAAAATTTTGGAATGATTTCCTTTTGCCAGGAAATATTTCCTTAAGAATGCAATCAAGACAGTATTATGACAGGGAATAAATTTGATTTAAAAAAACAAAATAACATCAAAATTTACGTTCCATACAAAATCAGTTGTTTAGTTCAAAACAAAATAGCCCAAAATGAAATTTTTGGGGTTTTTGCATCTTTGAAAGAGATTTTCATTCTCCTCTCTGAAATTTTTTGAATTAAACATGTTCTTAAATATTTTATTCTAGGATTTGTACATGCATAAATATGCTTATAGTTAATGCTGTTGGATTACCACTCTTTTCTGTCTTAGAATTTTTCATAAAAACCACTAGCCGGCATTGTCAAATCAGTATATAATAAGGGAGCACAAAATTTTCATTCTCTTTCTTCATAGAATGGCCTAGACACAAGCACATGTTCTCATTCCCCTCTGAGGAATAAAACCTTGAATATTTTTCTTTCGCACTCTTAGTCTTTCTTTCTTTTACCTCTGTTTTTCTCTCACTTTTTTATTTTTCTCTTACTCTTTCCTTCACTCTAACTTTTTCTTTTAGTATTTTTGAATTCCTCTCTTTTTTCTTGCTCTCTTTTTTTTTCTCTCTCTTTCTCTTTTTCTCTCTTACTCTCCTTAGCATTTCCTTTACTCCACTGTATTTCTTCATCACTCATTCTTTTTCTTCTCCCTAACACTTTCATTTTCCTTCACTCTTCTTCTATCCCTATTTTTCTCTATTTCTTTAACCATAAAAATACCTAAGCTTACTTACACTTATTTGCTTATACAGAGGAATATTTCATTCCATACAACCAACAACTAAGGAACACTTCTTAAAAATCTAAGTCTTTCCGCAAAACTTTCATTTCTCTTAGAATTCACATACATATACATACAATAAAAACATTTCTGTACACACCGTTTTGTTCACTCTTTTTGTGGCTCATTTCATTTTGTATTCTTTCTATTAAGTTAGCTCATGCCATAAAATATATGTGCCACATTTGTATACATATTATGCATTAACTATTCTTTAGCCAAAGGATGCCTTAGAAACAAGACGTGACACGTTCCCCTCTGAGGGATGTTTTTCATCCCCAGTGAACCTCATGTCACATTGAACTCAGCACCACAGAATAATACACAGCATACAATGTCCTTAGCGTATTTGCTTATACCTAGACACATATTATGGTGACACCTGTGGTGTAATGGCTTCAGTCATAGAAAATGGACATGGTGATCCAAGTTCAAAATGCCTGCATGAGGCTGTTTGCATTTCCCATAGTCCTGATTTCCTTAAGAAAGGTATAAATCTAACTATTCTTCTTCCAGCTATAGAAAAATAGTTGGGCTGATTGGGCTCTTTTACCTTGGTTTGGCAACCAGTCTAGGTGAAGGAAAACTCTGAATTCAAACCTGTTAAATTCTATTAAAAAAGATGAAATTGTTTCTTATACTACTCCTGTGAAGGGGTCAGCTAAATATATATATACAGGTATATTTTATTTTACACAACTAATGATTGAGGAAGACGTAATAAAAATTAAAGTCTCTCCCCAAAACCTTCATTTCTGTTAGAACTTAACATACTCATACATACAATAAAGCTATTTCTCCATACACACTTGTAGCTCATTTCGTTTGGTATTATTTCTGTTAAATTCATCAAGACAATAGATGTAATTTTATTTATACTTATTTAGTACAACAAAACAACATACCTCACCCTGAAATCTTATCAACTAATATTCTTCAACAAAATATATGTAAACTTTTAGTTTGCCAATTTCTTTACTAGAATGTAGCTTCGGGTTCAAAGTATCGTAAAGATACAATTGGTAATTATCTCCTTTAAAGCATTGACATCTCTGTTATGTTTCAGGCATAATAATGTAGAGTGTCACATGCCAGTTCGGAAACTCTTTCTTAACTTCTTTTGTCTCTGTCCTCTGACTCTGTGACAGAACAGTAAAACTACATGGAAATATTACCCAGACTTGTCAAGTAAGCCTTTTTACTCTCAGCACTATGTTCACAAACTGCTTGTCATTGAACAATATGTGTATAATTCTAACATGGAACATTTTAATAGTTTTTTTCCAAGCAGCAGTGGTGTCAATGCTGCTATATGGATGCACTATATGAACGCTAACTAAAAATACGCAGAAAAAGCTTGACAGCAATTACCCAAGAATGCTGGGAGCAATACTGAACAAGTCCTGGAGGCAGTTACCTGCAAAACAGTGAACCTATATACAACAGCTCTGTGCTGATACAGGATATAGCCTTGAAGACCTCTTGGGTGTGATGGATGATAGAGACAGTTGGTGAGAGAGGGTCTGGCAGCAAAACATGATTATTAGGATTTATGCATATTACATTGTGTATATGTATAAGTATTTACCCAACCCCTCCATATAAGTAGGATATGACACAAGGTGAATTTTTAAGTTAAGTTTAACAGGTTTGAATTCAGAGTTTTCCTTCTCCTAGACTAGTTGTCATACCAAGGTTGAAGAGCCCAGTCTGCTCTACTCTTAGTTTGGCTTGTTTTTTTTTTGTTTAATGGCGTATAAATCTTTGTAGGTTATTTAATGCTAAAGCCATCCTTCTAGGAGAACAGTAGTGGTACTATTTAACCCAGAGACGCAAGGACAGTTGGATCCATGCCTTTCCCAAGGGTATTTGTCAAAAAGTGAACCTAATAGCACAATTGGAGTTTGTACTTGCTTACTTTGATTCCTCAGTCCAGCGTCCTGCCCCTCCTCAACAATCTTATTCTTAGCTTAATTGAGAAAAGTTTGATGCATACCTTTTACAAGGATATTAGTGCTATGTGAAATGCAAGCATTCTCATTCAAGATTTGAACCCAGTTCACCATGTCCATTTCCTACTTATTTGGTTTTATGGTATATCAACCTTTGTGGGTTATTTAATGCCAAATCCATTTTATTCATATATACAGTTCTATTTCAAACAATTCAGTTTAGCAAAAGTACACAGTTTAAATGTCAAACCATTCTATTTGACCCATAGATATGAGTCTATCAAGTGCTACCATTCCAGGTTAGAGTAGACCTGGGAGTGATGGTATTAAATCTCCAGGATAACTGAAGTCAAACCATCAGTGAATTTAGCACAATAATGACACTCATTGGGGTAATCTTACCCGTTTGCAGAGATGCAATCAGTGTATTCTGCTGCCCCAAACGACTAGGCCATATAATAAAATAAGTAAATACAAAGACCAGGAAAGAGAATTTGGAGAAATTTGGTACCTTCCAACAACTGCCATGATAGTAATGGTAGAGAGCTTGACTGATAAACACATGAAAGAAATTTCCACCACAAACACCTCCTGTATTATTGTTGTGATGCTGGCAAAAGAAAGACTTGGGGAACACAAAAAGGTTGATAGAAAAACATATATGTTCAAGTAACAGAAACAAGATACAAGTGAACCTGGTTAAACAGTAGTTAGTTAATAGGAAACTGAGAGTCCAGTGGGTAGTGACTATCCACTAGGCAAATGGTATCACACGTGATTATGTCACGAGGGTTTGGTCAACTCCTTTGATGCTCCATTGACGTGTATTTATGGAGGAAGGTGAGTGCATTATATAGGGAGTACAACAATTATGCATATTAACTGTTAAATGATCTTGTATGTGTCAATGAGTTTATCTTATCAATTAAAAAGTTTGTGAAGCTCCATTCTAACCTCCTCACAATCTTTGGAAAAATTAAGTGCTGAATATGTCTCTGAAAATGGATGATCATTTAAATAATCAACTTGTTGTGAAATAATTCTATTTTCCTTGCTTTCAAGCCACACTTCATTAACTGTTTACAACAATGAAACATTTAGAAAATACCAACATTTATTGGCAGCAACCATCTTGTCTATTTTTGCTTCTTGTTCTAGAAACACATTTCGCTTTCTTGCATCTGTTCCCCTAATTAAGGACTAAATCATGTTCTTTCCTTTCAGCCTCCATTTCTGTTCGACTAATTTCTTGCTCAACCTTCAAGTCATTGCACTTGTTTTTTTTTTCTTCTTTTTCTTTCATTGTTGATTGCCATTGCAATTTCCTCACACTTGTCACCAACACTTTTTCCTGCTTTTGATTGTATGTCATTAGGCGCCATTATTTCTCATTATTACATACCACTTTCTCTTAGCCATTATCTATTTTATCTTTTTCTTTTATTCCTGTTATACTTGCTACTATTTCTTTTGTTATTAGAAATTATTTCTTTATATTATTATATTTCATCACTTCTTTATGCTTTCATATGTTTCATGTCGGCATCAACTTTCTGGTTATATGCTATTTCTTCAGGTTAGCACATGTCATTATTTTTTACATTCAATATGTTTTTCTTTATAGTGATGTATATTATTTCTTTATGTTAATATTATTTTGATATTATTATTCTTATCATCATTATTACTATTATTAGAAGCAGTATATTTCTCATTATGAAAGATGGGATTATACAGGTATAGACGGACACACCTGCTTGACTAAAAGTTTGAAATAATGACATCAGTTGTGTTGATAACACAGGAGCATAAGTTGATTAAAAGAAAGTAAGAAGAATAGAGGGAATATATTAGTATTATCATTATCTGCATAAACCTATGATGGTTTCTCTCTCACAGACACACAAATATACTTGTGTGTGTGTGTGTGTGTGTCACTCAACCTGGTCTCATTACAGAAATTCATTCATAAAAACAAGAGGCATAACTTCAAAAAAATGCATAAATAGTAAGGCAAACTGGGTTCTTTAGCTTTGGTAAGGCAAACAATCGAGAAGAAAAACTCTGAAATCAAGTTTGGCATTGAGTGGCCAGCATTGGTTCTTGTTCCATAAAACCAAGCAAACCAAACTAAACTAGAGAACATCTTAAGTCTCCCAAAAAGCCTAACCTTTTCACTGAAATCTGACCAAATCAACCTTTTCACCAATATCTGGACAAATAGAATCAAGAACTATAAAAAAAAACATGCCCTAAAACCCACATGGAAGACAAAACCAAACTAATCTTTCTTGGCATTAAATGACCCACAGAGGTTGATATGCCATGAAACAAAACTCGAACTCTGAAATCAAACAAGTTGAACTCTGCTTGAAAATTGACCTTGTCATATCCTACTCATGGCAAAGGAATTGTTTGTTTGTTTTGTTTGGTTGGTTTTATGGCATATCAACCTTTGTAGGTTATTTAACGCCAAATCCATTTTCATGTAAATAATCTGTTCGATTGAAAACAGTTCAGTTTAGCATAAGTACACAGTTTAATTGTCAAAAACATTTCCATTTCAAACTATTCAAGCAGTTAAGTGTAAATACAGTTTTAATGTTGAAAAACAGTTCTATTTGAAATAATTCAGTTAAGCATAAGCATGCAGTTTCAGTGTAAATATGGTTTAATTGTCAAAAACGTTTCTATTTCAAGCTATTCAGTTTACTCAATTCATTTTAGCATAAGTATGCTGTTAGTTCTATTTAACCCATAGATAGGCCCCTATCAGGTGCTACCACTCCGGGCCAGAGTGGACCTGGGAGCCATGGCAATGAAGGGGTACTCTGCATTCCCCAAAGCTCCAGCACTGCTGGAACCTGACCATCAGATTGTTTAGTGTCATATCCAGGACACTCGTTAGGGGGGTCTTACCCCTCTGCAGAGGTGCAGTCAGTGTATTCTACATTCCCAGCTGACTGGGCAAGAAAGGGATTGAGTAAATATATACACTAGTTGGGAAACTGAATAAGTGTTTAACTATTTCAAATGATTGTAAACTGCATTTGTACATTGACTCTCAAAATATTGATGTTGTAACACAGCAAGAAGTGTTTACTTGTTTAAAAGGATTTGAAACTCTACTGATGCATCATCATCCTCATCATCATCATGTGGTGCCGCCAGCACGGATCTCCCTGACCCTCTCCTGCCACTCTTCTCTATCACCCATCGCTCCTGGCAGATCTTCAAGACTATATCCTCTATTAGCACAGCGATACGAGTTCAAATCCTGGACGAGACTGATTGCATTTCACATAGCACTAATACCCTTAGGAAAGGTATGAATCCAGTTATTCTCCCTCCAGCTATGGGTAAATAGTAGGGCAGACTGATTTCTTCAGCCTTGGTGAGGCAACTAGTCTAGAAGGAATACTCTGAATTCAAACCTGTTAAACTCCGCTTAAAAAAATTGACTTTGTGTCATATCCTGCCTGAGCGGAGGGGTTGGTAAATATGATATCCTCTATTAGCACAGAGCTGTTGTATATAGGTTACTGCTGGTAATCCTGCCTTTGCTCATCCATGTGAAGGGGTCCACAGGAGTATATGATTTATGAGATCGTCCCCACTTCTCCAGCAGTGTCCTGCATGTCTGGTTCGTCTAACTTGGATAACTTTCGTGATAGGTGGTAAGTGGCCGTACTGCTGCTGCTTCGTGGGGTGCAGCCTCCAGGACGTGTTCAATATTTTTCACAGCATTCTTGAGTAATTGCCATCAAAAAAGAAAAAAAAGCTTGACTGATTCATATGCTCTTAAAACATTGATAGTTTTACAAACCATGCAGTGTTTACCAGTTTAAAATGTCTGGGAAGATACATTGTTATTCCTTATATAACTGAGACTATAAATTTTAAACTGATTCCCGCAGAAAATAACCCAACCAGGTCCGATATGCCATAAAGCCAACAAGATTTTAGAAGTTTAAAGTAACACATCATCATCATCTGCAGAAAATCCAGCTGTGAGTGAATATTTACACAGTAAGTAAATAAAGTTGGCGACCATAGTCGAGGGCTCCCCAAAGGCTCATTTTTCAATAGCTACTAGACTGTAGTGTAAGGGAGGACACTACTCATTTCCCTGAATTCCTCCACTTTATCCTTGATACGTAGCTTATATTGCTGAGTGTTAAGCAAGGAGGTATCAAGTACCATTTTTCAAGTCTTTGGTATGATGCAACCTGGAATTGAACCCCGGTCTCCCGGACCATTGGCAAACACTTTCCTGACTAGACCACTGAGCTGGTAACAATAGGTCCACTCAATTCAGAAAAAAATAGTGTGAACCAAACTTTTATCAAACAAAAACTGATATATTTTTAAAATATATATTAGAAAAGATTAAGCTGTTAACAAAGAATTGACCTCGTAGAACATTCTGCATGATAGAGAGAGGTAAATTAATACATACAAGGGTCATTCGAAGAGTTCTAAGACTAACAAAGAACTTAGATTTGTCGTACACCTCTCCCCTCTGGATGCACCTCACCTGCATAGAAATTAAGACAGAAATCTCAATTAGTTTTTCTAAATTTTTAAGAAATGGTAGAAAAATCTTCAGCTCAGGCTCTTCTTTCTTCTCTCTCTAAGAACTTTTTGAATAGTCCTCATGTCTTAAAAGAAACCAAAAAAATTCAAAAAATATTCATTTTAATTTTGATGATGCCCAAACATCAAGTGAAACATATCAATCTAATTTTCGAAGCTGCATTTTTCTTTCTGATATATATATATATCTTCCTTAAACAAGATCAACTTTGTTTAGAATGTTTCAGTATACATGGGACCCATGTGACTGCTAATAACTCTACTAATAATAGCATTAGGTTCTTTTTCCCCCTTCAGATTTGAAAATAGTATATACCATAACAACTACTAATCCTTGATTACAATGCCTGGGACAAGAGAGAAAAAAAATTTTTGTGTCATGTATTTGGAGACAAAATCATTCAAAACTGTGCAAGCAAAATTTCGCATGAAGTTTAATTTAACATTTATCCCCAGAAAAGCCAAATTTGTCATTGGGTACACAAATCTCCAGCCACTGGGTCAGTAAAAAACCTCAACTAGAAGGCAAAAAATCCCACATCTGACAGAAAGTTGACTTCAAGATGTCCTGACCATGTGGATGCAGTGAGAGAGTCTCTCAGAAGGAGTCCAAAAATATCCTTCCAAAGACATTCCCAAGAACTTGGTCTTTTACATGCATCATTGCAAAGAATCTTAAAGAAGGATCTTCAGCTGTACCGATAGAGAATCCTGATCAAGCATAAACTCACACCTGCTGACATGGAGTTTCTTGTCTCAGTTATAAATCATTATCATATTAATGGGTTGCATTCATTTGACACACCCTGTATATAGCAGCCACATTCTAAAATGTCTGTTGCACATTTTCTACCAATTCTTTCTCTTACTTCAAGTAAAATTATTTCTTGTGTAAATTCCCCTCCCTCGTGTGCTTTCTCCTACTCTTAATATAAATATATATGACTCCTCAATGTGTTTCTTATTTCCTTATTCACTTGTCTGAAGATGGCTCCAGTTGGCACCAAAAGTACATAGGAAACATTCCATCCTAAAGTCAAGCAACTCATACAAAGACTTGAATGGATCAAAGATAAAATAGGACAGACACTTTATGTCTGTCTTTTTTAATGAAACCTGTTTAAGGGAAAATGTAGCATATATTTTTTTTTCTCTTATGTGTATGTAAAAAAAAAAAGTTATTAAAGAACGAATTTGGTGGTGTGTTTCATATATTCATTATGACATTTCACCCAGTATGATCTTCATCAGATAATGATTTAGAAAAAAATGTTTTAAAAAGAAATATTGTAGAACATTATCGCTATCTGAAGTTGTCAAGACAGCATAATTAGGAATGATTTTCCTTCAGAGACTTTAAAATTTGGAAAGGAAAAATTAAACAATCAGAATTTTATAATGAATCACATTTTCTATCACAATTAAAACTCTTAATTAAACGTCAGTTTAAATAGTTAGAATAACAAAAACTTATCTCTATTATCATCAAGTCATGTGTAGATTTCCTTGACTCTCTCTTGCCCTCTGTCACTATTAGCCATCATGCTTGGAAAGTGTTCTACACTGCATCCAGTAGATGCATAGAGCTGATGAGTGTAAGTCTTTTCTAATCAACCAATATTGGTGTGTCCATGTGTAGGAGTCCATAAGAGAATGTTGCATATGAGTTCATCCTTGCTTTTCCAGTAGTGCCCAGAATGTCTTGTTCATCTTACTTAGATGGGAGAGATGGGAGGTAAATGGCCACATTAAAGCACTTTTATAAGGTACAGCTTCCAGAATTTGTTCAGAACATCATACTGTATCCTAGTTTGAGTCCCATCTTGTTTTTTCTCTTAACATTTCGTCAGAGGGATCATATTTGCATATGACTGATGCTCTGCCAATAGCAGTTGATGCCTTTCCTAAGTGTATGTTGACATTACTTTAAGTAGATGAGATATTACAACCTAGGTATGTGATTTGGTTTGGTTTGGTTTTGTGGTATATCAAACATTGTAGCTCATTTAATGCCAAATCTTTTTTATAACTATATTAAATATATATATGATTTGTAAACACATTTTGTAGATAACATTCTAAAAAAAGCCTGAGCTTTTTTTTTGCACACAATTAAATGGTTTCAACTATTGCTATATAACAGTCACAATTCAATATCAGTTATTTGTTTTCACACAGTTTGTTCTATTTGACCAATAGATAGGACCCTATCAGGTGCTACCACTCCAAGCCAGAGTGGACTTGGGAGCAATGGTAATGAAGGGGTACTCCACATTCCCCAATTCTCCTTGCCATCAGAGGGTTTTTTGTCATATCCAGGACACTTATTTGAGGCGGGTCCTTCCCTTCTACAGAGTGGCTGTCAGTGTATTCTACAGCCCCAGTCAATTGGGTTGGCCAAGGTATGTGAATTGATCTACAAATTTAGAGGCTGGCCATTTGGTGCGAAGCTGGCTCCATTTTGTTTAAAACTCATGTTCCCTGTGTTATCTAAGTTCACACAGAATGTCTCTTGCTACTAGCTCCAGGTTATGTAGCAGAGATTCAGCTCGGGAAGATGCATTTGTGATGCACAATGGATTATAATTTCTATGTAAAATTCACTAATTTTAATGTGCTATTTAATTATACTTCATTACTGACAAATTTCACTTCACACATGACAGTAATATTTTAAAATCCTTAAATAACAGTTATAAGCAGAATTCTGAACATTTTTCATTTCCCGCTTTTTAAAGTTTCATAAAGAATAACGTTCCTAATTACTTTGCTCTGGCAACTTCATAGTTGTAAGGTTCTTCAATATTTTTCTAAAACTTGATTTAAAAAAAAAAATCATTTGGTGAAGCTCTTACTGGATGAAACTTAGTCATAAATAAGTAAACACCATACAAAATTGGTTTTCTTGTCTTTTTTGCTTCCATTCTATCAGATATTTAATCCATATATACATATGTGTGTGTGTGTGTGTGTGTGTGTATATATGTGTGTGTGTGTGTGTGTGTGTGTGTGTGTGTGTGTGTGTATATGTGTGTGTGTGTCTATATATACGTGTGTGAGTGTTTGTGTGTCTATATATATGTGAGTGTGTGTGTCTATATATACAAGTGTGTATATATACATGCGTGTGTATGTGTGTGTATGCGTATGCAGGTGTGTTTGTGTGTGCGTGTCTATATATACATGTGTATGTATGTGAGTGCATGTCTACATATACATGTGTACATGTATATATATGTGTTTGTGTGTGTTTAAATATACGTGTGTATATATGTGTGTGTGTGTGTGTGTGTATATATATATGTGTGTGTGTGTGTGTGTGTGTGATTGTATTTTAAATGTAAGTAGATTATTATTATCGTTATTGTTATAAAAGTTATGATTTTCTTTTTGAATTTATTTTTTCTTTGTTCATTTTCAAAGCTTTCCATTCATACTAAGATGAATAAAGTATCATTTGAATAGATTTGCTTTCAAAGCTTATTGAAAGAAATCAGCTGCACTGAAAATGTTCTTTTTTCCCCTCTCTCTATCAGTGAAAAGAATTGCCTCAGTATATAGTATATATTTTTCATTCAAAAGAAAGCTTCTCTGCAGCATTTTATTGCTATTAATAACAAGGTCATCTTGCATTTCCGATCTAAAAGTCCTTGATCATCATTAATACTTGGTAATAATTTCTCTTTGTATGACCTGTTTTTTCTTGTTTTTTTCTTTCTTTTTTTTCATTTTATTTTGTTGTCTTTTCTTTCTTTCTTTCTTTTCATTTTGTTATCGTCTTTTCTTTCTTTTTTTGCATTTTTTTGTTATATTTTCTTGCGGTTTTTGCATTTTTTTGTTGCCTTTTTCTTTCTTTCTTTTCATTTTTTTTTTGAGGGCTTAATGAAAACTAAAAGAAAAATACAGAGAAATTTCTTTTCTTGTAGGTTTGAAAAAAAACAATATTTATCATAAACAAAAAAAAGAGAATTGTTTTTTAATATTCTTTTCCTTTTAACAAAATGGAAAGGTGGAACATGTTTTGGTTTAATTCAGGAATGGAGTTTTTTTTTTTTTTTTTTGCTCAGATTTCATCTGGAAGAAATAATCTACTTCTTATCGAGTATTGCAACATATGGAATATATAAAAACCTTGTCCACTGGTAATTCAAAATGTAACCAATAATTATAACATAAAAACATGCCAGGAGATAATCATAATTAACAAGCAAGGTCATAGTTTGGAAGTTGAATCAATTATTATTGAGTAGTGAACTCAATCCATACAGCATGCCCCATACTTGTGGCCTTGCTCAAAAACTCAGCTTCACTTGATTTCTTTAAGGTATAATGGTTTAAAAATAAGCAAACAGACCATGATTGGTGAGTTTGATTTTCACTGAGTGCTTCTAGAAGATAAGCTTAGTAAATACCAAGCAAAAGCCAGGACAAATTTAAATTGATTATTATGGCATGTCAACTCATCTAGGGTAATACTAAGCCTTGAGGTTAGGGAACAATATTCATTATACATTTATATTTACATATTTTGCATGGTTGTTTCTAAAGAGTTTTCGCACACAGTTATATGATATCAAGTAATCCTATCTAATATATATGATTTGCACAGTTATATGATATCAAGTATTCCTATCTAGTATATATGATTTCCACAGTTATATGATATCAAGTATTCCTATCTAGTATATATGATTTGCACAGTTATATAATATCAAGTATTCCTATCTAATGTATATGATTTGCACACAGTTATAAGATATCAAGTATTCCTATCTAGTGTATTTAATTTACACACAGCAATATGATATCAAGAAATCTTATCTTATATATATGATTTGCACACAGTTATAAGATATCAAGTATTCCTATCTAATTCTAATGATTTGCAACATTGTATAGTTTCAAATGTACAAATCAAATATTAATAATTATATGGTTTCAAGTAAATATTTCTACTTAATACTAGTAATTTGTAAGTGCACAATGTTTTAAGTAAAAAATAGTAATCTTTAGTTGATAACTACAGCTACAAATATCCTTTATACAGTTACTTGGTGTTAAGCGTACCAAATGAATGCAAATTATTTTTAAACAGATCTGATTCACCTATGAAAAAAAAAAGATTTTATAATGATTTTTCTATTTCCCTTTATATTTATCATTGTGTTCTTTTTAGTTATTATATGAAATAAAATAGTAAAAAATAGACTAATACTTAGCAATTTGATTTGAGGATTTAGATACTTTTTGGATTGATAACTTTTGTCACTCTCTAAGACATTCATTGACAAGCTGCAGCCTGTGTAAGATTTCAATTTTTTCTCGAAAAAAACAAACAAAAAACCCTTAGAAGGCAGATGCTTATACAAATAATCTTTGGCAGTGAAAACAGTTAAGGAAGCTTCAATGTAAAATTACTTTAAATTTTTTAATAGTGCTGCCTGTTTGATGACGAGCCATGTTTCACGTGGCCTATTTCTCAAAAAAAAATTTTTTTTAAATTGCCTATTTCATCGCTCAAAAAAGTCAGTATGAAATTCAGACATCTTGAATTCATTCTTTTGTGCACCCATTCTGTTATTGTTTTTGTGTGTGTTAATAACTTGTTTCTCTGTATAATGGAGCTTAAAAAGTGGATTCATGCCTTTCACATTTGCATATCTTGTTTGTTGATTCCATTTCATTTCCTTTTTTTTATTTGTGCGCATGTTTTGATAACTTTTGTCACTGTGTTTACCGCTCCTATTTGCAACTTTGAGCTTTTGAACAACACACATATTTTTTTTTCTAATTACTTTTTTTTTTCAGTATTGTTAGACATTTGATAGTTTCTGGTGTTAATCTCTTAAATATTGTGGTTCATTTAGCCTCGAAGAAAAGTAAGAATTTCTTTCTTTTTCTTTTAATTCCATAGTTTCGATTTGAAGCAGAGAAAACACATAGAAATAAAAGTCAGTAACTTGGAAGATGAATGACATTTTAATTCCAACTGAAATCCTCTTTGGCTGATTCAAACTGGTTTTCTTTTGTCTTAATTTTCAAAACAAATATTTCTTTTTTCATAATGTTGATGCATCATTTGTTTTTAATGCTTCTTCTCCCACTTTTACTTCCGCTGAAACATCCTTGTTAAGCAAGAATTTCAAGATTAGTTTTTATTGTTTCTTTTTGTTTCTTGTTTTTGGTAATAAAAGGCAAGAACATGTTTCCTTATAGAAAATTGACTGATGCCCAACCAGCGATTGCTATAAAGACCAATGAATCAGAACTGTTGTTTATTTTATATGAATAGTGACTATCTGACAAGTACGAACAGGAAGATAGAAATGCAAGGGATGAATCGTTATATTTGTGGTTCGATAGAAAAAATTGTCACTTGATCCTGGTAACAGGAAAGAAAACCCACTCATGTTTATGGCATATCAACCATTATAGGTTAATTAATGCCAAATCCTTTTTATACATATATATTCAATATATGAATTCTTTTCATATTTTGTAGGCATGACAAGAAAGGCATGAATCCATCTGTTTTTCCCTTAACTAGAGGTAAATAGTTGGACAGATTAGTCTCTTTAAGTTTAGCAACTGGTCTAAGAGAGGGAAAACTCTGAATTCCTTTGCTTAAAGATCAAAAGTATCAGCAAATATCTATAACCATTGACTTTCCACAAAAAAATTGTGTTTGTTTAGTTGGGTTTTATGGCATATCAACATTTGTAGGTTATTCAATGCCAAATCCATTTTTATGAAAATAGTTCTATTTTAAACAATTCAATTCAGCATAAGTACGCAGTTTAAATGTGAAAAACATTTCTATTTCAAGCTATTTAGTTTAGTCAAGCAGTTCAACAATTAAATGTCGAAACAGTTTGATATTAAACAAATCAGTTTCGTCTAAGTACAGTTTCAATGTAAAAAAAACTACTCTATTTCAAACAATTCAGTTTAGCATAAGCATGCAGTTTAAATGTAAATACGGTTAAATTGTCAAAAACTTTTCTATTTCAAGCTATTCATTTTAGTCAAACAATTCAGTTTAGCATAAGTATGCTGTTAGTTCTATTTAACCCAAAGATATGGCCCTATCAGGTGCTACCACGCCAGGCCAGAGTGGACTTGGGAGCAATGACAATGAAGGGGTGCTGCACATTCCCCAGAGCCCCAGCATTACTGGAACCTCACCATCAAATTGTTTAGTGTCATATCCAGGACACTCATTGGGCAGGAATCTTACCCCTCTACAGAGGTGCAGTTGGTGTATTCTACTGCTCCAGCCAACTGGGCAAGAATACATTTGTTAAATTAACAAATACCATAATCATTTGTGCACAAGACACATTATTTTTCCAGATTTTTCAGCCTAAAAGTTAGGGAGAGGAGTATTATAAAAAAAGTAAAGTTGGCGACTGTAGTCGAGGGTGACCCGAAGGCTTCCTTTTCAATAGCTACTACACTGGTGTGTAGGGGAGGGCACTACTCCTTCCCGTGAATTGCTCCACTTTACCCTTGATACGTACCTTAAAATGCTGAGTGTTAAGCAAGGAGGTATCAATTACCATTTTTTAAGTCTTTGGTATGACTCAACCTGGGATTGAACCCTGGTGTCCTAGGCCATTGATGACCACTTTACCCACAAGACCAATGAGCTGGAAGGAGTACTGTACATGAGACCTATGTAATTGACTTTTATTCTAGCTGTGTGCTTCACCATATTTGGGATGCAAGGACAAAAAGTAAGTTATATGGATACAGCACTAATGTGAAATAGCAACTAGAATGTGTTTGCCAATAATTTTGTTCCTTCTAATTTGAGCTTATTTTGGCTGCAAACTTATTGCATTTTTGTGTAAACATGTCTATGTGTTTATTCTAAGTATTTTGTTAATTTTGTGTTTTAAGACATATGGTGAATTATTTAAACTCTTATTTTTAGTCGGTATGAATTTGATAAAAAGTTGAATAAATACTAAATTTAAGTTATATTTATCTGCTATAAATTCTAAAAAAATCTGCTTTATACTTGAGAAATTTTTTTTCCCCAGTATGCCATAGATCAAAGTTAGGAGTATGTGTTGTATTTAAATAAAAATATTTTGTCTGGCAATAGTTTTATTTTCTTAGATTTTTAGAGGAAGAATTTCTGCAATTATCTTATTACTAGTTTCCCCCAGATTATTACAAATGACAAGATAGAAAAACATTTAACAGTGTGGGAAGGAGAAGGATTATACTCATCCATTCCACTTAATCATTGATAGCACATGAACCATAGGCAGCTGCTATAGAACTCATTTTCATGTCTTTAATGTAATTTCAAGTACCAAAAAAATTAGGCTTTGAAGTCGAATTTTTAATCCGGGGAAAACTCTACAAAACTTGGGGTCGACTTATACAGCTGAACTAAAATTCAAACCTTTACGACTGAGTCTTTAACAAGTAAAACAGAACTCTTAGCAATCTGTAGACATCATGTAGCATAACCCCTGCGGACCGACACAAACATTTTCAACTTAAAGTGGTGTTTGGTGAACATATTTAACAAATTAACACAGAGTAACCTCTGTGTTAATTTATAAAATAATAAATCTGTATTATATTAATAAACTAAATATTATATTAATGCTGCATCACACGGAATTTCCAACTCTATCCAGAACATCACAACACTAAAATCTTATTGGAGGAACAGATTTTACTTTAATGTGTTTGCAACTAGACATGGTATCCAATAGCTTTTATCAAGATAATATCAGTTGGTCCACTGACAAATTTTGTGGGTTTGCAATATTATACTTATTGACATAAAAATAAACTTGAAAATTTCCAAAAATACCAAATTCCTAAGGAGGAAGGTATTTCCATCAATGTTTTGATGTAAATAGCTTGACTTGATTTGATACTTTTGCTACAGGTTATCATAAGCTATCTTTATTTAGGCCTACCAGTTAAGTGTTGGCCTTCCAGTAGCCTATTGTATGTTTGCAGGTTGACCTATACAGCAGATATATGTCTAACCCAGAATTCTGAGTGAAATATCTTGAGGTTGACTTATATGCCAGATTGATATGTACACCACAATTTATGGTATTTGGTCCAGGAGACCATGTCGAGTCATATCTAAGACTCTAAAAATGGTACTTGATTCTACCTTGCTTAACTTTCAGCATGATTAGATAAGGATCAAAGGTAAAGTGGAGCAATCCAGGGAATGGAGTAGCACCCTCCCCTACATCTCAGAGGAGTAGCTATTGAAAAGGGAGCCTTCAGGTCACCTGCGACTATGGTTGCCAACTTTACTTATATTTTTCCTTATTGTACTTCTGTGGGACTGGCTTCTTAATAAGAATCGTCATTAATCTAAAATACACAAATACAATAAGCATCTATTCTCAAATGTATTATCTTCAATTGAATCAACATTAAATGACAAATAAGAAATAGCAAATCTATCACATATAAAACATATCTGTCATGCATAACAGAGTTGGTTGTCATTATCTCACTTGGTGGGTTTGTGGCAGACCAAATGTGGTATAATTTGGAGGGTGCTCAATATCTGTGATAGAGCTATTATATTATAATAAATAAATATATTTGTTTTTATATATATATTTAGTAGCATGGAAGCTTGTCTGCAACCACAGGTTTCATATATCCAGGAGACAACCTTAAATTTGCCACATGGCACATGTATCTCCATACGCACATGTACTAAATATCACTTATACAACCAAACGCAATAACACATAAATATAATCCACACCCACATACACACATAAAGAGTTGTACAAAATCCTAATGTTCTTTGAACTGTACTTTTCAGTTTCTCCAATATCTTTCTTTCTCTGCCTGATGATTGTCATTCATAAGATGGCATGAAACCTGTGGTCACAGACAAGCTTCCATGCTATTAAATATGAAGGAAAAACAATATATATTTATTATATATTGTTATGGCACCTACCTTACGGACTATAATGAACTCTTCTTATTACTATGAATACCAGAAGAATATTCTTCTCGGTGTTAAGTTAACTCCAACCTAACATATTGGCAGTCAGACTGACGTTCAACACTCTTTTACCTATGCTGTATTTATACTTTCGTTCAATATACTTGTTTCACGTAATCCTGAGTTCGTGTCTTTCTTCCAGACCTTTTACTGGTTCACAACATATATTTATATATCAATGTGAACTCTAGCTCATCAATGGTACTCAGGCTCATGCAGGTAAAGTACCTGTCTCAGTCACCACTAGAATCTTTGATGTTAACAACTCTATATTTAGGTCAGCACAACATATCACAAAAGCACCGAGAACTTTATAGGGGCTTAAATCTTTGGGGCCCAAAGTCATATAAAATTTCTGTCATATATTATGATATATTGAAAAAATGTGTTCCGCCAACATTTAGCAGTTAAGTCAAAACAAAAATATATTTTTTTGAAAAACAGTGAGTAAAGCACATTTAAGACTTTTAATGATTATTTCTATTATTTCAGTCAAAAATCTATTAGTCTAAGTCATGTTAGAAGGTTTTCATTTGTTTTTTTAGACTGATTTTCATGGACCGAACATAACCAGACACTTCATAATTTTTTTCTGTTCATTATGAACATTGAGAATAAAATTTATTTTAATCAACATTTTACTGGACTGGAGCCTCACCATCAGATGGTTTTGCATCACATCCAAGATGCACATTAAAAAGAGGTCTTACCAATCAGCAGGGAGGCAGTCAGCGTATTCTATAGCCCCAGCCAACAGGGCTTCAATACTTTGAGTCCCACCAAAGTCAAGGACAAATGATTTTTCTGGGAGAATTTTTATTGCCTCAAAATAATCTTGAGAGAATAGCCCTTAGAGTTGAGTCCAAAAAACTCTATCCCCAGAGCTACCACTAATATATGTATTTCTTATAATTTATTCACTGCATAAACTCCTAAGGGTTCCTTCCATATCATATTTTTAACCTACTTCAGTCATCATAATTTGTTATTTTATAATGAATAATTTTGTAATGTTGTGTTACTGGTTAACAAGATAAATACTAATTTATAAAATCAACTTTTGATTTATTCATTTTAAGTTTCTGATTATCATGTGACTATTTGTGACCAGCACCTCATCTTAAATAATGATAAATTCTTTATTTTCCACCTAGGCTGAAAGTATTGAAGATAGATTTGGTTTCTTTGTTTAATGGCATAT
This sequence comes from Sepioteuthis lessoniana, assembly GCA_963585895.1. Lineage (NCBI taxonomy): Eukaryota > Metazoa > Mollusca > Cephalopoda > Myopsida > Loliginidae > Sepioteuthis > Sepioteuthis lessoniana. The sequence continues at coordinate 39,986,918 of OY757920.1, forward strand.
CAACCTCTGTGGTTTATTTAATGCCAAAGCCATTCTCCTAGAAGAATAGTTGTGCTGCTATTTAACACATAGCTGGGAGGATAAGGGGGTTCATACCTTTCCCAAGGGTATTTGCCCGCAAGTGAATGTAATAGTGCGACTGGAGTACGAACTCATGTACTACGATTCTGCAGGCCATCGCTTTAACCATTACACCACGAGGACAACCCCCATTGAAGATAGGATGGTAGTTGTAATTTAACTGTGATATATCTTATGATGAACATTGACTATTATTAGCAGACAACTGAGTGTGACCTGAATGGGATTTTAGTCTATAAGGAGAAAAATATAAGGAGTTGATTACTTTTCCTCTACATTTAAAACTAATTTCATCAGCCTGACAAAATACAACATTTCTCACCAAGTCAAAAGCCAAATAATAAATTACAAAATAGTTTTTCAGCTGGGTTCTTCCCATCTGACATGGACTCTTTCATGAAGAAATAATAACTGATAACTCTTTCTTGTATATCTCATGGAGAATTTGGGGATCTGCAATAATTGCTTGATATTTTCTGGTTCGTATAGATGTTTTTTTCTTTTTTTCTTTTTTTTTTTTCGTAATTTACCAATATTCACTGGTATGAGTGGGGGAAAAAATAGGAAAAATAAAACGTTGATATTGTAGGTCTTGATCTCGGCTCGTGATTAAACTACTCTAATATCTATTGTACGAACCGTGACAATCATTCCAATGTGAAAATGTAGCATATTGCCTCCTGGAGAGCAACAAGAAGCCATTACTGCTAGCATACTTTAGTAAACTGATTTGCCAGTGATGTCTGCCTGAATGGAAACACGAATGTTATTTGTTGGGTGCACGTCTGCAAGGATTGTGCAGAGTTGCTCTGTTGTTCGTAACAATAGCATCAGCTTAAAATGAGACTTGATAATGTCTGCTTACGGAAGAACTTTATTTGAATTAATACAAGAGTAAAACACTTTCTCAGAAATACGCATATCTATACACACACACATATATATATATATATAGAAAATAAATGTCATTTTCTGTAAATTTGTTGGTCTGTCTAGAAGTATGTAAATTTCTTTTTTTGTGAAATCTTGCCTGATTGCTTATTGAGCCAAGTTTAGAGAAAATAAATTCCTTTTATTTTTATTTCCATTTTGGATCTTTCAGAGTGGTTGAACAAGAATAGAAACTTGTCCAGTGTGGAGTAAAAGAAAAGCTAGATGGTAAAATTCATATCAGTATATTCTGATGTTATTGAGAGGAAAAAAAAAAGAAAACAGATATTGCACTTTGATGTTTTCTTCTCTCTTATTTCTCACTACATTTGGGTATCCATCCTTCTCTCCTTGTCTATATATATACATATATATATATATATATATATATATATATATATATATATATATATATATATTTATATACTTGCCCTATTCTATCACTAATGTGTTCATGAATTCCTGACCATTCAAAATTCCCATTGTTCTCATTTTCAAAGCATTTCTATAGTAAAATCTTTAGCAACACATTTATATATTTTTGATATTAGAAAGAGAAATGAAACAACAAGAAATAAAAAGAAAATAGATATTTTCCTGATCTGTTTTATTCTTTCATATTTCTTACTACTTTTGGGCTCTTTCTCTCTTTCTCAGAATATATATATATATATATATATATATATATATATATTAACCCTATTCTATCAGTAATGCAAGTATATTAACCCTATTCTATCAGTAATGCTAGCATTAATTCTTGATGAATGAAAGTCCCAATTGTCCTCATTTGTAATGCATTTCTATCGTAAAATTTTTAGCAATGCATATATATATATAAGGGTCCTATTCAGTTGGAAGTGCTTGCATTAATTCCTCACCCCTTAACAATTTTTTTAATTTCCATAGCATTCATATTGTAAAATTATTAATAAGGCATTTACATTATACGTATAACAGCTATATTTTATCAATAATGCTTGCTTTCAAATCCTGTCCTCTGATAATCCGTTTTTTCCTCATTTTTGATAATTTTTCATCATGAAATTATTAGCAGTGAATTAATTATACTAGCCATATTCTATCAGTAAAACTTATTTTAATTCCTGACCATTGACTATCCCTTTCTTAAAATCTATATGCAACAAACTGAAATCTGACATTTGTGCAGGCATTTTTGTTAAAACAATGATTGTTTAAAGAATATTGTTTTTCATGCTGACAGAAATATTTAGTCTATTTCTGCAGAAAAAGATTTAAGCAGAGGAAAAGAGAAGTGGAGTTGTGGTAATCAATGAATTTACCCAACCCCTCCACAATGAGTAGTTTGGTTAGCTGGTTGGGTTTTATGACGTTTCAATCCTAGTCGGTTATTTAACGCCAAATCCTGTTCATATATTTTGTTTAATTTTTGGACCTGTTATATAATTCTGACTGTGAAAAAAACCCTGATGGATACAATTTGCAAATAAAAAATATTACCTAAATTGATAATTGTGAAGAAAAATTCCATAAAATAAGAAACAACTAAAATGATATCTTTCCTTTTTTTTATCCTAATTCATTTCTTTCTGGTAGACTTTTAATCAATAAAGTATTATTTGGTCCGACTCTCCTTTAGTCAGAATCATCTTGATGATTTGGTTAGTTGAAACCTCGGTAGATTTTTCTGAATCTGTAGGTATTTATATATATATATATATATATATATATATATATATATGTGTGTGTGTGTGTGTTTGTATTAATTATATGCAATTTGTAAATGAATAGTATGTAGGTAACATTTTAAACAAGCCAGAGGTCATTTGTTTGCATACAGTTATATGGTTTCAAGTATTGCTATCAAAAATGAATAATTCTATTCAATATTATTGATTTGTTGGATCACAGTTAAATGGTTTCAAGTATTACTATGCAATACTAACAATTCAATTCAACATCAGTCATTTGTTTGCACACAGTTAAATGGTTAAATAGTTCTATTTGACTTATAGATGAGACCATATCAGGAACTACCACTCTGTGTCAGAGTGGACCTGAGAGTAATGGAAATGAAAAAATACTCCACATTTCTCAAAGCACTGGGACTGAATCCTCGTCATCTGATGGGCAGGATGTAACACAATTTTTAAGTGGGTCAAAGCTGGTTTGTTTCAAGAATTTTCTCTCTAGACAGGTTGCTTTACCAAGGTTAAAAAAGCTCGTCTGTCCGACTATTTACCCATAGCTAGGGGAAGAACAGATGCATTTATACCTCTCCTAAGAGCATGAGCATGAAATGAAATGCTAACACCCACATCAAGTATTTGAACTCAGGTTGACAATTTCATTTCCTCTCATGATAATGTGCCTCCTCATATTGGGAATATAAATTGATAGCAATGAATAAAGAATGAATTTTGCCTACATATAATGTATCCAAATTCTATCCTGGCTTGAGCTAGCTAAGTTGGATAAGGATGTAAAATATGATGTCTACATCTCTGCAGAGGTGTAAGACCCTCCTTGTACCTGATGAGTTTCCTTGTAGCATATTTACCAAAATAGGACCAAGACACGAATATGTGAAATATACAGATACGTAAAACGTTCATATGCATTGGATCCCGAAACGCTGACGACTTTCTTTAGTTCAGGTATGAAACTTTTATTGACTTCTTGAGTTTAGTCTTCGACATGAAGAGAGAGACACAATTTTAACTATGCTGACTGTTCCATCTGACCCAATGTACGTGTGGCGCATCCCGTAGCCCCAAACTGTACTCGCCTCGTCCAGCTTCAAATCTCAACTACCTCGCCCAGCTTAGGATCTCAACTAACTGCTTCTTTTCAAAATCACCAAAATTCCCCGCCCATCGCTTCTGGGCATGACATCATCCACACCCCAGTCCTATTTCCTATCTGGGGTTTTTATTATGACATTTGCGATTGTCTCATTTTCCGCACACGAGCGTGAACACCTGCACTCAATCTGTGCCCCTGAATGTGCACTAAGCCGAATAGTTCTAAGCCTAACTAAACTGAATGATAGGATATAACCAACGAAAAATGATAATATAAAAAAAATCATTCTGCGATTATATAACATCCTGGGGATGACACGAAACAGCATCTGACTGAGATGCTCCAGTACAGAAGCTTAGGGCAATGTGTAGTACCCCTTCATTGCTATTACTCTCAGGTCAACTCTGACCGAGAGTACCAGTACCAGTTAGGATCAAATAGAACTGTTTAATCATTTACTATACTTGAAACCATTTAAATGTGGACAAACAATAAATATCAATACTTGAAACCAATTGTGTGCAAACAAATGAGGTCTTGCTCATTTAAAAATAATGTTAGCAATAGACTATTTATTTACAACATATATATATATATATATATATATATATATATATATATATATATATTCACACACATGGAGAAAAATATTGAAAAACAGAGTAATCCAGGATGAAGAATTCAATATGAAAGAGAGTCGACGTTATAAAGTTTCAGTTTCAATAAACCATTGAACCCAAAATGTTATAAAGTCAACTTTCTTTTACATATTAAAGTCTTCATCCTGGATTATTTTGTTTTCACTATTTCTCACCACATTGTTGAATTATTCTCCCTCATTTACTTCCATATATATATAGTAGTAAGTTGGCGACCTTAGTCGAGGGCGACCAGAAGGCTCCCTTTACAATAGCTACAACACCAAGGTGTAGGGGGAGGGCGCTACTCCTTTCCCAGAATTGTTCCACTTTACCCTTGATACGTACCTTATATTGCCGAGTGTTAAGCAAGGAGGTATCAAGTACCATTTTTAAAGTCTTTGGTATGATGCGACCTGGGATTGAGCCCAGGTCTCCCGGATCATTGGCGAACACTCTACCCACTAGGCCAATGAGCTGGTTATATATATAGAATATATATGTATGAATAGGATTTGCCACTAAATAACCTACAATGGTGGATATGCCATAAAAACTAATAAACTAATTGATTGAAAAATAAAGTTATCTCCAAACTATTCACTTTCAAACCATATATATCATCATCATCATGTTGTGCTGCCAGCATAAATCACCCTCACCCTCCCTCTCTCACCACCTGTCTCTCTCATCCATCGCTCTCGGGAGGTCTACACGGCTATTTCTTGTATTGGCACAGAGCTGTTGAGTATAGGTTCTAGCTGGTAGTCCTGCCTTTCCTCAACCATGTGAAAGGGTCCTCAAGAGCATATCACTTATTAGTTTGTCCTTATTTCTCCAGCAGTGTCCCGCACGTCGGGTTCATCTAACTTTGATAGATTTTGTGATGGGTGGTAGGTGGCCGAAGACCTGCTGCTTTATGGGATGTTGCCTCCAGGACTTGTTCAATTATACTTATTTACTTTCAAACACATCTTTTTGACCCATAGATGGGACTCTAACATGTACTACCACTCTGCATTGAGTGGACCTGAGAGTAATGGTAATGAAGGGGTACTCTACACTCCCCGGAACATTACTTGATATAAATCTGTGTATAAAACTCTTAAGAAGCAAAATAAATAAATGTAAAAATAAATTTACACTGAAAATGATTCCCTAACCTCTAGGCATAAAATAACCCTTGATGAGTTGACATGCTATTATTATAAATAACAACTGTAACCTCTATAAAATAATAACCTGCTGCATGTTAGATAGAGAGGATTGGGGCACAGCAAAGTAAGCATCATTATCCTAACAGATGCTATAAATCAGAATTACTTGATATCGTACTGTAATGACCTACTAAATTATTAGAAAACATCCCTCTATATATTCTAAACCAAAGCCACAGGAAATAAATGTGCTGGCTTCATAAATAAATTGCATTTTTCGGCAGTTTATAAAAATATCACGATTTAAATCTCTAAATTTTGCATATCAACAAATCAAGAATTTCAAAGAGTACTATTTGAGTTTTTAAAGCATTTTTTTTTAAAGACTGAATCCAAAATATCAATAAATAAATTAATTAATAATGGCAAAATTTTTTCCAAAACAGAATTTTTGAAATGTGAGAGAAATCAATTTATGATGTTGGAAAAAAAAAAGAAGAAAAAGAAAAAGAAAAAAAAAGATGGGTTGATAAGGAAAGACACATCAGCCATCAACTTGACAAGAAACAAAGTTAGAAATATTTCCATTTATCTACATTGGTTTTTAGCATGATGTTGTTGTTGATGAAAAAGGAAAAAAATATATAAAAAGATAAAGGTAACCAAGCAGGAAGGAAGAACAGAAGAAGAAGAAAAAAAAAAGATTGACAGAACAGAGAGAGAAGAATAACTTCCACCTTATCCCTCCACTAAAAAAAAAAAAAAAAATATCTAAATAACAAAAAAACAATCATTTTAATAGTTTAGATTTACTTTTTCATTAATGGGAAAAGTGATAAGAGAAAATCAGAAATCTACTTTTATGCATATCATTCAGAGATTTATCATTGTATGAAGGTAACATATGTGCACACTCATATTTACTAATTTATATATATATATATATATATATATATATATATATATATGTGTGGTTGTGTGCATGCATGATATGTAATAACTTTCAAAATATACATAACATGATCTCATATTCAAATTAAGTGAGTGAATTTTTCCTTTTTTACTTGCTATGTGACTCATTTAATAATCATGACAGTGTTATAATGTATACAAGCTTATATATAATATGGTTATCCATTACATATTTAATATACACTGTGCACTATATATATATATATATATACACACACACAAAAAGGCGTATATATATATATATATATATGTGCATACAAACATGCATGCATATATATATGATAGAAATATGTGGAAAGTTGGATAAATCAAACATTTAAAACTGGTTTAGATGTGCAATATTTCATTCTTTTATTTCATCTTAAATTTTCTTAAAGAACTTTTTCAAACTGAAATCTCTCCTTTTTCTTGCTACACCTTTATCATCTATGTCATCTTATCATGTTCCTCATTTGCTTACAAAGAGAAAAATTCAGAAAATAGTTCAGTTTTAGAAAGTTCTTAAAAATTAAAAATGAAATAAAAGAACAAAATATCTTGCCTCTAAACTGGTTTTCAGGGTTTGATTTATCCAACTTTTCCCATATTTCTATCATATTGTCAGATTCACAACAATCAACCATTTATATATATATATATATATATATATATATATATATATATACACAAACATGCACATATATATAATCATAAGCTCAAACACAAGCATTCATACAGATAGATAGATAGATAGATGTACACACACACACACCTGCATATATGTATATATATATATATATATATATGTATATATAGATCAAGTGGGTAAAGTGTTTGGTAATGCCTTGAGAGACTCAGGTTCAATCCCTGGTCAAGTCATACCAAAGATTTAAAAAAAAATGGTATTTGATACCTCTTTGCTTAACACTCAGTATTATAAGGTACGTATCAAGGATAAAGGGTAGTAATCCAGGGAAAGAGGTAATCCCCTTCACTACACCTCAGTTGTTGTAGTGATTGAAAATGAAGCGTTCAGCTTACTCTCAACTATGGTTGCCAACTTTAGTTTACTTTATGTACATATACATATATATATATATATATATATATATATATATTTAACACATGCAGGTGTGTGTGTGTATGTGTGTATATATATATATATACACACACATACTCTCAAACACATGCATGTGTATATATATATATATATATATATATATATATATATATCTCAGGGTTTACAACCCAGTTTTCACTAAAAATATCTTCATGAAACTTTGTTAGAAACAAATAAGCATATGTAAGTAAACAAACACTGAAGAAATTAGTTTACAAGGTGGGAAACAAAATGCATAGATAGTCAACCTTTGAGTAGCCATTTATTTCTTTACCTACATCTATTCAATGCTTAGATCTTTGATTGCATAATTATTTTAAATTGTGATGTGTCGCGATTGCTAGCTTTTCTTCCATACAGAGGAGACAAAATTTATCAACTGCTTTATAATTATGTATTCTTTTTACTTTTTTCTCACTTCAAGATAGGGTCTATGTCATATTTCTTTAATATTTTGAAAAAGATTCTTCCCAATTTACTATTAACTTCCATGTAGATGACCAATAATGTATATATATATATATATATATATATATATTACATGACTATGGATCAACGTATCTTACAGTTATTTCTTAAATTTTTATCTGAAATTCTCATGGTATCATGTTTAATTTATGGAGGAGGTGCCCGTGGTGTAATGGTTATCGTCACAGGATATGGACACAGCGATACGAATTCAATTCCTGGACAAGACTGATTGCATTTCACATAGCACTAATACCCTTGGCAAAAGTATGAATCCAATTATTCTCCCTCCAGCTATGGATAAATAGTAGGGCAGACTAGGTTCTTCAGCCTTGGTGAGGCAACTAGTCTAGGAGAAGGAAAATTCTGAATTCAAACCTCTTAAACTCCGCTTAAAAATTTGACCTTGTGTCATATCCTGCCCAAGCGGAGGGGTTGGGTAAATAGGATCATGTTTAATTTATGTGATTAAGTGTAAGATAAAATGCATAAATAAAAATGGACAATATTGAAAAAAATATTTGTCGTGCATAATAAATGCCTTTTTTGGCATTAAGCAGTGGACTTACATATATATTCAGTGGATATACCTATAAGAGATTATGTTTCTTAGTTTAATGGCATATCAACCTTCATGGGTTATTTAATGCCAAAGCCATCATTGTTGAAGTACAGTAACATATAAATTGACACATTATATATTAATAATGCACAACTGAACCAGCTCATTGGCCTAGTGGGTAGATTGTTCGCCAATGGTCCGGGAGACCCAGTTCGCGTCATACCAAAGACTTTAAAAATGGTACTTGATACCTCCTTACTTGAGACTCAGCAGTATAAGGTACATATCAAGGGTAAAGTGGAGCAATCCAGGGAAAGGAGTAGTGTCCTCCCCTACACTTCAGTGTAGTTGCTATTGAAAAGGGAGCCTTCTAGTCACCCTCGACTACGGTCACCAACTTTACTTAAGAATATATATGGTTATATACATAAGTAAACTGCAAATTTGTTTGATTGTGTCCACACATATAGGCGTGTATCTACTTTTTTTGTCTCATTGTGTTAAAAGGTATATATATATATATTTTCCATGTTTGTTTAAATTTATACAATCATATAATAGCATGTGTGTATATATGAATATATATTTGTTCAATTATTTATGAATAAATGTGTATGTACTTTTTTTCACATATCTATATAAAAATGAATAAAAGCATATTTTTGTATGTAACATTTTTTTTTCTAGCACATGCATATTGATCCGTAAAAATATAAATAAAAAAAATAATGTGTACTTTGGAAAAAATATATCTCAATGTTTTCAAACTGTTCCATTCCATCAGCTGGGTTGATTCAAAAACAACTATATATTTGTTTTTCTGTTTTTAGTTCGTATACATACATACATACATGTGTGTGTGTGAAAACCTATTCTATTTTTTTAATTTACAACCAAGTTAAAAAAACAAGGCAAGATTGTTGCAGTGAAATTGCTTGTATTTCAACCGCTGGCACACAAAACATACACATATCTGCAACAGCATGTAGATATTCCCACACCACATTTTCCAACCCCAGCAGATGTTAATGTAAGTGGCTGACAAGTTTATGATTTTGCACTCTATATGATAGTAACGTTAAGCTGATAAAGAGAGATTAAAAAAAAAAGAAGACTTCCGATCAGTTTTTCTAATATCATTCTTTATTATAAACTCTATGTAGGTTAGAGACCCATCAAGTCAACAAAAGTAGGAAGTAATAGGATACTTTTCCAAAAGGTACCAAGAAGCAGAAGAGATGCTTTTGAAATAAATATAAAAGAAATAAATCTGAAATAGACTGTAATTTTAAGAGATTTGTCCTTTCATCCTTTCAAACGTATTTCAAGCAAGATTGCCTTTTAATAGAACTGTTTAAACATTGGAATCTGAGCAGTTGGCATTTGCACCATTAACTAAAATTACATATATAAGTAAAGATGTATCAATTACCGAGTATCAAGTTAAGCAAAGAGGTATCAAGTACTATTTTTTTTAATCTTTGGTGTGACTCGACCTAGGATTGAACCCCAATCTCCCAAGACATTGGGGAACACTCTTCCCACTTAGCCTATATATATATATATGTGTATATAGCCACACTGAAAAGTTCTGATAGAATGAAACAGATCTGTCTGTGGATGACAATATATATATATATATATATGTGTGTGTGTGTGTGTGTGTGTGTGTGTGTGTGTGTGTGTGCATGCAGGTATGTTTGAGTATGCATGTATATATCTATATATATATATATATGACTGTTTGTGTTTGAGCTTATAAATATATATTTTTTACATGTGTGTGTGTGTGTGTGTGCATATATATATATATATATATATGTATGCATGTTTACATATATATATATATATATATAGATAGATAGATAGATAGATAGATAGATATACATATATATAGTGCATAGTGTATATTAAATATGTACTGGATAACCAAGTTATACATAAGCTTGTACACATGGTAACACATTGTATACATTGAGCCACCTAGGAAGTAAAAAAGGAAAAATTCAGCCACAATTTTGGTCAGGGATTCACCACTTCTGTATAACTTCAGCCAATAAAATGCTGCAATTCTTTATTTCATTCATAATTTTATGAATATATTTTAGATTATTGCAACTTGTTATTTTAAAGCCTGTAAAGTAGTTAAACAACAGATTACAGCATTTAAAATTTTCACAAATTTTTCAAGTCAGGAGCTGAGTGTTGAGAAGCCTCTGGCTGTGGAAGACTCAAGGTTTTAAATATTAATTAGTGTTCCAGGTATGACTCAATTATAACACTGGATAATAATATGTATTTACACAGACCTTCCTCTATGGACAGGATAAGACACAAGGTCATTTTTTTTAAGCAGAGTGTAAGTTTTCTTTCACCTAGACTAGCCCTGTGTGCCCTATCATTTAGCTGGTGGGAGAATTGATGGATTGGTTGGTTGGTTGATTTAATGACATATCAACCTTTGTAGGTTATTTAATGCCAAATCCATTTTTATGCAAATAGTTCTATTTCAAACAATTCATTTTAGCATAAGTACACAATTGTCCAAAACATTTTGATTTCAAACATTTCAGTTTAGCATAAGTACACAGTTCCAATGTCAAAAAACAGTTCCATTTTAAATAATTTTAGTTTATTCAAACAGTTCTAATTCAAACAATTCAGTTTAGTATAAGTATAGCTTTTGTCCACACACAGTTAAATGTCAAAACAGTTCTATTTCAAACAATTCCCTTTAGCATAGGTACAGTTTCAATGTCAAAAACAGTTCTATTTCAAACAATTCACTTTAGCATAAGTATGTAGGTTAAATATGAAAACAGTTCTATTTCAAGCCATTCAGCTTAGCATAAGTGTGCATTTTAGTTCTATTGGCTCATAGATTGGACACAATCAGGTGTTACCACTCCAGTGGTCATAGTGGACCTGGGAGCTATGTCAATGAAGGGTTACTTCACATTCCCCAAAGCTTTTGCATTACTGGAATTTCACTATCAGATTGTTTAGAACCATATCCAAGACACTCATTGGGGTGCGGGGCTTACCCCTCTTTAGAGATGCAGTCGGTGTATTCTACAGCTCCAGCTGACAGAGCAATCTATTGGTTGTAGAATCACTAGAATTCCTTTTTTTATTATGGTGTTCTTCATATTTCTTTTGTCCTCAACATACTCAAATGAAATGAGCTGTCAGTTAAGGAAAAAAAATCACTCACGGATAGATCTAGTGAATATGGAGGGTGTTGCACTTGCACAACCCTGTGTTTCACACCAAAAAGTGTCCTTCAGAAGGTTTTGAGAACTCATACTGACTTGTTTATGTTGCTCAGCTGTGCATATACCAATTTTAAGAATTTTAAAAGGAAAAAAATGAAGATTTATTCATAAAAATTTTTTTCATGACATCTCACATTTACTTGAATCTTTAATTGTTTTCAAAATTGACCATACTGATATGTTTAGTATTTTTAAAAATTTAAATTTTTGTTGAAATTTTCAATATTTTTTGCTAGCTCTTGAATTTAAACTCAACTTTTCATGGGTGTATTTTTCAAAAAAATAAGTCCAGTTTACTTACAATTCTTTTCTCTGAGATTCAAGCAACGAGGAAATTAAAAAAAAAATTCTTACCTGAAAAGATAAAGAAAAAAATTGATTATCATATTTAATCTAAAACAATATAATAGTATTTTTAAAATTCTAGACAAAACATACAGGCTTTCATATTCAAAAACTAACATTCAAACAATGTCTATATATATATATATATATATATATATATATATATATATATAACATACAAATAAAAAGCTTTTGCTTCACAAACAAAGATTTGAAGTGTTTTACATAGACAGTCCAACAAAGATGTCTTTTCTTTTTAAGTTGTCTTTGTATCTCTTTCATGAGTACCCACTTATGTATGTATGCATGCATATGTGAATATATATGTGTGTGTGTGTGTGTGAGTGTATATATGTGTTTACTTATATGTGTGTGAGTGTGTAGGAGTGTATATATATATATATATATATATATATATATGCATGTGTTTATGTGTATGTATATATATATATATATATATATATATATATATGCATAAATTCATATGTGTGTGTGTGTGTGGCATTTGTAGTATAATGGTTATTATTGTAGGAAATAGATACCGTGATCCAAGTTCAAATACTGAACAAGACTGAAATACACATGGGTGTAAGTACATATGTGTGTGTGTCTGTGTGTGTATATATATATATATATATATATATATAAATCTCTGTGTGTGTGTGTGTTATTGTATATATATATATATATATATATATATATATGTGTGTGTGGTGGGGGGTCTGTGTGTGTACATGTTTAAAAACATATGTATGTGTCTGTGTGGCATTTGTGGTGTAAAAGTTATTATTGTAGGAAATCGACACAGTGACCCAAGTTCAATTCCTGAATAAGGCTGTTTGCAAGTCTTGTGTGTGTGTACATACACACACAAAAATTGCTCATAAACATTTATATGGACTCAAGACAATTTGCCAAAATCTTTTTTTTTCCTTTATTTGAAGTAGCATGTTGTTATTAGTTTGGTATATGGATATTGTTTTAAATCCACCTTGACTACATTTTTATAGGTGTTTAGATACATTTAATTTTCTGTTTCCTGTTATCTTAATATTGCTCTTATGGAGTGACATCCTTGTATTAAGGGCCTGTGTTGACTCTATGAATATTTTTTAGCACTTATTACATTCAATAATGTAGATTATGTTTTTTGAGTTGCAGCTTAAGTTTTTATGTATTTTGAATTTTCTTTCTAGGTTTTTAAAGGTATAGAATTTTCCTTCTATATATTTTACATCTTTTATTATTGCATTTGGTAAACCCTTGTGTTGTGTTTTCTCCAAATGTAGAAGAGGTTAGTATTCTTTTTAGATTTTTGGGTTGTCTCTGACTTTTAATGATTTTTGTTGTGTCTAGGAAAAGCAATTTATTGATAAATTAAACCAAAGTTGAATAAAACATGAATCATACACACACAAAGGGACACAAACATACATAAATATGTATATATATACACACACAAAAATTATTAGCAAAAAATAATTACCTGTATATTTCAAACCACATTACCTCACACAAAAAGAAAATCTCAAGACACATTCACAGAGAGAAAAAATAACTGTAAGGGGATTCTGAAACCACTCCAACATACACACAAAGAAAAAAACATATCAAATATCAAAGGCAAATAAGGGGTAAAGCAGGCTAACATGAATACACTCTAAGAAAAAGAGAGAAGTAACCTCCATATAAAGCCATAACCAACTGAAAACCATTCAAACTGCAAACACTAGTGAGTTCAAATCTCATTGAGAACCCAAACAACAAAGCCTTGTGCTATACATGTTCTCTGAAAAAAAAGCAACGAGCTGGAAACATACACGTATGTAGGAACAAAATAAATGAATCCAGAAAAAATACAACTCTCGTTGTGGACCTACTTGTTTTAAAATATTTCTTTCTCTTTTTGGACCAACAACAAAAAATTCATTTTTAAATATATATATATATATATATATAAATAAAAATGACTGTGTGTTTATATGTAGGTGTGTCCGTCTATATATATATATATATATATATATATATATAGATGTATTCATGTATGTATATATATATATATATATATGAATGACTTTGTGTGTGGTGTGTGCTTGTGTATATGTTTGTGTGTATATATATATATATATATATATATATACATATATACACACACATACAAATCCACTTAAATATATATATGCTCAAAATAATTTGCCAAACTGTTTCAAAGTTATTTCAGTGGTTTGCTTTGGTTTGATTTCTCAGTTTAATGGCATATCAACATTTGTGAGGTATTTAAAGCTATCCATATAGCAGAACAGTATTGCTACTATTCAACCTATATCTAAGAGGGCTGGGTTTTCTCTCTGGTATTTCTTCAAAGGGAATGTAATAGCATGTCTGGAGTTTGAACTTACTATGATATTCCAATCTAGCACATTAGCCACTCTGTCATGGGGACTTTTATTATCTCTATGATTCATATAGAAACACATAGAATTTTATTTTTTCTCCATTTTTTTCTTAAATTTCTTCTTAAATTTTTTCTTTAAATTTAAAAATAATTGATATACAATCTATTATATTAAATATACAATCTAAATATATATATATATTTTTTTTTTTTCATCATACAACGTGTGAAAGTATGTGCGATACCCTAGCCTCATCAGCCGCCAACCAGGGTGATAACACCGTTTCGGTAGCTCAAGGCAGTACTGCCACTCCTGACACTACCGAGGAGTGGCAGTTCCGCCTTGAGCTACTGAATGAATATACAATCTATTATATTAAATTTTACTTAACCTTTTCAGAGGCATTCATTTTAATGTTTAGTCTTTAAAATTAGTAACTTTTTTTAATATTTTTCTTATTGTCAAAATCATTTCTACTTCAAGCTATTCAGTTTAATCAAACAGTTCAATTTCAAACAATTCAGTTTAGCATACAAATACAGTTCCATTTCAAACAATTCAGTTTAGCATAAGTACGCAGTTTAAATGTCAAAACAGATCTATTTCAGGTAATT
Source organism: Sepioteuthis lessoniana (assembly GCA_963585895.1). Classification (NCBI taxonomy): domain Eukaryota; kingdom Metazoa; phylum Mollusca; class Cephalopoda; order Myopsida; family Loliginidae; genus Sepioteuthis; species Sepioteuthis lessoniana. The sequence goes on from OY757920.1 coordinate 40,002,242, forward strand.
CAGTTTAGCATGAGTATACAGTTTAGTTCTATTTGACCCATAGATAGGACCCTATAAGGTGCTACCATTCTGGGCTAGAGAGGACCTAGGAACCATGTCAATGAAGGGCTACTCCACATTACCTAAAGCTCCAGTATTACTGGAACCCCACTATCAGATTGTTTAGTGTCATATCAAGGATGCTCATTGGAGGTGGGGCTTACCCTTTGGCAGAGATGCAGTCAGTGTATTCTACAGCCCGAGTTGACTATGCAAATGTTTAATTGAATTGCATTGCACTCATATGTCATGTGCATTGAAAGAGCTACTACTTATTATATATACAGGGTTTCAAAGGTTATCTAGTGGGTAGGATATATATATATCCTATCCACTAGATGACCTAGGCATGTTCGGTTGAAGACTGTAGAGTGTTTTCTCTTTAATATCTTTAAGAGAAGACATTCAAGTCTTCTTGTTATTTTTTTATGTCTGGGTCAAGGTAGTGAAGAAAGTGCCCCATACTCGCCCAAGCACTTTCAACCATTTTGCTGGTTGTCCTCAGGGGTTGTGTCAGGTTGTTTGTTGGCGTGAGTTTTTATATTTATTTGGAGTGTTTTCTTCTTTTTTTTTTGCTCATTCTGTTTGGAGGGGTGTTAGGGTTAGTTATTGAATATGTTTAATATGTTAATACCTGTGTTAAATGCTATTTTATTTATTGTAGGTTTCTTATTGTTCACGGTTATTGCTTTGTGAATAGAGATACTATTTAATCCACACTTGTGAGGATAAGAGGATTCCTTCTTTTTCCAAGGGTATTAGTCTGAAAGTGAATGTAATAACACGATTAGAGTTCAAACTCTCTTACTTTGAGGCCAAAGTCCAGTATTTTAGCCATTGCTACATAAGAACTCTCCTTGTGATGACCTGTGAACCTCTCTCTCTCTCTCTATCCATATATATATATATACAGAGAGAGAAAGAGAGAGATGCAAATGCTATTTGTAATTTATAGAAGGAAGTGTAGTGAAATAATGTAATGTAACAACATCTTTATGAACATGTATATATTCAAAAGAATGACAATTTTTGCGGCTGGAGCAAGGTGAAGAGTAAAACTAAAAAATAACAAAAAACAAGGATGAAAGATTCTCCACAGGAAAGTTGTTAGCATAAAGTGAATCATTAATGAGTTTTAGCTTGTGCAGCCATAAGTGAAGCTGTTCTGGATCCAGATCAAAACTTTTGGCAATAAAACAAAAGCACCAACTCCAATCAATTTGCCATGCATATATTTTGCTTTGACCACATTTGAAACAGACCTCTCCTGTCCACCATCCCTCTTGCACACCGCAGTCAAATCTGATGCAGAAAGCCTGGTCATTATTTATCTCTGATATTGGTAAAAATAAAAAATAAGAAAATAAAAAAAATATTCTGTCCAACCAAAGTCATAAAAACTCCAACAAAATCACCCAAGGTTTAGGGATGTGAAAGTAGAATATAAAAGTGTACACGGATTTGTTTGATGTCGGTGGTCTCTAATCAGAGTCATATAGGCTATTGCATTTAATGTGAAGAACCATACCGCCCTCTACCCCAACTACTAGTGGCACTAATGCCAATAGATGGTCACTGAAAGCAAACCAATCTATTGACTTGGCCATTAAGGGAGGAATTAACATGAACAGTCCAGGAGATTAGGCTGACTTTGGTGAATTCATTTGCTTTGATCTACCTCATTCTACTTCCAATTTTGGTAAATTGAAGTGTGGTAAGTAGGATGAGTTCTTTGAAAGACTGTCACAATTGGAAAGTATTTCAATGCCATGTGACAGGAGAGAAACTAAGAAGTTTAACTCTTCTCTAAAAACTTTCAGAAAAGTGCAAGTAAACTGCTTTCTAGCCAAAAAAAAAATTGCTGTAACCACAAATCTTTCTATTAATGATAATAGAGAACAATCCCTACTGTTTATCTTTTTCCATGTTTGCACTGGTCACTATAAGCAGACCTGTTACGTATTTACTAACTTCTCAAGGAATATGAGAGGGTTTTTATTGACTTTCTTACTACTTGCATCAGTTTGTTAACAGGTTAACTTGTTTCGTCTGTCATCTTACTTTATGAGGATTGGCCATACTAATACTCCTTTTAATTGTAAATATTATTTTATTTTTCACTCATTCACAGATCATTTGAAATTTCTTTTCATGAATAAACATTGGAATAATCCCCCACTTCCCTCACAATAAAAGTCCTTTCGGAAATAGTTTAGAATCTCACAGAGGGACCAGTGCATTTTGGAGGTTGTAGTTTTAAAGGTTTTCAGTTATAGTGAAAAAATAGAACTAGTTAAGTGTGGATTGTGGATACCAGTTTACCCCTCCATTTTTTGGCCTTGTGCCAGATTTGGGATGATTTTTCGTTAAATATCATGATTAGCAGTTGCTGGAGGAAATCAAATCATTCAGATTGGCATAAAATTGAAACCATTCATTGAGAAAAGACCAAAAGGATTGAACTTGAGTTGACATGTGATAAACAAATCAACCAAACTGCAACTCTCGGTCTCTCTCTCCCTATATATATATATATATATATATATATATATATGTCTAGACTACGTACTTAGAACATCGATTGACAAAATCAAAGAGAATGGCTTTGAACTGACGAAGAAAAGAAGCAGAAGATACCCCGCAACAACAATTACCGACGCCGACTACGCCGATGACATAGCGATACTGGCAAATACACCTGACCAAGCCAAAACACTTCTGCATAGTTTGGAACGAGCAGCAGCAAGCATAGGCCTCTATGTTAATGCACACAAAACGGAATATATGTGCTATAACCAAACGGGGGACATCTCCACTCTAAAAGGAACCCCTCTTAAACTAGTAGACAAATTCACTTACCTGGGAAGCAGCGTCGAATCAACCGAAAAGGACATCGAAACAAGGTTAACGAAAGCATGGACAGCTATCAATAGGCTATCGACTATATGGAAATCAGACCTAACCGATAAAATGAAACGCAGTTTCTTCCAGGCAGCGGTCACATCGATACTGCTATATGGATGCACTACATGGACGCTAACAAAACGGCTGGAGAAGAAACTAGATGGCATTTACACAAGGATGCTACGTGCAATCCTGAACAAGTCCTGGCAGCAACATCCCACAAGACACCAACTGTACGGCCACCTGCCCCCTATCACAAAAACTATTCAAGTTAGACGAACCAGACATGCAGGACATTGCTGGAGAAGCAGAGATGAACTCATAAGAGATGTACTCTTATGGATCCCCACACATGGCCGCGCAAAAGCAGGACAACCAGCACGAACGTACATTCAGCAGCTATGTGAGGATACAGGTTGTTGTCCTGAAGACCTACCTAGGGCGATGAACGATAGGGAGGAGTGGCGAGAGAGGGTCAGGGATATCCGTGCTGCCAGCACGATATGATGATGATGATGATATATGTTTATGTGTATGTATCGCGGAAAAGGTCATGAATTATTGTATAAAACACTGATCTACAAGTTTGATGAGTTTTATGTCTTTAAGTGAAAAGTTTGTTGAAAAACAAAAGTTACAAAGTCTTTTCGAGTAAGGAAAAGATAATATCAGAAAGAAAAGTTCATGCATTCAATGTAGCTATTTGAATCATCTAAGTCTAGTTAATATATTTTGTGTGTGTAAAAGATCTTTGTCCAAGTATGTCACTGTGTAGGAGAGAAAGTGCTTATATGTGCTAATATAAGCAGACGCAACAAAAAAAAATCATCAGCTGGGGAAAGAATGTAATAGTAGTATTAGCATGATTATATAAACCAAATATGTTCATACAATTCCAAATAATTGAATCATGTTGGCATTGAATTGTTCTTGAAGGAACAGAATGTTAGATCTTCACTCAATAGAAATGAATTTAAAAGTTTTGCATAGACTTACAGAATGCATCTATAAATCTACTGAAGATTTATTAATTTTAAGGCTGCTTTTTAAGATTGTGGTAGTCTTGAAATTAGATAAAAATGTTAACAATTTCTCTATGAATCTAATTGGTTAAAAAAATATTTTTTTATAATCTAGGAAGGAAAAGGTTTCCTAAATTATTTTAGGTTTTGATCCTTTAAATTTTCTGTCGCCAGTCAAATATTGCCATCTGCAAATCTCAAAGAAATTTTCAAAATAGTACATGAGTGCTGATTGATGAATAAATGGAAAAATACAGATAGAAAATTTACAACTTTTAGAGCCTCTTTCTGAACAAAACCCTTTTATTTAGTAAGGAAATCTGTTGATTATTTATGTATATATGAAATAAGATGAAATTATCAAGCAATTTGAGCCAACAAGGAGAAGAAAAGTGAGATCCAGAATGAAATGGATGTGTATGGTGACAAGTAATATGAAAAACAGACAACCTGGTCACTAAGGGCATATATATAACATAGCTAGTGAGCCAACTGTAGTCGAGGGCAACCTGATGGCTCCTTTTTCAATAACTATAACACTGAGGTGTAAGGGAGGATGCTACTTCTCTCCCTAGATTGCTCCACTAACCCTTGATCCATATGTTATAAAAATTTAATAAATAACCATATTTTGAGTTTTTGGTATAATTCGACTTAGGATTGAACCTCAGTCTCCTGGACCATAGGCGAACACTGAAGCCATTATGCCATTGGCCCGGTTAAATATATATTTATTTTTGAATAGTGAATTTGATCCTTACTAAATGCCCTATTATACTTGTAGTTGTGAGCTAAAAATAACCTATCTTTAATAAATAGTTTTTTAATACTTCTGTTGTCTCTATCATAAATATAGAAGAAACTCAATTTTATGATGGTTACCATTACCAACTGAGCTTTCCACTTATGCTTTTGAAAAAGTGCAAATCCTTCTCTTATGAAGCCTTGGTGGGCAATCAGTCAAGAAGAAAGACAACTTGGAAAACTTTTTTTTTTCATCTATAACAACTCATTGTTGACCATAATGTTACAATACTACAGTGTTTTAGATAGACATATCAATAGTCGTGATTTGCAAAGCACATAGCCATATGTATGGAGCACCCACTGAGAAATGAACTTACTAGTAATTGTCTACTAGACGAGCTTACTCACTATTATACCATCCAAGGCACCCATTTTAATCAAAAAGTTATTTACTAAACTTTCTTAAGTCTGACATACTCATCCAAATACTGAGTAGACTGATTGTTGCTTAATTTCAATGATTGATGCGTGACTTGATGGTAAAATGTTGACAATTTTTGACTGTTGAATATTTCAAATGGACTGAAAAACCAGGGAAATTGCATCAATTATAGATATAAATGTTTATAAAAAAATGTAAGTTAAAATGCTAGTGGACATATTTTGTTGAATTGGCACTCAGAGCAAATGGCGTGAATTTTGCTAATCTACTTTCAATGTTAGTTTTTAAGACTTTAATTGTGCAGCTTGGATTCATAAGTGACAAGGATTATTTTTAAATTTCACTTTCCTTTTTTAAGAACCTGAGGCGAAAATTTTGTCTTACCCAAAGCAGAGAAAACTTTCACTGATTTAATGTGAAGAAGATTGATTTTAAAAACTCTGCAACCACTGATCCCAAAATTGAAGCAATTTATTTTCTATATTAGTATTCAGATTTTATGTACAGTCGTAATGCCTTTCAACAGAGGATTAGAGTGCAGCATCTGTTCAATCACCAGTAATTTTAAACTCAAATCTGTTAGACTTTTTAACTTAATTTATCTTAATTTTAATTGCTTTACATCCCATAATATATGGAGTAATCTTGAATTTTATTATTAAAGAAAGCATTGTGTACCATTGTTAATTTTAACTAGTTTTTCATTCATCTTAATTTTTTTCTTGTTTTTCATTTTGCAATATTAGTTGTAGTATTATCTTGAATTTCATTATTAGAGGAAGGATTGTCAACTATTATAATGGTATTAAATGGGAAAGAATCAAGAAACAAGAGAGGAAAGTAGGGAAGAAGATGTGGTGAAAGAAGAGAGGTAATGAAGCTAGAGAAAAAACTATGCATGATTTGAGAAAATTTATTCCATTAATTTTAATAATTTCATTTTACTTGTTAAAGGAATATTTTATGAAGCAAGAATGTCCAGCTATTAAAGAAAAATGTTTTGAATCTTATTTGTTATTAGTTTATTTACTGCTAAATAAAAAAAGCAACTTAAATAAACATCCTCTATACACCCGACCAAGCCGAAACACTACTGCATAGTTTGGAACGAGCAGCCGCAGGCATAGGCCTCAATGTTAATGCACACAAAACGGAATATATGTGCTATAATCAAATGGGGGACATCTCCACTCTAGAAGGAACCCCTCTTAAACTAGTAGACAAGTTCACTTACCTGGGAAGCAGCGTCGAATCAACCGAAAAGGACATCGAAACAAGGTTAACGAAGGCATGGACAGCTATCAATAGGCTATCGATTATATGGAAATCAGACCTAACTGATAAAATGAAACACAGTTTCTTCCAGGCAGCGGCCACATCGATACTACTATATGGGTGCACTACATGGACGCTAACAAAACAGCTGGAGAAGAAGCTAGACGGCAATTACACAAGAATGCTGCGTGTAATCTTGAACAAGTCCTGGCAGCAACACCACACAAGACACCAACTGTACGGCCACCTGCCTCGTATCACGAAAACTATTCAAGTTAGACGAACCAGACATGCAGGATACTGCTGGAGAAGCAGGGACGGACTCATAAGAGATGTACTCTTTTGGACCCCCACACATGGCCGCGCAAAAGCAGGACGACCAGCATGAACATACATTCAGCAGCTATGTGAGGATACGGGATGTTGTCCTGAAGACCTGCCTAGGGCGATGAACGATAGGGAGGAGTGGCGAGAGAGGGCCAGGGATATCTGTGCTACCAGCGCGACATAATGATGATGATGATGATGATGTGTGCTATAGCCCAGTCAGTGAGGCTTAGATTAAACAAAGTATATTCCCTGAAGATGGGTACCCACCTCCAAAACAAAGGTGTCCTGGTTATTACACTAAACTGTATTTGATGTTGAGTGGGGAGCTAAAATTCTGGACAGTGGCCTTGAATTGAGTCATCTTGAACTCCAGTCATGCTATTATGTTCTCTTTTGTAATAAAACCCCCAGGAAATATATGAATGCCCTTATCTCACAAGCTATGGATAAATATTAGTACAACAGGTCTATAACTAAGACAAATTTGGTATTAAATTACCCATGAAAGTTGATATGTCATGAAATAAAGAAGATAATCTGATGGTGAAGCTTTCATCCAGTAGATCTCTGAAATATCGAGTAACTTTCATTGCTATTACTCCCAGCTCCACCATCTGATGAAAGAGATCTGTTTAAAAATTATTTACTGTTGATATGATAATATGCAAAAAAAATCTTTTAAGAAACAACTACACAAAAAATGTAAATATGAATGAACTATGAATGCAATTTCTTAATCTCCTGACAGAATAATGTCATTAAAATCAATCAATCAATCAAAGAGTGCTGATTCCATAATTTTGACAGCTAAGTAAGTATATATATATATATATATATATATATATATACACACACACAAATCTATATTTAATTATATTTTGCAGTTCAGGATATCAAAAACAAGGCTGAATAAATAAGACAACTTTTACCAAAACAACTATAAAAAGAATCCTCCCATAACGCTGTCTGATACATTGGATTTTCTAACCAGTCTATTGTAAAATAACCCGTCGGCACATTGCTCAATTTTCGTCTCCTTGTAATTAAACATGCCCTCTGATCCTCAATGGAATCTGGTGGTAGAGATACGATACTAACTCTCCCTTTTTGAATAGCTGAATAACTCCGCAAATAGCGTGTGAGAGAGTAATTACAGCCACATGTTTGTAAACAGCTTTCAAGACCTGAGATTAGCACCATTACAGAAATATCTGCTCAGTGCCAAGAACATAAAGCAGACTCACTTGAGCTTCTCGACGAAGAAACATCCTGAAAATTTGTTCCCTTGCTAAACAAGTAAACAGGTAAGCAGTTCTTAGAAAATTACAGTCATTGAAGTAAGGTAAATGTCAAGCAAGTATTAGCCATGGCAATCCTGTAAGGTTGTGTACTTTTGGGAAGGATTTTCTCTCTGAAGAGGATAAATTGGAAGTTGTTTTGATTAGGATGCTTTCCTCTCCTAACAGGACGTGTTGTCTGGAACATTCTTAAACAAAGAACAAGATTCAGAATTGCTCCAATTAATTACTGTTTGTTTGTTATGCCTCCTTGGGCATCTCTCTTTTTTACTATCTTCTCGCAGCAACATTAGAAAAAAAAGAGAGAGTTTGATTTTGTTTGGTTTTATGGCACATCATTCATTTTAGGTTATTAATGCCAAAACCATTTTTATACATATAAACAGTTCTATTTCAAGAAATTCAGTTTAGTATAATTACAGTTTTTTGTTTACACAGTTAAATGTCAAAACAACTTTATTTCAAACAATTCAGTTTAGCATAAGTACTCAGTTTAGTTCTATTTGATTCATAGATAGGACCCTATCAAGTGCTACCATTCCAGGCCAGAGTGGACCTGGGAGTGATGGCAATGAAGTGGAACATTCCTCAAAGCTCCAACATTACTGGAACGACACTTGTTGGAGGGGGATCTTACCCCCCTGCAGAGAAGCAGTCTGCATATTCTACAGCCCCAACCTCCTGGGCAAAATAAGACAGAGAAAATATTTGCACAGAACATATGATATATTTATAGATATCTATATATAGATCAAGTTCTGGTAATTCATCTGATAGTTCCCAAAAATTCCTACTTAAATCCTTTTCCTTACCATTTTTTCTAAAATCATTCAGTTCATTCTTTAATCTTTTACACAATTGCAGCTTTTTTTATCTGATTCGGTAATTCGTTCCAAAAATATTTTACTCTATTAGCAAAAAATTCAATTTGTTAATCATATTTACCAACCCCTCTGCTCGGGCAGGATATGACACAAGGTCAATTTTTAAGCGAAGTTTAACAGGTTTGAATTCAGAGCTTTCCTTCTCCTAGACTAGTTGCCTCACCAAGGTTGAAGAACCTAATCTGCCCTACTATTTACCCATAGCTGGAGGGAGAATAATTGGATTCATACCTTTCCCAAAGGTATTAGTACTATGTGAAATGCACTCAGTCTCGTCCAGGATTTGAACTCGTGTCGCCGTGTCCATTTCCTACGACGGTAACCATTACACCACCGGTACCTCCAATTCAATTTGTTAATAGAGTTAGTTTTTGAAATTTGCCGTGACAGAAAATTTACAATTCAAGATGATATTAAATAAATGTCTACTATCATGAGAAATTCCATTATTTTGAAAGTTTCAATTAGATCACCTTTCATTCTTCTTTCTAGTAGTCAATCCTAGTTTCGCAAATCTCTCCCTGGAACTGTTATTGTTTACTCTTTTTATTAGCCTTTTCACTCTTCTTGATAGCATTCTAAAATGTCTGGGTTTTTGGTTTAAACTCAAGTACATCCACTTAAAGTTAGAGTGGACCCAGGGGTAATGGCAATAAAAGAGTACTCTAAATTCCCCAAAGCTCCAGGACAGGATTCTTACCACTTGATGCAGTTTAGCATATTTACCAACCCCTCCACTCAGGCAGGATATGACACAAGGTCAATTTTTAAGCGGAGTTTAACAGGTTTGAATTCAGAGTTTTCTTTCTCCTAGACTAGTTGCCTCACCAAGGCTGAAGAACCTAATCTGTCCTACTATTTACCCATAGCTGGAGGGAGAATAATTGGATTCATACCTTTACCAAGGGTATTAGTGCTATGTGAAATGCAATCAGTCTCGTCCAGGATTTGAACTCATGTCGCCGTGTTCATTTTCTACGACGATAACCATTACACCATAGGCACCTCCTTAATGCAGTTTAGTATCATATCTTGTTGAGTGGGTTTTAACCCTCTGCAGAGATGCAGACTGTGTATTCTACAACCCTGGTATATTTTAAAGTAATTTCTTCTTAATTACAGTAATTTGCTTGTGCCCTGTTAAATGATTTCTAGTTATTAATAATAATCCAGAGTAATCAATAATAGCTGCAAAAAATAATACTTAATTAAAATAATCTACCATTACATGCTATCAAGTATTCATATCCAATACTAATAATTTTATAACAAATCTATTTGATCCAGAGATGAGGTACTAACAGTCTAGGTCAAAGTGGACTTGGAGGTAATATCTATAAACAGAAACTCCATACTCCCCAAATCTCCAAAACTGGAGCCTCACCATCAGATGCAGTTTAGTGTCATACTCAGTACACCCCTTTTTTGAGGAATTGTATTACACCTTTTTAGGGGATTCAGTCAGTATATACTAAGCTCCATTGACAAGATGGCAGAGGGAGAGTGCCTATTTCAGGCAGGGTTAGAATATTTGATACCAGGATTCTCTCTCCATTTTTTTGTCCTGGCCATGTCCACGTCTGAAGATGGAAACACTACTAAGATTATCAGCTATCACACTTTGATCCCAAACTTCATTTTGGAGAAAGTTGACGTTCTTGTAGGAATAGTGACCTTCAGTTGTAAGAAAGGATAGTATTTTTTGATACCAGAGCAGTAACTTGCTGACTTGAGATGTTTTTTGTTTTTAATTTTATTTCTTTTTAATTTTTCTTTCATTGTGGGCAACAAAGAGTAATGATAATTAGTGACAACTTTAGTGAAGCTTATTCATAAAAACAAACAAAACCTTAAACAAAAAAGGCCTCTAAAATCCTTTCTTCTTATTTTGGAAGCATTGTGAAGTGTTTTTCTTTTGTAACAAAACAAGTTGAATTATAGGCTGCAAAGTGCCAATCAACAACCAAAAAAAAAAAAAGAAAACACATCTCCAGAAAGTAGGCAGGAGCAAATTCTCTCTCTCTCTCTATATATATATATATATATATATTTCTTTTTTTTTTTCATGAATCTTCAAAGAAAGTGTACCTTCATTATCTCCCTGTGATGAAAACGTCCTAACTGTATTAAGTTTTTGATTAGTGGGAGTGTAATGGATTTGAGGAATCTTTGCCAGGGAATTAATTTGAATGGCATTTGAAGATTCACAGATTTTGTCAGGAAAATAACTAGTTGTAAGTTTTTGACTAACAAAGAAAGACACTTGCATTTCCTCTTTCATTCCTGTTGTCGTGTCTTTGATCGTTTAATGAAAATGAGAAACAAATATTGGTTTATCTCATGACGCAAAACTAACTGAAGACAAAAAAACAAACTCTGGGACTTTGCACTTTTCTTTCTAGCACTAATGACAAATCCTGATTAAAAAAGAAAGAAAACTTACAACTGACAAAGATTACTTGTTCAATTCTGAGATCTAAATAAGTTATTCTCATGTTCCGTGGGAGACTGCTTCAGGAATAGATAGCTGATAGATTTGTGACGTAATAAGTTTTCTATTAGATATTTTTCTGTGACAGCACAATTTTGGAATTAGTTTGATTCATTGAAAAAATTGTGTGTACAATATCTCAGTGACCTTAATAATGCTAAATCAGCTTTTTTTTTTAAATTTGTTTTTTTTGCTAAAACCTACGGTTTTAATTTAGTAATAATAAAGTAAGTAAAGTTGGCGACTTTAGTTGAGGGTGACCCGAGGGCTCCCTTTTCAATAGCTACTACACTGAGGTGTTGGGGAAGGTGCTACTCCATTCTCAGGATTGCTTCACTTTACCCTTGATCCTCTCCTCATAATGCTGAGGGCTAAGCAAGGTGGCATCAAGTACCATTTTTTTGAGTCTTTGGTATGACTCGATATAAAATTAAGTCTCTTAGTAGACTTAAGATGAACAATCCATGTAGAATGTATTTTAATAATATATTCATATATAGTTCTCAGTGCTCGGCTATTAATATATAAGAATATAGAATTATATAAAGACCTCACACGTTGAGCAAATATCAATAATTTCAAGTAAAACTTAACAGATAAAATTCCATTATAAATTTATTTCAATGATCTTTTTGCAAGTCTGTATCCTATATGTTAAGGTTTACTTAAAATTACTGAGGCATACAAATATATATATATGTGTGTGTGTGTGTGTGTGTGTCTAGATAGTTTGTTCAGCCTTTGTACACATTTGACATCTAACTTACAGTGACTAAAAGTGAATAAACAATCCTTGTCTTAGATATCTATTGAAACATGCTTCATGTATATATATATATATATATATATATATATGTGTGTGTGTGTGTGTGTGTGTGTTAACAAAATAAACCAAGCCAATTATTAAATAAAAATTCCATTTAATATCTAATGATTATAAACTGGTCATAACTTCCCCACCTCTCTTTTCTCTCACCCCTGTCAATTTTTATCTGCTCCCTCTCCTCTTTCCTTCAATTCTCTTCATCAACCTTTATCTCTAAAAAGCAACAAATGAAAATTTGTTTAAAACTCTTCTTCTTTACTGAAATTACCAGCTATTAATGAGAGAATAGAATCCCTATTATCTCACAGACTAAACAAACTTATATGTGAATGAATACAGGAACACTAACAGTTATCAATAATCTTTTTAGAAAATAGTAACTTAAAGGCAGCCTTTGGCACACATTATACTCAACATCTAGTCACATTAATTCATAGAATTTAGTCAATGTCTGGCAGAATAATCTCTTGGATTAAAAATTGCCGCCACACAAGAATTAGTAAAGGTGAACAGGTGTGAGGTATGCAACAGCAGCCATCAGATTTCTGTTACCATCATGGTCTTGGATGGTGAACACTGTGTATCTATGATTGGAACTTATTTGAAAAATGGTGACTATCATTGCAGTACAGCAGTTACTTAGTATGCAATTCATAGTTAATCTATTCCCTAATGATTTCTTATAAACTCGAGTCTTTAAACAAAAGTTACTGATAACTGATGAACTGAATGATTTTATTTGTTATGGAATCATATCAATACCAGAAGCAGTAACTCAGCAAGTGCTACAGCACTCAAAGGTGAGACCTCAGGAATGTATAACACATGAGGTTGGTTAGTTGGGTTTTATGGTATATCAACCTTTGTAGGTTATTTAACACAAAATCCTTTTTTTATGCAAATTGTCAGTTCTATTTCAAACAATTCAGTTTTCCATGAGTAATCAATTATCAAAAACATTTCTATTTCAACCTATTCAGTTTATTCAGACAGTTCTAATTCAGCTTAGAATGAGTAGAGATTTTGTTGACTCGCAGTTAAATGTCAAAACAAAACAATTCAGTTTAGTGTAAGTACAGTTTCAATGTCAAAAACAGTTCCATTTCAAACAAATCAGTTTAGCATAAGCGCATAGTTTAAAAATTAAGTAGAGTTTAATTGTCAAAAACATTTCTCTTTCAAGCTTTTCCGTTTAGTCAAACAGTTCTAATTCAAACAATTCAGTTTAGCATAAGTATGAAGTTAGTTCTATTTAACCATAAATAGGGCCCTATCAGGTGCTACCATTCCAGGCCAGAGTGGACCTGGGAGCAATAGCAATGAAGGGGTGCTCCACATTCCTAAAAGCTCCAGCATCACAGGAACCTTACCATCAGATTGCTTAGTATAACACATGAGGGATAGTGACTTGGATGATATAATCATTAAAAGTTCTGTCTATAAACTACTACCAATTATATATATATATATATATATATATTAGAGAGAGAATAAAAGTTATATATGAATAAAATGATATTGATAGATATTGAGAAGTTTGTCTACAACCTTTGGTTTCATAAAGTTTTACAAACAATAATCGTCAGGCAGATAACGAAAGGAATATATATATATATATATATATATATATATATATATATATATATATATATATATATAAAGGAAAAATAAATATATATATATAGGGAGAGATAGAGAGGGAACAAGAGAGAGAGAGAGAGTGAGAGAGAGACTATTCAACACACAAAATTCCACCCTTTTCTTTAATTCCAAGTTGTTTCTCCAGAACTTCTCAGTTTAAAGATTCAGGGTGTATCTGGCCCACCTATCTGTATGGGTGGGAGGCTATTTTTATTTTCAGCAATGAACATTAAAAAGAAATATCAGATAGAGTAACAACTATTTTTAGTTGATTGAAATGAACTAGTTTTAACTGTTTGAATTTAAAGAAAAAAAATTTAAATTAGAAAATCTTGTGAGGAGGGGAGAAAAAAAAACTGCAGCTGAGAAAGTAGAAATAGTAGAAGACAGCATCTCATTATTTTAAGATAGAAAATTGACATGCTCCATGTCAGTAATAATAGCAAACCATCCCTCCGTATATGGTGAAAACTGAGAACATCTATCAATGTCTGATACTTTAATTAGATAAGTTTGATATTCTACATCGAAAGAAAAAAAGATTCTTTCGTTCCTGTTTACGCATTATTGTCCTTCTATAGAAGAGAAATAATGGCTCCCACTTTACTACAACTGTATTTAACTGACATCAGACCATGTCAGAATATGGCACAAAACCCTTTTATAGTAAAGATAGTGCATGAACCAAGACTCCTGCGCAGCAGATGCAAAAATTCTTGACCCTATCAGCTTTCCTCTTTTGAGACGCTAAAGGCATCAAGCAATAAATTTTGACCAGCAAGCAGATATAGATCTAGGGAGATAGTCCTTTAAGGCCAAGTTTTAGTTGGAGAAATATAATTACCCGGCACAAATGACAGGTGGCCAATCCAGAGACCTGCAGGTAACTCTGACTGTTTAGTGTAGAGTACAATATAATCATTTTTTTATACATTTTAGGAACACTTGGAAAGAAACCAGTTTCCTGATTAGAAATTTATGTTGTCCTTTTTATTAATTTTCCAAACCTAAGAGATCATTCTGCTGGATTATAAATAATTAGAAATAAATCAAATGCCATAGACTTTAATTAGTATTTGAGTTATCTCCCTTAAGAGATTATAACTGGAATGAGCAGGACTGCAGATCTTACAGTTATTGATTTCGAGGTGCTCATGGTGTAATGGTTATCGTCGTAGTAAATGGACATGGCAACACGGGTTCAAATCCTGGACGAGACTGATTGCATTTCACATAGCACTAATACCCTAGGGAAAGGTATGAATCCAATTATTCTCCCTCCAGCTATAGGTAAATAGTAGGACAGACTAGGTTTTTCAGCCTTGGTGAGGTAACTAGTCAAGGAGAAGGAATATTCTGAATTCAAACCTGTTAAACTTCGCTTAAAAATTGACCTTGTGTCATATCCTGCTTGAGTGGAGTGGTTAGTAAATATGGTACAGTTATTGATTTGAAATTTTTTTATTTTCTAAGAGCATTTTAATAGTAATGAGTTCAAAAAAATTCCTTTATGATATACCATTTTTTTTGGATCACATGCATACAAATTGTATTGGAAATTATTCTATTTTATTTGGGTATTTTAATGTGTTGTGTTCTCAAAAATGTCAAGGGGAATCTCCAGGTCGAAGTGGCTAATGAGTTTGACAGCAACAATGTAGAAAGTGAGTTAGATTTCCAGTCATACAATTACTTTCACTTTCAGACAAATGCTCTTGGGTAAGGTATGAACTCCTTTATCCCCACCAACTATGCGTTAAATACCACCACTGCTGTTCTTCTATGAGGATGCCTTCAGCATTAAATTGCCCAAGAAGATTGATTGGTCATTAAACAAAGAAACCAAACCGAATGACGAGACTTTTTAGTTGTTATGGTTACATATGTACACATTTTCCAAGATATAGATAAGGAACTTCTAGAGAATGTGATCAGGGTAGAAGGCATTTATTACAATAAAAGATCTATTCAAAGCAAAACAAGACAAGATCCTTCATGCCAATCTCTTCATTAGCATTGTTTGATCCACAATGTTATATACAGGTGGAATATCCTGGACAAGACTGATTGCATTTCACATAGCACTAATACTCTTGGGAAAGGTATGAATCCAATTATTCTCCCTCCAGCTATGGGTAAATAGTAGGGCAGATTAGGATCTTCAGCCTTGGTGCGACAACTAGTCTAGAAGGAAAACTCTGAATTCAAACCTGTTAAACTTCACTTGAAAGTTGACCTTGTGTCATATCCTACCGGAGCAGAGGGGTTGGGAAATACATATACAGGTGGAATATGGTCTACTATTAAGAAAGAAGAACAGAGACTTAGGAAAGATCCATGTGTGAAATAACATTGCATGATTACATCTGAAGCAAATTAATTTAAGAGCAGAGTTGAGAGAAATATGGGATCATGGAGTATTGAAAACAGAAGTTCCACCGAGCAGAAAATGCCACAAAGTTCACAGACAACTCTCGGACCTGTGCAATTGTCAAGTGTTGTCTAAGAGACTGGAAATGATCATTTGGTAGATCTCCGTGATAATAGGAAGAAATTGCCAAGTGATTTTAACTAGCATTTGTTACATATTGACCCTTGACCAAGCCATCATTCAGAGATTTCTCTGAACAGGACACACCTGTGCAAATTAGCAGAAGCAGTCACATGGTTTACTGGAAGTCGTGGGCATTATGAAATGATATATCCAGATGTCTGTGTGAGGATCTGACTCAGTTGGAGGTGGTGTGAGTCATTGCCACCTTGCAATCACAGAGTGCACCCACTGGGGTAGTGGACTACAGTGGCCTCTGGTTGAATAACCCCTGGCTGAGAAGCAGAAGAAGTGCTAAGTGGGGTATTGAAGATAACACCGCATCATAAAGTCAAGAGAAAAAGAAGTTATAGGTCTATATAGCAGTTTGTCTTTGTCTCCTTGTCTCCATCTCTCTCTCTCTCTCTCTTACACATTACAGAGATTTGACCCCTTTCGAAAGAATAAAAAGACGTGTATATTTTCATGAAGATGGTTGTTTGGGTTTTATGGCATATCAACCTTTGTAGGTTATTTAACACCAAATCTATTTTTACGAAAATAATTGGTTCTGTTTCAAACAATTCAGTTCAGCATAAGTACACAATTTAATTGTCAAAAACATTTCTATTTCAAACTAATCAGACAGTTTTAATTCAGCTAATTCAGTTTAGTGTAAGTAGATATTTTGTTTACCCACAGTTAAATATCAAAACAGTTCAATATATAACAATTCAGTTTAGTGTAAGTACAGTTTCAATGTCAAAAACAGTTCCATTTTAAACAATTCAGTTTAGCATAAGCTCATAGTTTAAATGTAAGTATAGTTTAATTGTGAAAAACATCTCTATTTCACACTATTTAATTTAGTCAAACAGTTCTAATTCAAACAATGCAGTTTAGTTCTATTTAATCCATAGGAAGAGCCCTATCAGGTGCTACCATTCCAGGCCAGAGTGGACCTGGGAGCAATAGCAATGAAGGGGTACTCCACATTCCCCAAAGCTCCAACATCAATGGAACCTCACCATGAGATTGTTTAGTGTCATATGCAGGACTCTCATTGTTGGGGTTTACCTCTCTGCAGAGGTGCAGTCAGTGTATTCTACAACCCCAGCCAACTGGCCAATTTTATGAAGAAGCATTGTGGTTCTCTACACATGAAGAAGAGCAAGATCAAAAATGAAATGGAAGTGCATTGTGTTCACTGATGTAAAAAATATAAAGTAACCTAAGAAATGTACAAATTGAATTTGAAGTTGTTTTTCTTTTGATGAGCATTTTAAAAATGAGCTTGCAAAAATTCAGCTACAGTATGCCATTTTTATTTTTTATGGTCACATCTCTACAAAAATTGCATTGTGATATTATTGTTAAAGTTGGCAACCATAGTCAAGGGCGACCAGAAGGCTCTCTTTTCAATAGCTACTACTACTGTAGGGGAGGACGGTACTCCTTTCCCTGGATTGCTCCATTTTACCCTTGATACCTACCTTATATTGGCGAGTGTTAAGCAAGGAGGTATCAAGTGCCATTTTTAAAGTCTTTGGTATGACGCAATCTGGGATTGAACCAAGGTCTCCCGGACCTAGATTATCAAAATCATGGAAGTAAATTTTTTTTATCATCTTTTCTTTGTTTTCACTGGATGATGAAGTTTTCCGAGACTGAATAAATATATTGAACTGATCTTACCTTCCCCTGGCTTTCCGAATAATCTCTCAAGATTTATTCTTCTTTAACAAACCTGACCACCAAAAAGGAAATAAATAGATGAATAAATTGCATCTTGCTCTTAAGGCTCTATATCTCTACATTTGTCTTCACTGTATTAATCATTTCACTTAAATCCATTTCTGGAGCTAATTTTCTCATGCAAGGTAGCTTAGTTAAAATTGCAAGCAGATGAACATTTTTGAATTTGACCTCGTCTTCATCTTAGAGAGGCTGCAGAAAACAGATGGATCTTCCTAAGGTTGTACTAAGGCACCTGTCATTCAATGGGGTGATTAAAATACAATACAAAGTGAATCAAAATTAACTAGCAAGTTTTGGTCCTTTGTTTCATTTTAGGGATGGAACATGCACAAGAAAATATTGGAGAATAACCCAAAATTGAAGAAAAAAATTAGGGAATTTATTGATAAAAATCTTAGAATCAATACTTAGTTTTTCTCTTTTATTAAAGTCTCAATGCTTTCAAGTATGGATTTCACTAATTCACAGTGATATTCAGTTTTCATGGATGGCAGTTTGTAGATCTTCTTCAGTGGATGGAGCTTTCTCTTTGGTGATTTCTTAAAAGATTTCCACCATAGATTTTCAGTAGAATTTAGATCCAGTTTGATTGCAGGCCATTTCATTAAGTTCATATGCTTTTCTCGAAGAAAAACTTTAATCTTCTTTGATCTGTGACAATATGCATGATTGTTCTGAAAAATGATTTCGTTTTTACAAAACCAATTTCTATCATATCAACTCTTTATTCAAGGCTGAATTTACATTCATTTGTAAAGGTTTGGTTTATAAGTCTAACAAAGTTAAAGTTGTGGAAGTCAGTCTTATTATTTAAAAAAATATTTAGTTTCAAGTATCTCATGATGATAATTATTTTGTAGCTATTCTTCATAAAAATAATTTCCAAACAGATTTATGGTTTTAAGTATTTCTATCTAATACTAATAATTTATACACTGCTATAAGGATTAAAATAATTATTACTATTTAATGGTAATCGTTTTTAACACAAATATATGGTCCGAAATTATGGCCAATTGCATATATAAATTTCTGGTGACCAATCTCCCATAGAATCATGTAAAAACTCAAGGCGTTGAGTCTCTACGGTTCTAGGTGAGCATTGTCAGAAGATAGTGGTTTCAATTCCTACCCAAGCCAGCCAGAGATTTACTTGGTCAAAAACATGGTGCGATTGACAACAACTATGGAAGGCAGTAATTACTGGGGATATGGTTACAAGACTCAGCATTCCTATCCGAGGTCGCGGTTAATCACCTGAAGAAGGCCAAAGGTGAAATTTGGCCGAAACGTAGTGAAGAAGAAACAACACAAAAACTACCAAGATGAGGACAAAAAGTCCGCAATAAATAAAAAATTAATTCTCAGATGAAAATCTGTTCTGGATTTAATTTGGTTTTATGATGTATCAACCATTGTCAATTATTTAATGCCAAATACATTTTTATGCATATAAACAGTTCTATTTCAAGCAGTTCAGTTTAGCATAAGTACATGGTTTAATTCTATTTGAGCCATAGATAGAACCCTATCAGGTGCTACCTCTCTGGGCCTGAAGGGACCTGGTAGCAATTGCAATGAAAGGGTACTCCGCATTTCCTAAAACTCTAACATTACTGGAACTTCCCCATCATACTGTTTAGTGTCATATACAAGACACTCGTTTGGGGGGTGTCTTACCCGTCTGCAGAGAAGCAGTCGATATATTCTACCGCCCCAGTCAACAGGGCAAATCTCTCCTGGAAAAAAAACACATAAAATTCACTGGAACTCTGGAATGTTAATAGATTGCTTAATCAAGGCACGAAGACTAGATCTTCTTATAGTTAAAAAGAAGAATATGACAGTAGAACGGCAAATAATTCTTCTTGGGGGACACCTAAAAGGTCAAGTCTAACTGATGATCTGAATAATTTGATTTCGAAGGTTATATGCCCCTACTCATGAGCATAAAAAAAGTGATGATATTTATCCTTGTAAAACTGAAAATTAAGGGTAGCAGATAAACTGGAGTAATGACTACAAATTACCAGAGAGGTGAAGAAAAACCAAACATGGATAATGAAAGGGGTCCCTTGGAAAAAAGGTTGGGAAGGTGTAGAACTGAGGAAGAATTGAGACTATTTGGACATCAGCACTGCAGAGAAAAATCCTTGAGAAGTCAGATGACACTGAAGCAGGGATGATTGGGTAGGTTCGGTTTAGTTTGGTTTCTTTGTTTAATGGCATATCAACCTTCATGGGTTATTTAATGCCAAAGCCATTCTCCTAGAAGAACAGTGGTGGTGCTATTTAACCCACAGCTGGGGGGATATGGGGGTTCATACCTTTCCCAAGGGTATTTGCCCGAAAGTGAACGTAATAGCGCGACTGGAGTTCGAACTTTCGTGCTTCGATTTTGCAGACCATCGCTTTAAGCATTACACCACGAGGACACCCCGGGTAGGTTCGGTTGTTTGGGTTTATGGCATATCAACTTTTGTAGGTTATTTAAAGCCAAACCCATTTTTATACAAATAATCAATTCTATTTCAAACAATTCAGATTAGCATAAGAACATAGTTAAATTGTGAAAATCATTTCTATTTCAAGATATCCAGTTTAGTTGAAAAGTTCTTATTCAAACAATTCAGTTTAGTATAAGTATAGTTTTTGTCCACCCAGTTAAATGTCAAAACAGTTCTCTCACAAATAATTCAATTTAGTGTAGCATAGTTTTAATGTAAAAAACGGTTCTATTTCAGACAAATCAGTTTAGCATAAGTAGACAATTTACATGTTGGGTAGGTTTGGTTTGATAACTTTCTATCTACGGGTCAAACAGAACTGTTTGATCATTTAAACTGTGTGCAAACAAATGATTAAAGGGTAGCAGAAAAACTGGAGTAATGACTACAAATTGCCAGAGAGGTGAAGAAAAACCAAACATGGATAATGAAAGGGGTCCCTTGGGAAAAAGGTAGGGAAGGTGTAGAACTGAGGAAGAATTGAGACTATTTGGACATCAGCACTGCAGAGAAAAATCCTTGAGAAGTCAGATGACATTGAATTGTAAACCTGACCAAACCAAACCAAACCAAACCATGGCACTGTGAAAGTTGGCTATGATAATAAGAAGAGTCTTGGAGTAATGAAGAGACTAGTTGTCACTTGGACTCTTATGAAAGTCAGCAGTTAGTATTGGTTTGGAAAACTTGAAAAGAGTAACATAATAAAATGAATTATAATGGTCATTTTAATGAGAAGTACTGGTAATGAAGAACTAATTTTGTTGTGTAATCAGTTTGTTTATTTCCCAGCCACGGCAAACACCAGGGAAAAATGTATTATTATTTGTTTTGTTTTGTTTTGTTTTGTTTTTTTTTGATGGTTTTATTTTTAAATTTCCCTGATTAATGTTCAAGGGATGAAGAGAGAGGGTTTGAAAATCTGACAGCATTTTATCGGCTGCCATAAATTCATCACTTTCTAATTGATTGGAAAAAAAAAAAAAAAGAAAAAATACTATAAATTCTTAATTGACTTTTTTTCAATTAAAAACAGAGAAGTTGGCAAAGATGATCGTTTAATATGTTTAATATGCAGAAATAATGAAGAAAAAACATGAGGTGCTCAAAAAATAATGTTAACTCATTTTATCCTTCTCCTTCAGAGTGTGTTTGTAAAAATCATTGAAGATTCGGGTATTAAATTTTGGTTCTCAGATTAAGATGTCTACCACAATTGCTTTCAGAGAAACAAAGAAGTTAAAATAGTTTACATATGGCATTTAACTACATCCCCATGACAGTTTAACACAGGCAAGACCAAAAATACCCTTAGTTCATAAAACAAGGGTCATGAGGTCCTGGCAGGAAAATATACAACTTAAAAAACCAGTTGTCAAAAAGACGCATCATTTTGGAAACATAATATACATATATATATGTATATGAATGGACACACATATATATTTGTATTTATAAACAAAGTATCCTTGGAGCATTCTGAGATACACAAAACGACCCCACTCCGTGATGAAAGTTGTAAGTGGTTGTGATTTCTCATCTAGGGGGATTGAGTCGTAGCTATCCATGGCATCCAGGACCACGTTTTTGTGTTTGCCAGCTGGATGCTAGCTGGGACCAATGAGCCAGTAAGTGTTGTTTATTCTGCATGTTAGAGCAGAGACTTCTACAGTATACAGACAAGAATAACAAAAACACTGATGTATAAAAATATAGTCTGCTTTTTTTCTTTTCTATTTATTATCTGAAATGTATTCATTAACTTTGTTTTTAAAAGCATAAAGATAATTTTTTGAGTTACTTACAAGTTCATTAACTTTTATAGAATGATTTTCTTGATATATTTGAGAAAAAAATAATAGTTAAGAATATTTTAAAATAACCCATTGAATTAAATTTGGTTTTCATACATGTCCAAATGCCAATTCTCTTGCATTTGTAAGTTTATATGTCTTGAAACAAACATGCCTTAATGAGAGTCAAGACCAGAATTGGTCAGGATTAATATAATTTCAAAATCTGTTCAACGTTTATTTGGTTTGGCTTGGTTTGGTTTTATGGCATATCAACCATTGTAGATTATTAATGCCAAATTAATTTTCATACATATAAACAGTTCTATTTCAAACAATTCAGTTTAGTATAAATACACAGTTTCAATGTCAAAAACATTTCTACTTCAAGCTATTATGTATCACTAACAATTCAATTAAACATCAGTCATTTATTTACATACAGTTAAGTGTCAAAACAGGTCTATTTCAAACAATTCAGTTTAGCATAAACATACAGTTTAATTCTATTTGACCCATAGAGAGGACCCTATCAGGTACTACCATCCCGGGCAAGAGTGGACCTGGGAGTGATGGTAATAAAGGAGTACCCTTCATTCCCTAAAGCTCCAGCATTACTGGAGCCTCATCATCAGATTAGTGTTATATCCATAAACTCATTGGGTGGGGTGGAGTCATAACCCTCTGCAGTCAGTGTATTCTGCAGCTCCAGCTGACTGTGCCAAACAATGTTCATGTAAATTTTTTGTTCATCAATGCTTATTTGATCATCCAACCAAAAGTTTTCCATGTAGTGGGTATCCCTTTATATACAGTTATTTGGGGCATTGGAGGAAGGCTTGGTTTGGTTTGTTTGGTTTTATGGCATAT
The DNA here is from genome assembly GCA_963585895.1 of Sepioteuthis lessoniana. Taxonomy (NCBI): domain Eukaryota; kingdom Metazoa; phylum Mollusca; class Cephalopoda; order Myopsida; family Loliginidae; genus Sepioteuthis; species Sepioteuthis lessoniana. The sequence continues at coordinate 40,025,599 of OY757920.1, forward strand.
CAAACCTTTGTAGGTTATTTAACGCCAAATCCATTTTTATGTAAATAATCTGTTCTATTGAAAACAGTTCAGTTTAGCATAAGTACACAGTTTAATTGTCAAAAACATTTCCATTTCAAACTATTTAAGCAGTTATATGTAATAATTCAGTTAAGTGTAAATACAGTTTTAATGTTGAAAAACAGTTCTATTTGAAATAATTTAGTTACGTGTAAGTACGGTTTAATTGTCAAAAACATTTCCATTTCAAGCTATTCAGTTTACTCAATTCATTTTAGCATAAGTATGCTGTTAGTTCTATTTAACCCATAGATAGGGACCTATCAGGTGCTACCACTCCGGGCCAGAGTGGACCTGGGAGCGATGGCAATGAAGGGGTACTCCGCATTCCCCAAAGCACCTGCACTGCTGGAACCTGACCATCAGATTGTTAAGTGTCATATCCAGGACACTCGTTAGGGGGGTCTTCCCCCTCTGCAGAGTTACAGTCAGTGTATTCTACAGCCCCAGCTGACTGGGCAAATTGGAGGAAGGGTAATCTAGTTTGTGATGCATACTGAGAAGAGCAGTCTAGTTTATTAGCATGGTTATATATTCTAGTAATTCTTACTTATCCAATTAATATAATAATAATTTCAAAGCCTAATTAAACTGACAAAAAAAAATAGATAGAAATGAATAAATAAAAAATTACAGATAAAAATAGAAAATAATGATAATAACAATGCATAAGGACCTACATCCCAGAGATGACTTAGACAGACATTATGTGTCAAGAAAAGAATGGGACTAGCCAGCATTCAAGATAGCATCAATGCATCGATACAATGAAAAGAAGACTACATAAGAAAGCGTGGATGAAAACTGATTACAGCAACCAGAATTAATACAGACTACAGAACAAAAATAGGAAGAAAAACAACTGTATGGACATTTCAAGCAACAAACAAGCACAATCTCCAAAAAGAAAACTTGGACATGGCTAAAAATGGAAAAACTTTTGAGAGAAACAGAATCTTTTCTGATAGAAGCACAAAACAATGTTCCAAGGACTATGTCAAAGCAAGAATAGACAAGATGCAACATAATAGCAAATACATTTTTGTATTTTTTAATTTTCATGATACAACGTGTGAAACCACGTGCGATACTCTGTCCTCATCAGCCGCCAATTAGAGTGATAACACAGTTTCGGTAGCTCAATTTGGTACTGCCACTCCTGGCACTACCAAGCAGCTTTTGCCACTGGACAGGGTATTTAAAAGAAATATATATCTATATATACACCAGATCAACTAAAAGCAGACATTACATAGGACATTTGTTCATCTTCATTTTAGTGCAGTTTGTGACAAGATGCAACGTAATAGCAAATATAGATTATATTGTGACAGAGACGAAAATATCAATCACATAATAAGTGAATGCAGTAAATTATCACCAAAAGAGTATAAGACTAGATAAAACTGGGTGGGGAAGGTGATCCAGTGAGAAGTGTGCAAGAAGTTTAGATTTGACTATACGAACAAATGCGATATGCACAACCCAGAATCTGTTCTAGAATATGAGATATACAAAATTCTCAGGGATTTTGAGATACAAAGAGATCACCTAATCCTGGAAAAATGACCTGACCTTTTGACTGTCAAAAAAAAAAAAAAAAAAGAGAACATACCAAATAGTAGACTTTGCTGTTCAGTTGACCAGAGAGTAAAACTGAAAGAAAGAGGGATAAGTACCTAGACCTTACTAGAGAACTAAAAATCCATGGAACATGAAGGTTATGGTGATACCAATTGTAATTGGTCCATTTGGAACAAGCGTCAAGGGATTGGTAATGAGAATGGAAGAGGACTAGTGGATACAGTCTAGACTGCAGCATTAAGATCAGCCTGAATACTGAGAAGAGTCCTGGATACTTTAAGAGACTTGCTGTCTCTCAAGCTCCTATGAAAAACCATCAACTAATGCTGATACAGAAAAATCTCAAAAGAGTAAAATAATAATAATAAATTAAACATAGTAAAGTTGATGACCTTAGTCAAGGGTGACCGGAAGGCTCTTTTTTCAATAGCTACTACACTGAGGTGTGTGGAGGGCACTACTCCTTTCCCTGGATTGCTCCACTTTACCCTCGATCTCTACCTCATATTGCTGAGTGTTAAGCAATGAGGTATCAAGTTCCATTTTTTGAGTCTTTGGTATGACTCGACCTGGGATTGAACCCAGGGCCATTGATGGAGTGAATAAATTTAAAGATTAAAAAAATTATCGATATATACATATATATATACAAATACATATACACACACATGTGTATGTTTGTGACTTACAGAAAAATAATCAGAGAAAAATGTTTAAGTTCTTGAGACTAAACTCATTATTCCAATACATACTTTGCATTCATCACCTAAAGAATTTTCCAATTTTTTTTCCTTCTCAGACATAAGAGACATATACAAAAAAAAGAAATAAAAAAAAAAACTTGTGATTTTCTCTCTTAATAACCAACAAAAATGTCTATATATTCATCTATTGCTTTTTTTTTTAGACACATTTGTCCATTGTAAAAAGCTTTTATTTTTGGTGTGCAGCAAATCCAAGTAATACTATTTACTTCTTCAATTGCTACTTCTTATTTGTATTTTAATGTTATCTTCCCCTTTTTCTCTCTCAAGTCCTAACACTTCTCCTCCATCTCATGAATACATGTATATTGAAGAGCAAGAAAGCAGAGACCGAATCGTAAGGACATTAAAAAAAACTGCTGCTACAAAAAAAAAAAAGATCAAAAAATCCATTTCTTCTAGATATTGTGCAAGAATGCAAGAAAGAAAAACCTATTGTTGGAACTGTTCAAACTTATTGGATGGTCATCCATTTTAGGGTTCCATAAAATTGTGACCAATCTAAACGCAGAGAGGTGAAGAGGTTGAACAAAGATTGGAAGTTTGGTCTTCATTTATTTTTCTTTTATCAACAATATTCTTCATTTAATGGATTCTTATTCCTCTGAGATATTTTTTTTTGGTTTTTTTAACCACAAATTGGGCATTTAGCATTTTGTATTTAGTTTTTCTTTTTAGATTATTTTTTATTTTGGGGTATAGAATTCATTTTTTTTATCCAAACCAAAATTATATTCTGTAATATATAAAACACTGTCAATGTTTAGAAATTGCATCTTAGATTACACAGAAATTATTTCTTTTATTCTCAGGAGTGAATATTGGAAACATCAGGATTTTCTTTATGCCAAGCCACAAAATCTAAGCGTGATATACAAAAACTGTTGATATTTAAAACGGATTCTTTAAATGACAAGGAAATTGCTACTTTCACTGACAGAAGTGATAGGCCTACATCTGACGATTCTCTTTATGCAAGGCAACCAAATGAAGATTAGACGTGCAAAAAAAAAATTGCTTGGAATCGGTATCTTTAAATTACAGAGAAATACCAGAATTCAGTTCAGAATTAATTTCATTACCCAGCAATGGGTTTTAATGAAAACGACAATTATCCATAAGATTTTCTTTATTTGATAACACAATGTTATACAGAAAAACACTATTTATATTTTATATCTACTTCCCTGGCTTATAAAAATGAAGGATTATTTTTTTTTATCTGGGAACTGACTTCAAATTAAACAATGTTTGTTGAAAATAGCAGCTATCAGATGGATCTTTAAAGTTTTACTATAAAATATTTTAAAATACTATTTTAGAAAGAATGATACAATTTAAAAATCAAAAAACGAAGAGAAGGGTAGTAATTTCAAATTCACAATGCCAGCCAATAAAATTAAAAATGCATTGTCTCAAAGAATGGCATAGAAAACTCTTTGAAACAAGCTTTCAATCTCTTGAGGTTTGTTTCTAAGATCAGTAGTCCTTGAACCAATAGGTATTGTACGAAGGCTGTTTGATGTTTCAATTGTAATAGATAGCAAAAGAAATATGTCTAAAAGCGATTGGAACCCAAGCAGGTTATAATCCTCAGCCTGCCTTGCAATGATGCCTGGATCTATCTTTAATTTGATTAAGTGACCCCCAACCTCCCGAGAAAGTATCACTGCAGGTAGCATCTCACATGAGAAAATTTTGTAGATTTGTTAATTAGTTTTGTGAATTATAAGCTGCAACTGCATTCCACCATCTTTAATTGCATCACTGGGATATCTAGTTAGTTGACATATGCATTTTTGCTTTTAAATGGGGTCAAATTTTACTAAATTAGAAAAGAAAATAACTGTTGTCAATTACAATTCTAATACTGCTGGAGGTGCCTGTGGTGAAATGGTTATCGTCATAGGAAATGAACACGGCGACTCAAGTTCAAATCCTGGACAAGAATGATTGCATTTCACATAGCACTAATACCCTTGGGAAAGGTATGAATCCAATAATTCTCCCTCCAGCTAGTCTAGGAGAAGGAAAACTCTGAATTCAAAACCTGTTAAACTCTGCTTAAAAATTGACCTTGTGTCATATCCTGCCCAAGCAGAGGGGTTGGTAAATAGGATACTGCTGGAGTATTTTAGTGGTGGAAAGTGGTTGGCTAAGTTATTGCAGGGAGAACTGGTGTGCTAAAAATCAATATTGTAACCTGTTTCATCTTCTGATGCATTCAATAAAAGTATCTGCTCATAGGTATGGGCAGGGGGAATTTGGTCTCACTCAGCTTTATCTGTGTATCCCTTTTACAACCACCCACCCACCCATTCATGTGATCTATACAAAATCCTGATAACATTGTAGGATAGGTAGTTACCAGAAGTGCTAACATACAGACACTACAACTTCAACAATTGTTATTATTAATACAATTTTTTCTGTTTTATGGAAAATGGTTAGTTTATGGCAAATTTTTCATTTTCTTTCGTTGATAGAACCAAAATGCATGCACCTCTGCTTCCTATTGCAAAAAAAAAAACAAAGAACGGAAAGCAAAGAAAACCATTGACTCTTGGAGTGGAAATTTTGTTTTTGGTTGTGAATTCCACTTGTTTTCAATGTCTTTGATTTTTGAGGTTTGATGCACAACTTAGCGTTGCGTTTGGTGAATGGAAGAATAATCAATTTTGATTTGATTTTACATTGGGAAATACATGTCATATTGGACTGATTTTGCATTGTATGGAATTAAGTAGACACTGGAATTTGCATTACAAAGCTGCAAATAGACAATCATACTTATTATATAAACAAATCTGCATATAAATGCCTGTGACCATTTATACATGAATAATTATGGATATATCTATGTGAAGGTGTTGGAAATTGTTCCTGAATATTAATATTAAAACATTTAAACACCCTTACATGCCTATCTGTATCTACATATTAGTGTGTGTGCGTAGACACAGCTTAGAGACTATCAGTTTCTTGCCAATGCAAGGTGGTTGGATATATGGCATATCAATCATTTTAGATTATTCAATACATATATACAAAATATATATGATTTGTTAACACATTTTGTTGATAACATTTTTAAATGAGCCTAAGCTCATTCTTTTGCACACAGTTAAATGGTTCCAAGTATTGCTGTGTATCACAAACAGTTCAATTTGACAGTCATTTATTTACACGCTGTTAAATATCTCAAACAGTTCTATTTCTAACAATTCAATTTAGCATAAGTCATTTATTTGCACACAGTTTAAATATTAAATAGTTCTATTTCACCCGTAGATAGGACCCTATCAGGTGCTACCATTCTGGGCAAGAGTGAACTTGGGAGTAATGGTATTGAAGGGGTAATCTGTATTCCCCAAAGCTCCAGCATAACTGGAGCCTCACAATCAGATTGTTTAGCATCATATCTAGGACACTTATGGATAGGGGATCTACAGCTCCAACCGACTGGGCCAACTACAAGGTGGGTCTCCTTTATATATTGTTGTGTTGTGTATGATGAGAAGAGTGATCTAATTTGTTAGTTATTCATATGCACACACTCTAAGAGTTACCAGGCATTGTTCAAGCTGAGGGAAAAACATCACGTATCATAGCATAGTAAGAAATATATTGTGTAATATATTTATTAATCTATTTAATTTTTTTACTAAGTTGATCTTATTAAAATCCTTAGCAAAAGTGTTTAACTTTTTCCTAACACTAGAAACACTCTGAATTGTCCAGTAGGACACATGGTGTGACGGTTATAGGCGTTGGTTCCCTAAGCTTCCAAAGAGACAATCATCTGGAAGCTGCAAATTCAACCCTGACTACAGATAAATAACAATACAGGAATACTTAAAACTTGTACTTTGTTATGGCTAATGGAATCAGAAAAGGCAACCCCTGGGGATTCAATAAAGGATGTAGTTTGAAGTTCTGCGAAGTTTCCCGAGTTCAACAAACACCTGAAGAAGGCCGGAGGACATATCAGCTGAAACATTGAGGAAATAATAATAAAGATGAAGACAATAGTCTGAAAACCCTTAATGATAAAAATCTTTTTTTTTTATTCTTAGAAAATTGAAAAAGAATTAGATGAAGTGAAGGGCCACATATTTTAAATAATATACAAATAGCTCTATGTGAGCAGACTGTAATAGATAGATTTGAACAGAGCTTGTTAGCAAGCTAGATTGATTGATGTGAACAGAAATAGACAAATAATGAACAGACAGACATAGACAAATTGGAAACAGATAGATATATAGATAGAGAGAGGTTAAAAGAGAGCATGTATAGTTAATAACACTGGTTCCCCACACCTGGTTTTCCAGAAGAAAAAGACCACCTGACATTCACACTGGGTGAGTAATATTAAGTTGATCACCTGGTGTAAGAGATACTTCCAGCCAGGTACTCTCTGCATAGCAGGACCAAGTTTATTACTTGGTGCCTGAGGTGTTCTTAAAAAGGAATGAAGAGGAGATCAAGCATTTTTGAATGCTGGCCACACAAGAATCTTCAGTTCTGCATGGTCCATTCTCATTACAATAACCATGTATCAAATCTGACCCAGTAGGAGGGCGAAGAAATTATCAATTACTCTCATTGTTTTCTTTTATAGGTTTTGTTGTGTTTTCAAATCACTATGTTGAATTTTGTAAAAAATATATCTCTCATCATCAAGAAAAACAAACAGATTATGTGATATTGTAAGTATACCATTAAAATGTATGATTAATTTTGACTCAAGTAAAAATATGTAAAATTGATAAAACAGTGTATGTTATCAATTTTATTACTTATTTATTCCCAAAATAATAATAACACAAACATATATATATATATATATATATATATATACCGTTGAACGGATGTATGTAAACAGTAGTAATTGTGATTCATAACTGTTTAAAATTTACTTAGAAGCTAATATCTCCTCGTGGCTGAATGGTTTGAAGCTTTGGTTGACGTTTGAGTCAACCGGGTTTCGATCCCAGCTATGGGAAGATACTGTCTAGCCACACTGATGAGTTCTGATAGAACGAAACAGATCTGTCTGTGGACGACTATAGAGATATATATACTCCCCTACCCCCGTGGGGTTGAGTTCTCTGGTGAAGAAGTAATCATTGCCATTAGCGTCTATTGCAAGCCTCTTCGTTTGAATTGAGGTCTCGGCTACCGTTGAACGGATGTATGTAAAAAATAGTAATTGTGATTCCTAACCGTTTAAAATTTACTTTGAAGCTAATATCTCCTTGTGGCTGAATGGTTAGAAGCTTTGGTTGACGTTTGAGTCAACTGATTTTCGATCCCAGCTATGGGAAGATACTGTCTAGCCACACTGATGAGTTCTGATTGAACGAAACAGATCTGTCTGTGGATGACTATATATATATATATATATATATATAAAGCCCAGTTGAACTGAGTTGTAGAATACAATGATAGCATCTCAGCAGAGGATCAACCCCCACCCTAACAAGTGTCCTGGGTATGATATTAACCTACATCTGATGGTGAGATTCCAATGCTGGATCTTTGGGGAACATAGAGAACTCCTTCATTGTCTTTATTCCTAGGTTCACTTGGACCCAAAGTGGTAGTATCATTTAGGGTCCCATCTATGGATCAAATAGAACTGTTTAATTATTTACTATACTTAGAAACACTTATGTTGAATAGAATTACTAGTGTTAAATAGCAATACTAAAAATATTTAACTGTGCAAAAAAATGAGCTCTGTGAGTAGTCTGAATTTCTGCAATGAAGCTTGATGATTTTTATCATTAAGGGTTTTCGGACTATTGTCTTCATCTTTATTGTTATTTCCACAATGTTTCAGCCGATATGTCCTCCGGCTTTCTTCAGGTGTTTGTTGAACTCGGGAACCTACACCGAACTTTGAACTACGTCCTTTATTAACTCCATGGCGGTAGCCTGTTCTGATTCCGTTAACCATAACCAGATACAAGGGTTAAGTATTCCTGTATTGTTACTCGCATGTAGTCAGGATTGAACCTGCAACCTCCTGATGATTGTCTCCTTATAAGCTTAGGGAACCAATACTTATAACCGTTATGTGATGTGTTAAGCAGTACACATAGCATAATGGTTATAGTTTGGCTTGGTTTGGTTTCTTTATCTAAAGGCATATCAACCTTTGTAGGTTATTTAATGCCAAAGCCATTTTCCGAGAAAAACAGTAGTGGTACTATTTAACCCATAGCTGGGAGGATAAGGGGGTTCAAACCTTTCCCAAGGGTATTTCCCCAAAAGTGAACGTTATAATACGACTAGAGTACGAACTCTTGTACGACGATTCTGCTGTCCATCACTTTAACCATTACACCATGAGGACACCCCCAACGGTTATAGTCCTGACTGCAGGTGAGCAACAATATGAGAATACTTAACACTTGTACCCGGTTATGACTAATGGAATCAAAAGAGGCGACCGCCACTGGATTCAATAAAGGATGTAGTTTGAAGTTCCGTGTAGGTTCCCAGGTTCAACAAACACCAGAAGAAGGCCAGCAGACATATCAGTCGAAACGCTGTGGAAATAATAATAAAGATGAAGACAATAATCCGAAAACCCTTAATGATAAAAATGAGCGCTAACTCATTCAAAAATAATGCTATCTACAAAGTATTTGTTTACAAATCATATATATTTCATATGGCATTAAATAACCTACAAGGTTTGATATACCATGAAACATACCCAACCAATTAACAATTTAGCATACATATATATATATATATATATATATATATACACATATATATGTGTTTACCAGTACAGAACGTGAATAGGACCATATAAAAGAGAATTAGATTTAGTCTCTTTAGAAGCTGCTTCTTTCATCTGTCATTCATTAGGGGAGTATCATTAAAGACATTTTAGTATTCACAAGACAAGGGAAACTTGCTATATAACCAGCAGAACAAAGAAGAACAATACATGATTTTGGTGATGATTAAGTCTTATAAAAAGTTAATAATCAGCAAGACAAGATACACCGAGGAGGTAAATTGTTTAAAAAACAACAACTCATTGAAAAATGTAAAAAATAACTGTGGTTTTTTTTATGTATATACCCCCCTACCACTGTAGGGTTGAGTTCTTTAGCGAATGAAGTAATCACATTGCCATTAGCGTTTATTGAAAGGCTCTTCATATATATATGAATTGAGCTCTTGGTAGCTGTTAAGCGGATGTATGTAAACAATACTAATTGTGATTTATAACCATTTAAAATTTACTTCGCTGCTATTAGTTCCTCGTGGATGAAAGGTAGAGTCTCGGATTGGCATTTGAGTCAACCGGGTTTCGATCCCAGCTACGGGAAGCTAGTATGTCTAGCCACACTGATGAGTTCAATTAGAATGAAACAGATCTGTCTGTGGATGACTATACATATATGTATATGTATATATATATATATATATAAATATAATTGTATGGAATACTTCTATATTACCAATACTCCCATGTCCTCTCTGACTCAGACTGGTCATGACTCTTAGGGTCCTATCTATGACTCAAAGAGATCTGTTTGCAAATTATTTGTCTTCAAGAGAAATACTTAATATCTATAACAGTATGTAAATTGTATGAAGAATAGTTACTTGAAGCTATAATTGTTTACTAAGGATTGTTATATTTAGTTACTTAAAACCTATATGCAAGCAAATTATTATCAAATAAAAGTAAGTAAAGTGGTCATGGGTGGCCTGAAGGCACCCTTTTCAGTAGCTACAATACCATGGTGTAAGGGAGAGTGCTACTCCATTCCCTGGATTGCTCCACTTTACCCTTGATCATTACCTTATAATACTGAGTGCTAAACAAGGCAGAAGTAAGTACCATTTTCTGAATCTTTGGTAAGACTCGATCTGGGATTGAACCCTGGCGAACAAGCAACTCATTAGACCAATAGTTTCTTGGAATCATAAAATTGTGCTCAATTGTATAAGAAATAGTAACTAAACTGGTTCATTGGCCTTGTGGGTATAGTGTTCAATCCCATGTCGCGTCATACCAAAGACTTTAAAAATGGTACTTGATACCTCCTTACTTAACACTCAGCAATATAAGGTACATATCAAGGGTAAAGTGGAGCAATCCAAGAAAAGGAGTAGCACCCTCCCGTACACCTCAGTGTAGTAGCTATTGAAAAGGGAGCTATCTGGTCGCCCTCGACAATGGACTACAGTATAAGAAATACTTGATATAAGTGTGTATAAAAAAAGATGGTGACATTTTATAAGGAATACTCAATATAAGTGTGTGTAAAAAAAACACAGAAAAATCAACTACACAAAAATGTAAGTACAAATGTACTTGATTTGTTAACCTTTTGGCATAAAGTAACCCTGTCAGGTTGACATGCTATTAAAATTAATCATTTTACTTTTTTTCTTCAAAGAATTTGTTACACTCATTTTTGAAAATGAAAATGTTATTTTCTTTGCTAAATATGTAAGCTCTGATAACACAGTGTTTATGTGTTTTAATCAAGATGGCCCCATCTTCTTATTGAATAACAAGCTATTTAAATTAATTGACCAGTTCATATATTTAGGTAGAAAGATCTTATCTATTCAAAATGATGTCAACATACACAAGAGAAAGGCATAGACTATAATTGATAGGTTATAAAATGAAATGCTTTGGTTTGATTGAATTTTATGGCATATCATATCTTCTAGATTATTTAATGCTAAATTCTGGTTATATATATATATATATATATATATATGTGTGTGTGTGAGTGTGATTTCTAAGCAAATTGTTTGTAGGCGACATTATTTTTAAACAAGCAAGACCTCATTTGTTTGCACATAGTTAAATAATTTCAAGTGTTGTTATTTAACATTTTTTCATCAAATATTTCCACTGAATATAAATAATTTGTAAAAAAGAAAAAGCAGGAGCCTCCCCATCAGATGCATTTTAATGCAATACTAAGGACAGCCCTTTTGGAGGGGGTCTTACACTGAGTGTCATGCTTGTTAAAATCATGCTTTGGTTTTTTTATGTTCTAGCCTTCGTCAGGTGTCTGTGGTAATCAGTAAGCTTCTAGAAAGGTATAACCAAAACTTTTCGACTATAACAATCAAGATGAGGACGTTAGTCCGAGTGTATACGTGTGTAATAAAAATAATTACCTATCAGAAAACTTCAGATAAAACTAGTCTGTCTGTAGAATTGAATGAGAAGTGATATGATTTTGTCTCCTTTTGTAAAATGGTTCTGTTCGCATCTGATGCAAGGAAGTTGTACAAAACTGATAAGATGTGTAGAAATAATGATGGTGGTGATAAGAGGAAGGAAATAGCTGTCTGAAATATTTAATCAGAGTGCTTAGAGTCTGAATAAATGATAGACCCAGTAAAACACATCAGATATATTTGGCATATCATATATATATATATATATATATACACTCACACACGCACACATATGCATACGTACATATACACGGTCAAATTGCCTCTTTCCAGCAATTCAGATTTCACTGTAAAATATATAGCTCCCAAGTGCAGCAAAGAGGTGAGGACTGACAATTCATAAAAAATGTACAATTAGGTCTGTGATTATATCTAATTATAAGTCCACATAAATATCAACTGAGATTAAAGTATGGAGACAGAATAATAATTTTTTAAAATTCAAAATCAAACCATAAATCCTTTGCATTGATGCCTTTGGGAAGAGCACAAATCCATCTGTTCTCCTCCTAACAATGGCTAAATAATAGGAAAGACAGGGTTTTTTAGCCTTGGTTAGGCAACCAGTCAAGGAAAAGGAAAACTTTGAATTCAAACCAGCTTTACTCTGCTATACAAGAAATTGACCTTGAGTTGCAGGGGTTGGGAAAATGGTTGGTTGGGCTTTATGGCATATCAACCTTTGTAGGTTATTTAATGCCAAATCTATTTTTATACAAATAATCAGTTATATTTCAAACAATTCAGTTCAGCATGAGTACACAGTTTAATTGTCAAAAACTTTTCTATTTCAAGTTATTCAGTTTTGTCAAACAGTTCTAATTCAACCAATTCAGTTTAGTAAAAGTAGAGATTTTGCTTACACATAGTTAAATGTCAAAACAGTTCTATTTTTAAAAAATTCATTTTAACTTAATTATAGTTTCAATGTCAGAAACAGTTCCATTACAAACAATTCAGTTTAGCATAAGTATACAGTTTAGTTATCAAAAACTTTTCTATTTCAAGCTGTTCAGTTAAGTCAAACCGTTCTAATTCAAACAATTCAGTTGAGCTTAGGTACAGTTTCTATGTCAAAAACAGTTCTACTTCAAACAGTTCAGTTTAGCATAAGTACACAAATTTGATCTATTTAACCCACAGATAGGACCCTATCAGGTGCTTTCTATTCTAGGCCAGAGTGGACTAGGGAGTGATGGCAATGGAGAGGTGCTCTGCATTCTTGAAACCCCCAGCATCACTGGAGCCTCACCATCAGATTGTTTAGTGTCATATCTACGACACTCATTGTTATTGTCATTGGAAATGGATATGGTTCAAGTTCAAACTTTGGACAAGGCTTTTTGCATTTCACGTAGAGCTAATACCCTTTGGAAACGTATGAATCTAACCATTCTCCCTCCAGCTATGGGTAAATAGTAGGGCAGACTGTTTTCTAACATTGGTATGGCATCAGGTGTTAGAGAGGGAAAAATCTGAATTGAAGCCTGTTAAGTTCCTCTTAAAAATTGAAATTGTGTCACATCATATTTGTACAGTAGGGTTGGTGTATGTGCATATATCTATCTCTCTCTCTCTCTCTCTATATATATATATATATATATATATATATATATATATATATAAAATGTAGTTTGGTATATTTATAAAGAGTGCTCAGAATTAGTAGCAGAGCACATATGTCTAAGTTAGGATAGTATAGAAATAGAGTTAATAGTGCTTGGAGAAAGTCAGTTTCTCATCTATGGATTCCGCAGACCAAAACAGGATGATAATAAAAACTGAATGAGACCTTAAAACTAAGTTTCACATTGCTAATCCTCAGGTGAGCTATTACTTGATATGTCTGATGTCTGTAAGATTCAAATGAATAAATATATAATCCTTTTTTGATCATTTATGCGACTACTACTATTTGAACCTTCAACTTCTGCTTAAAACCCTAAATGGCTCACTCAATTTTTATCAATAAAACAAATGAATTTTGTATTTGTTCAAATACTTATGAAAGCAACTTTCTATTGAGTTATGTCAAATGGCTATACATTAGAATTCCTGAGATCAGGCTCAATCAAGAACATAACTGTGGAGTCAGAGATGCCAACACACAGGCTCGTTTGGTTTGGTTGTCTAATGGCATATCAACCTTTGTAGGTTATTTAATGCCAAAGTCATCCTTGCTGAAAAAGTGTCATGGTAATATTTAACCCATTGATTGGTGGGATAAGGTTTGGTTTCTTTGTTTTAATGGCATATGCACCATTGTAGGTTATTTAATGCCAAATCCATTCTCCCAGAAGAACAGTAGTGAGACTATTTAACCCATAGCTGGGAGGATAAGGGGGTTCATACCTTTCCCAAGGGTATTTGTCCAAAAGTGAACATAATAGCACGACTGGAGTTTGAACTCACTTACTACGATTCCGTAGTCCATCGCTTTAACTATTAAACCACAAGGACACCCCCAGTGAGATAAGAGAGTTCATACATTCACCATAAGTATGAGTCTGAAAGTGAACGTAATTGCTTGACAGGAGTTTGAACTCACTTACTAAAATCTCACTGTCCAGCATGTTAGCCACTGCCCCTTAGGGACTTCTTCTCTCACCAAAAGCTGGGTTGCTATATTCTACTTCTAGATAGAGAGCTGGGTAATGATACTTTGATCCTCAGTAGAATGCACAGATATTCTCATGTCAAGCAGGAGTGCAAGTCTATAGGTAATGTTATAATTTTTTTAATGCATACTATGCTAATATCAACACTATAAAAACACTGACACATTTTTTTTTTCTAATACATCAGACAGTTTTAATGGATGCCCATAAATTAATATCAGTTTTATTTTTTCCTTTGCTTAAAATCTGACATTGTCTCTCGAACAATGGTTTCCATTTCCATCACTCTAAAATTTTCTGTGTTTCTCTCTACACAATTTACAAGGACTCGGTGACATGAAATTAAAAATTTGGTCTTGTTTTTATTTTGGCAAGTCCTTTCATAATGTAGTTTCATTAATGATTCTTGTCAGTGGAACAGCGAGGTATGAGTGAACAAATCAGAGAAAGAAGAGAGATAGAGAGAGAGAAAAAAGAAAAGGTTGAGGGTAACTGTTTTGACCGTTTGAAAAGGGCACCTTTATGGGCTCTTTCTCATTTGGCTATGCACATTGCTTTTTACTACTTTGTTAATCAGAAATACTGATTATCATCCCTGTCTTATTGGGTACAAGGAAGTGAAAAAGAATTCTAATAAAAAAAAAATGCAAAATTAAGCTGGATCTGTCCTTGGAAAAAATGTCTGGACAAAGGCACAAATTCATTTCCCCTGAAAGGCTCAAAGTGGTGCATTAGCCAAAATATGATAATAAAAAAGAATACATAGAAATAAAATAAAAAGCTTGAGAGAAATGTGGTTCCTCTCCAAAAAAAAAAAAGGATTTATTATAAAGGCTTTCACAACAGGGATTATCTAGCACAAATCTTCCAAAAAAAACAACATGAATTTGGCAGCACATCTCAGTTGAAGAAGTTCACAGCCATCATTCTTAAAGTTGGTTGTATTCTTTGATGGAACTTCGATCTTAAATGTTCACCATCTTTTGACCATTGAGGTTAGTTTTCCTTTTTTTTTTGTCTGTTGGTAGGATTGTTGGATAAAGAATGGTTAAAAGATAGGTTTTATCATTCGGAAAAACATAGACTAAAGAGCATAAGAAAAATGGTAAAAAACAACTAACCAAAAAGAAAGAAAAGATTTTGTATTTGTCAAATACTTATGACTAGTACTTTCCATTGAGCAATGCAGAAGAATTCCCAAGATCATTCATGAAGCACATAATTGAGGATTAATTGATTTTAATGGCAGGTCAACATATTTAGGGTCATTTTATGCCTAAAGGTTAGGAAATTGTGTTCATTGTATCTGCAAATTTATAATTTTTGTGGAGTTGTTTCGTAAATTTTTTTTTTTATGTCCCCAAGTAAACTGAATAAGAATAATTCTTAAACAGATTTATTCAACCTGTAGCATCCTGTCAGCTAGGCAGTAGAATGCACTGAATGTACCTCAGCAGATGAGTAAGATCCTCCCTGTCATCAAGTATTCCAGATATGACACTAAACTGCATCTGATGGTGAGGTTCCAATGCTGGAACTTTGAGGAGTTTGGTGTACTCTATCATTGCCATTACTCCCACATCCACTCTGACCTAGATAGGTATGGCTCAAAGAGATGAGACCCACATTATTTACAAATGATGATTATGATTAGTTTTTTGAAACAATACAGCTGTGCACAAATTATTAATATTCCGTTGGCTGGTTTAGTTATTTGGGCTTTATGGCATATCAATCCTTGTAGATTATTTAAGGCCAAATCTATTTTTATACAAATAATCAGCTCTATTTCAAAGAATTCAGTTTAGCTGGAGTACACAGTTTAATTGTCAATAGCATTTCTATTTAAATCTATTCAGTTTATTCAAACAGTTCTAATTTAGCTAATTCAGTTCAGTATAAGTACAGATTTTCTTTACACACAGTTAAATGTCAAAACAGTTCTATATTAAACAAATCAGTTTAGCATGAGTACAGTTTCAATGTCAAAAACAGTTCCATTTCAAACAATTTAGTTTAGCATAAGTACACAGATTTATTCTCAAAAAGAGTTCTATTTCAAGCTATTCAGTTTAATCCAACAGTTCTAATTCAAACAATTCAATTGAGCATAAATATGCAGTTTAGTTCTATTTAGCCCATAGATAGGGCCCTATCAGGTGCTACCATTCAGGGTCAGAGTGGACCTGGGAGTGATGGCAGTGATGGGGTAGGGAAGGCATCTCCACTCTCCTCATATGCCTTTAAATAAAAAAACTCAGAAAACAATCTCAGTCTTGAAGAAGTTCATGAAGATAAAATAAAGCCAGAAGGAAATATCACAAATCTAAACCTGAGTCAAGTGTTTGATTTATCCAACTTTCCACATATATATATATATATATATATATATATATATATATATATATATATATATTATTATTATTATTATTATTAAATCAATGAACACTCTACTTACTTGGTTAATGGGCCAGTATGGCTCGAAAGATGGGGGTTCAATTCTGGGTCGAGTCATACCAAAGACTCAAAAAATGGTACTTGATGCTGCCTTGCTTAACACTTAGTATTATAAAGTATGGATCAAGGGTAAAGTAGAGCAATCCTGGGAAAAGAGTAACACCCTCTACTTCACCTCAGTTTAGAAGTTATTGAAAAGAGAACCTTCAGGTCACCCTTGACTACAGTAGCCAACTTTACTTTTACTTATATATATATATAAGTTTGATTAAGTAAGACTGACATTTTGTGTCTCTGGGTTCAATCCCTAGCTACGTCATACCAAACACTTTAAAAATGATACTTGATACCTCCTTGCTTAACACTCAGCAATATAAGGTACATATAAAGGATAAAGTGGAGCAATCCAGGGAAAGGAGTAGTACCCTCCCAAACACCTCGGTATGGTAGCTATTGAAAAGGGAGCCTTCTGGTCGCCCTTGACTACGGTCGAAAAGTTTACTTTTACTTATTTTATCTTTGATCTGTTCAAGTTATTGTATTTGTTAAATGACAAACACAATGACAATTCATATTATAAAGAAAATAATTTTACTAGAGGTAGGAGGATGAATTAGTGAGAAAAGTGTTGAAGGCATTTTGGAATGTGGATGCTATATTCAAAGTTGATCTTGTTTAAGAAAGGTTTGTTAATCTTTGTATATAGAGCTTCAAGAATTTGAAGTTTTTGTTTTATTTTTTGTTTAATACGTAGGTATTTTCATTTGTAAGAATTTTTCTGTTTTTGGAAGAGAGATACTAATGTGTTTTGAAGTGTTGAGAGATGGAACTAGTGTTGAATAGGTGAAGTATTTATCATCTCAACAGCGTTGTAGTAGTTAGGCCTATATTGGAAATTACTTTAATGGAGAAGTATTTTAAATAAATGTATTATTTTCATATTATAAACTAGAATTTATTGAATGGCTGTTAAGTGATTCAGTCTTCAATGATGTAATTGTTCATATATGTGCAGAAGGTGCTTGTATTTTTATAAATGGCGAGTGAGTCAACAGAAGTACAATAATGTCCTAAAAAGTGACCGAATATGATTGAAAGTGCCCATACTTAGAGAACACTAACAGAGACTCAACATTTTCAAAACTGCCTACAACCACAGAAAGAAAAACCCTGTCAGTGACCTTCAATTATATATATATATATATATATATATATATATATATATATGTGTGTGTGTGTGTGTGTGTGTGTCTGTAGGTAGGTTGATGGGTGGGTGTTTGTTGATTTGGGTTTTATCGCATATCAACCATTGTAGGTTACTTAGTGCCAATTCCATTTTTATACAAATAGTTTTATTTCAAACAAATCAGTTTAGCTTGAATACACAGTTTAATTGTCAAAAACATTTCTATTTCAAGTTATTCAGTTTAGTCTAACATTTCTATCTATAACAATTCAGTTTAGGTAAGTACAGTTTCAATGTCAAAAACATTTCAATTTCAAACAATTCAGTTTATCATAAGTCTGTAATTTAAATGACAAAACAGTTCTATTTCAAGCAATTCTACTTAATATAAGTACACTTTTTAGTTCTATTCAACAAATGGATAGGGCCCTATCAGGTACTACCACTCCAGGCCTGCGTGGACATGGAAGTGATGGCAATAAAGGGGTATTTTGCATTCCCCAAAGATTCAGCATTACTGGAACCACACCATCAGATTGTTTAGTGTCATATCAGGACACTCATTGGGGGAGGGGTCTTAACCCTCAGCAGAGAAGCAGTCAGTGTATTCTATAGCTCCAGCCGACTGGGCCCTAGGGTGGGTGTATGTGTATCTATAAACATGATTTTACATCTCTTTTTTTCTCTCTTTCTCTCTCTATATGTATGTCTTTTTTTAAATTTCTCTCTCACTTTCTCTTTCTATTATATATATATATATATATATATATATAAGGGTCATACAATAAATTCGTGAATTTTGCCTAAGGAATTGGGAATTGGAAGAACTGTTTACAGTTGCATCTTTTCCAAGACTTTCAATAATGGTGAGTACTTTTATGTACCTGAAGACTGTCAGCATGTTCTTCATTACTGACTACTGCACCAAGAACTTTTTCGTTACAGGAGAGTCAGTGTGGACTAATTTCTCAACTCCAGCTTATAGTGGTAAACCAATATTTAGCTCCTTTGTAAAGACTTTTTTTTTTTTACTAAACCATGCTTCTCTATAAACATCACACATTGTCTAAATTCCACAAGTTTGAATGTCTCAGCCAGCAAAAATTTCATGACAGACCACTGTTCAAGCCTGGAGCACTGTGCTTGATTTGGAACCATATCGCAAAGCCTCAAAACAAAGAGTACTTTTATGGGAAAAAATTCTGAAAAATTAAAAATAAAATAATCTAGCTTTACTTAAAAAAAATTCCCTTTATTTATTGAATGATCTTTACATACACACACACTATATATATATATATATATAAAGGCTAGGAATGAAATCTGACAGACTAAGAATTTTTCATATTGTCTTCCTTTTGCCATTATATATAGGTGGGTTGAAAAATAAAATTAATTTCTGAAGTATCTATAATTGTACTGAAACATGTCAATCTGATTTTCTGCGTTGTCTTTTCTTATATATGTGTGTATGTATGTGAGAGAGAGAGGGTGTCTGTGTGTTCTCACAAGGCAAGTAAAATTTGGCATCGTGAATTCCCTTGACATTGATATAATGTTCCTTTAGTTTTAGATATCTTGATATTTCCTCTGAGGTTTCACTGTCTGCTAGTTTACTGTATTTCTTGTCCGACTTCAAAAGGGAATATTTTTTTCCAGGAAAACATTTTGTCTGTCTTTTGCCTATTCAAATATTCTAAAAATGATGCATCATTATAAATTTTATTCCTTCCTTTTTTTCCTTTCTCACCTGCCTTCTTCTTTTCTCTTCCCTCTAATTTCTTATTTTCCTTTTACCCTCTCCTGCTTTTTTTTCCTTTCCTCTTCTTCCTACTCTCTTCTTCCTTTCTTCTCCTTCAGCCCAATTTTTTCTCACCATCTCCCCTCTAAGTTCTTCCTTTCCTTTAACCCTCACATGCATTCTTCATTTTTTTTTCTCTATTGTCCTCCCCTTATTTCTTCCTTTCTCTTTCCTTCTCTCCAGATTTCTTTCTCTCCCTTTCTTTTCTCCTGCTTTCTTCTTTCCCTTTCCCTTCCTCCTGCTTTCTTCCTTTCCACCCCTTCAAGGTTTCTTTTTTTCTCTTTCTCTCCTCTTTGTTTCTTTCCCCACTTATTGCTATTAGCTTTTATTTCCATTTTTTCTTTCATATCAACTAAGTTTAGCTGAATATGATACACAACTAAATCGGAGGGAATAAGGTTAGTAAGATTGAGTTGCATCAATATTCCATGCATGCAGTAGTGATGTTGGGTGGGTAAATCCTCAAATGAAAAAGGGGGGTGTCGTGGTGGTGTAATGGTTAAAGCGATGGACAGCGGAATCGTAGTAAGTGAGTTCATATTCCAGTCGCGCTATTACGTTCCCTTTCAGGCAAATACCTTTGGGAAAGGTACAAACCCCCTTATCCTCCCAACTATGGGTTAAATAGCACCATTACTGTTCTTCTAAGAGAATGGCTTTGGCATTAAATAACCTACAAAATTAAACAAAGAAACCAATCAAATGAAAAAAAACTATAAAACTTTAATAAGTTAGAAGGCTAATACAGTATGCTGAAAAGGTGAATCTGTATGTCCATAGCCTGACAGTTAATAGCAGATGAGTAACTGACATTTAAATGTGCAAGGTGTTTCAAAAAATTTGATATCATTAAAGATGAACAGGATGTTTCAGAAAAAGTGATATAATTTTGTAATCAAATAATTTGACCAATTCTTGATTAAATGATAGTCAAATTTTAATTGCATGTTTAGAAACAACTGAAAATTCTCTAATAGGTTTTTCTTTTCAGATATAGAATTACCTTTCTCTGGAAAAGAAGAGGTAATTTACTTAGGGCGAATTAATGGGGCACCTAATAAGACTCAAACTCATTCATGGAGGTTTGCAAGTCTAGCTTGCCTACCATTACACCACCCAAAGAAAAGAAGGTGTTTAAATATATGTAAATATAAAATTTTGAGTTGTTTCTACATATATTGTTCAAATCTGAAACCATTTGAACAAAAATTGCTCACGGTATTTGATTATATGAAATAATATCGCTTTTTCTGAAATACCCTGAACATCCCAAATGATATCAAAGTTTGAAACATCCTAAGTAATGTACCATCTATGAGATCAATAAAGAATCATTAAGTTAGATGCATTGGATGGAGGGAAATGTCAAAAAATAAATATTTGCAGAGTAAAATAAATGTTTATTTTTATCATGAACCGACAGACTTTCAAACAAACCAACCTAAGTCTATTATCATTTAGGTCATTATTTCTGCAAAATAAAACAGAAATAAAGTTATTTGGAAAGGCTGTAAGAAATTTGAATTATTTGATATTTCAATGACGTAAAACTTAATCTATTTAATATCAAATAGTTGTAATTCTACCTTAAATTGAATGGTATTAATCAATTATCAATTTAAATTGGTATAAGACTGAATAAAAAAACCAATCATCAATTACCTTAAACTGTAAAATTAGAGGGGTCTAAAGCTGAAATTTGGTGCCGTTCGATATATAGTACTATCTTATTTATTCTTACTAGCAGTACTTACCAATGCCCAGTCAGTTGAGGCTGTTGAATACACTGACTGTATCTCTGCAGTGAGGTAAGACCCCTCATCCAATGAGTGTCCTGGATATGACAGTAAACAATTTGATGGTGAGGTTCCAGTGATGCTGGAGATTTGAGGAATGCGGAGTACCCCTTCATTGCCATTGCTCCCAGGTCCACTCTCACCCGAACTGGTAGCACCTGATAAGGGTTCCTATCTATGGGTTAAATAGAACTTAACTGTGTAATTACACTGAGCTGAATTGTTTGAAAAAGTACTGTTTTTGAGATTGAAACTGTACAATGGTAAACTGAATTGTTTGAAACAGAACTAAATTAACATTTAACTGAATTTAAACAAAACTATACTTATACTAAACTAAATTGTTTGAATTAGAACTGCTTCATTAAACTGAATAGCTTGAAATAGAAGTGTTTATGACAATTAAACTGTATTTATGCAAAATTGAATTGTTCGAAATGGAACTGTTTATTGTATAAAAATAGATTTGGCATTAAATAACCTGCAATGGTTGATATGCCATAAAATCCAAACAAACAAACAGTACTTACCAATATAATGTATAGGTTATAAGATGTGTAACATAACTTTTTGTAGAGTATATATATAATCTTGCTCTCATATCAATGTATATTATATGGCTCTTGCTCTATGATCGATAAACACCACATTGCTTCATTTCATTTTTCAGTTTCCTTATGTCTCTTTCATGTAGCAATCTTTATTCTTGTTTGTAATCTTCAGTCATCATTTTCCGTAGTTCTAAGTTCTTCACTGTTGGCATAGTGAATAACAATGCAAACACATTTTCATGTACACTCATTACTTTTATTTCTTGGTGACTTTTCACATTCTCCTCTTTTTTTCTTACTAAATGGTGTGAGTAGAAGAGTAGAGATAAAGCATGTCAACTGCTCATGTTGAACATTTCTCACAAATCTATTTCTATCCCTAGAACCTGATTGAAACCATCAAATGAAACCTACGGTATCAGACTGACCTTGAGTCCAATAGATGTCAATCATAATGTGTTTTTCCATGTGTTTAGCAGCTGAAGACATAATATGAATGCAACACTGTACAACAATGATAAATCTCGCCAATCTATTACACTCAGTATCTAAAATAAAGTGCAAACAGTCACTTTTATCAACGTTTAGAATAATTATTAATATTTTAAGGAATATTTATATGCTTTTTTGTTTATATATTATGGGTTATTATTTGTTTACACAAAGTACAGAAGATGGCTCAATGTTTGTTCAGAGATCTCAGATATCCTTGAAAACCCTCCAAAATCTATCTGTGTTTCATATAAGTATTTAAGTTTATTATTAACTGGTTCTTTCTTGTAAATTGCATTTCTAATTATTTTTCTTTGGCTGGTCAACCATTTAGATGAAAGATTCCCTCTTAATTCAACAGTTAGCAACAGAGGAGATTTACATGCATTAGTAATCTTTAAAAGATGTGATTGTATTTGATAAAACATTTTGCATAAAAAAAAATGGATTTGATTAGACTTTTCGCAAAAAAAAAAATCTTTTGCAAAAGGTCTTATCAAGTACAATCAAATAGGTATGTTGTAACACCTTATGGGGTACATAGAGAAGAAGACAATTATCAGCTTCTCATAATGTATACTAAAAAGGCACTATGTACTAAGAGATGGACACACTTTTATACATTTACCCAGTTGGCTGGGGCTGTAGAATAATACACTGACTGCATCTCTGCAGAGAGGTAAGACCACTCAGCCAATGTGTGTCTTGGATATGATGCTAAACAATCTGATGGTGAGATTCCAGTGATGCTGGAGTTTTGCGGAATGCGGAGCACCCCTTCATTGCCATTGCTCCCAGGTCCACTGTGGCCTGGAATGGTACTATTTACCAACCCCTCCGCTTGGGCAGGATATGACACAAGGCCAATTTTTAAGCGGAGTTTAACAGGTTTGAATTCAGAGTTTTCCTTCTCCTAGACTAGTTGCCTAACCAAGGCTGAAGAACCTAGTCTGTCCTACTATTTACCCATAGCTGGAGGGAGAATAATTGGATTCATACCTTTCCCAAGGGTATTAGTGCTATGTGAAATGCAATCAGTCTCGTCCAGGATTTGAACTCGTGTCGCCGTGTCCATTTCCTACGACGATAACGACTACACTACGGGCACCTCCAGTGGCCTGGAATGGTAGCCCCTGATAGGTCCCTATGGATCAAATAGAACTAAACTGCATACTTTTGCTAAACTGGATTATTTGAATTAGAACTATTTGACTAAACTGAATAGCTTGAAATAGAAATGTTTTTGACAATCAAACTGTGTACTTACATTTAAACTGCATACTTATGCTAACCTGAATTGTTTGAATTAGAACTGTTTTTGACATTGAAATTCTACTTACACTAAATTGAATTGTTTTGTATAGAACTGCTTGGCAATTAACTGTGTGTAAACAAAATCAGTACTTATTCTTAGCTGAATTAGAACTGTTTGAATTAACTAAATAGGTTGAAATAGAAATGTTTTTGACAATTAAACTGTGTACTCAGGCTAAACTGAATTGTTTGAAATAGAACTGATTATTTGCATAAAAATGGATTTGATGTTAAATAACCTACAAAGGTTGATATGCCATAAACACGAAACACCCAAACAAAATTTTTTACACATTACGATTTACCTAATGTTCATCGATCTATATCTTTGGAGACATGTTTAATATTTACAGTTGTCATCATAGGAAATGGATGAGGATATTCTAATTCTTTATACTAATACTCTTGGAAAAGGCATGAATCCATCTGTCTCCCAAAAGCTAAAAGTATATAGCAAGGCAGACTTTTTTTTAAAGCCTTGTTTACATAGCCAGTCTAGAAGACAAACTTTGAATTCAAACCAGCTTTACTCCCCTTAACCTTATTCATTAAAATGAATGGAATGACAATTATTTTACTGTCTACCTGGGGATCAACATTTTCAAAACTTGAGTTGTAGGAGAAAATTTTTTGTGGATTTTAACATTTAATATTAATTGAATATGACTCTACCTAAATAGTATTGAACTCAGGTGGTCTTACCATGTAAATCTATTTATTTATTTCTCTACTTGTTACCATTTGTTCGAAGGTAATATCCAGGTTTTTTCCCCCCTTATTCTCCCGGTAATAGTGAAATGAAAAAGGCAAATCGTGCAAGAAATAAATAAATAGACATCTTTCTAGATAAATGCATTCAAATAAAATTTGGTTCAGCTTCATCAGAAAAGCAAAAAGAAAGTCGAGGCTAAGTTGTGCTTGGCATGACACTCTTCAAAGAATCGTTTATAATTGAATCACTGGGAAAGGAAGAAGAAAAAGATAAATGAAATGGGGAAGGTGATGGGTTTGGATTAGACAAAGGGAGGGACAAATCAAATGGAAAAGTCTTTCTTTTCTTAGCAAAAAAATAAATAAGAATAAACATTAAAATATGAAAATGTATAAGAGAAGCTAAATGGGAAGGGAGAGTGGGAGGTGAAAGTAAAAAAAAAAAAAAAAGAAAGAAAATAGGAACAATAATATGAATGAATAAAGTAAAAATAGAGAAGGAAAGGATAGAATGACTAAGGGAGAGAGAGATTCAACTTTGAAAGATGCAAAAAAAATTGATTAAAATATGCACTTGCTCAAAGAGACCAATAAGTCAGTAGCCCTGCATTTATCTTTTCATGATAAATTTGCTCAGTAACATTCTCTCTATAATTGATTAATTTTCACGGCTGAGCTAATTGCATTGCAGTGATTGACTGATTGGTTT
Organism: Sepioteuthis lessoniana; assembly: GCA_963585895.1. Taxonomy (NCBI): domain Eukaryota; kingdom Metazoa; phylum Mollusca; class Cephalopoda; order Myopsida; family Loliginidae; genus Sepioteuthis; species Sepioteuthis lessoniana. The sequence continues at coordinate 40,050,885 of OY757920.1, forward strand.
TTAATGGCATCTCAAACTGTCTTGGGATATTCTATGAGGTTATCACTTTCATTGTATTCTGTATTTGTTCAAATACTTATGACCTGTATTTTCCAAAGAGTTATTGCAATAGGTTAGAGAATCACATTCATTCTATGCTCATATTTTCATTGTTTGTACAGTTGCTTTCAAGAATTTTTTTGGCAAAAGGTCTTATCAAATACAAATAATTTCTCATCATATCTATTTGACCAAAAGATGGGAAACTAACAGGTGTTACTACTATAGATCAGAGTGGGCTTGGGAGTAATGGCAATGAAGAGATACTCCCCAGATATCCAGGAATGGAGTTGCACCACCAGATGGACTTTAGTGTCTTACCCAGGACAACTTTTGAGGGGAGGATCTTACATTTTAGCCGCATATTTCAAGCACTCCCAACAGGGCAGTAATTGCATTGTAAAGAAGGAAAATAGGCTGACAAATTTGAGCCAAAATGTTTTTATCATCATTAGGCTGTGCGATTACTGAAGCACCTATTTACATTCATGCTAAAAAATGACCATAAATCAACTGATATTGCCTGTGCAGATAAAGCTATGGGAGAGTGATTCATCCAACTTCTCACCTACTCTCTAATGTTATCCATGATTGCATACAAGTATTTTGTCAGGATAAATAGCAGTAGAACAGGACACAAGGGAAAGCAAATTCAGGCCTTTCTCAAAGTAAAAAAAAAAAAAAAAACTCAGACAGATTTCATATTCAGTTTGCTTGATTTTTTCATCATGCTTAAATAATTTAGTTTGGTTTCTTTGTTTAATGGCATATAAACCTTCATGATTTATTAAATTCCAAAGATATCCTTGTAGAAGTCTGGCAGTGATACTATTTAACCCATAGCTGGGAGGAGATAAGGGAGTTCATACCTTTCCCAAGGGTATTAATTCAAAAGTGAATTTAATAGAGTTTGAACTCTCTTACTTTAAAGCTACAGTCGAGCACTTTAACCATTATGCCATAGGACTTAAATAAGTACATATATAAGCATTAATTTTCATATGAAAAAATTCCCTTTCCACATGTTTGACTTTTTGTAGAATTGGAACACAAATGTGAGCTGTGTTTCTTAAAGTATAGATACTGAAGCTGTATTTAGCAGGGCAGAAATTAATAATTTCTTCAAAATTGCTCCATGGTTATTCCAGTGAGTTTTTCATTGGCTGAAGCCACTTAAGCTCCCCTTTTCATACAGAGTGAAGCAGTGCTATCATTTCTTCTTATGCTCCCAATATTCTGTCCTTGAAATGAATTTTCAGTTTCAGAAACAAGAGAAAATTGCATTGAAATAGGTCTGGTGAGTATGGACAATGTGCTACTTACAGAGTTCTGAGCTTTTCCAGAAATGTTAATTTGGTTGGTTTATTTTGTTTTATCGCATATGAACACTTTTCGGTTACTTAATTCTGAATCCTGTTTATATATATATATATATATATATATATATATATATATATATATACATTAAATATATATGACTTGTAAATGAACAGTTTCTTGGTAACAATTTTTATGAGAGCCAGGTCTCATTTTCTTGCACATAGTTTAATGATCTGAAGAATTGTTACCTTACAGTGATAGTTTTATTCATGCATAGTTAAATGGTTTCAAGTATTTGTATCTGACACTATTAATTCTATTTGCCACAATTAAATTCTTTCAAGTTTTAATGATTAAACAGTTCTATCTGACCCATAGTTGGGACTTTAACAGTTACAACAACTCTGGGTCAGAGTGGATCTGGGAGTAATGGTAATAAAGGGGTACTCTAAACTCCCGAAAGATCCAGGACTGGAACCTCAACATTAGATGGTTTAGTATCATACCCAAAGCACAAGTTGGTGGGAGGGGCTTTACCCCTCTGCAGAAATGCAGCAGATGTATTCTACAGCCCCAGCTGTCAAAAATGTTGAGAATTGACATCTAGACAGTCAGGAAAGTATCACTTTATTATATAGGTTGCTCAGCTATGCACATGTCTTCATTTAATTTTTAACTTCAAACTGACTTGTCTTGACAAAAATCTAGACATCTCTATATCATCAGTTTATTAAAAGTTGCTCAGCAATGTATATGTATTCATTTGATTTATCAAATTTAATATGAAAAAAGATTTAGTTTCAATACTTTTTGATCACACAGCTATATTCTGGGACTTTAAAGTTCCAAATTAGCAATTAAAAGAGCAATTTGATGGTGTTTCAAAAGAATATGGTTAACATTGCAAAAAGGTTTTTTTTTTTTTCTTCTTTTCCGTTCACCTTCCCCATCCAACTTCTGTTCCTCTGCAATGCAGTCATTTTTTGCATCATGTGAGGAATGGTGAGTATTTATTTATCTCCCACATCCTTTTCATTTGCTAGTCTCATCTCGTGATTGTATAAAAAAAAAAAAGAAAAAAAGGAAACTGATAGTAATGTTGCTGCTGGGGAAGGATGAGTAAATTCATTTTAGATTTTATCCCACTCTACTGGTGGGTATTGGGCACTTTTTTAACTTTTGAAAATACCTTTTAAAATGATTTGATGTTGAACAATATATATATATATGTACATAAAATATGTATATGTATATATATATATATATATATATATGCATACATACAGGATTAGTCAAAATTATGTAAACAATTTTGATTTTCTGTTACATGTTTATATCACCCATGGATGTCAGACTCACATTGGAGCACAGCAGAGGCATCAAATAACTCAAGGACAGAATAAAAGGTGTAATATCAAACATTCATCATGATATGTGCATCAAGGCACAGAATTGTACTGATGATTGCTGGTTTTTGTGCATCAGTTGTGCTAGTGGACAGGTGAAGACTTCTCAGTCAATTCTCTCATAAAAGTGTTGATATAATTTTGACTCACCCTGCATATATACTTACATACCTGTATGTGTGTATATATATATATATATATATATATATATACTAAAATATCAATATTGTCTAATTATATATATATATATGGAAGGGGAAAATTATTAGTGTAATATATTAAGGTTAATGAGTAAAATAAAAACAAAGTAATGAATATTAAAAAGTTCAATGACAATGGTGTTGTTGGTTGGTTGGTTGATTGATTGGTTTAACAGTATATCAACCCTTTTTGAATTATTTATTCAAGTAATAAATGATAAACATTTGTTAGCAATAATATTCTCGAGTTATTAAAACAAATAATTCATATGCAATTACTGTTGCATATAACCATTCCTATTTAATCTCAATTATATTGCTTTAAATAATCCTCTCAAATATTAATAATTTTCAAACAGATCTATTCAAAACAGAAATGGTAGCCGAGGAGCAACTGCCACTTCAGTTCAGGATAAACCTGTGAGTAATGGCAATGAAGTTTGACATCTTGATGTACACCATTGGATGTATTTTCGTGTCATACCCAGATTAAGCAGTGAAAATGATTAGTTGGTGGGTCAGTAGGGTTTTAAGGCATATCAACCCTTGTCAGTTATCTAAGGCCAAATCCTTTTAATACACATGTATGTGTATTATATATTAAATATATATTATATATTAAATATATACGATTTCTAAACATACAGTTTGTAGGGAACAGTGTTTAACCTAGCCAGAGTTCATTTGTTTGCACAGAGTTAAATAGTTTCAAGTATTGCTAACATGAATAATTTTATTTGCTCATAATTAAATGGTTTCAAGCATTTGCTATCTGACACAAATAGCTTTATTTGTGTATAGTTAAATGGTTTCAAGTGTTGCTATCTAACACTAATAATTTTATTTGCTCATAATTAAATTGTTCAAGTTTAATAAATTATCAAATATTTTTATTAACCTCATTGATGGGACCCTAACAGCTGATACTGATCTGGGTCAGTGTGAAACTGAGAGTAATGGCAATGAAGAAGTTTTCCATATTCCCAAAGGATCCAGGACTGGAGTCTCGTCATCAGATGCAGTTTAGTGTCATATCCAGAACACTCGCTGGTGGGGGGAGGGTACTTATTCTACACCCCTCAGCTGAGTGGGTGGATTGAAAAGGAAAAAGAGATCACAAAAAAATATTTGAGAAAATGAAACATTTAGATTGAAAGTAAGAAAAAGAGAGAGAAGATAACAGAGGCAGAGTTAGAGAGAAAGTGAAAGAGAAGGTAACAGTTAAAGAGAAAGTGAAAGTAACAGAAGGAGTATTAGAGAGAAAGTAAGAGAAGAAGGGTTAAAAAATAAAAGAGAAATGGATTGAAAGATGAAAAAGATAAAGAGAAAAGAAGGAAAAGAAATAACGAGAAACAAATAATGGAGGGAATTTGTTGGAAGGAAAAGACAAATGAAAGGATGAAGACAAAAAAAAAAAAAGACAAATATTAGAATTATTTCACTAATTGAAAATATTGTATATACAATGATTTACATCAAGTACTCTCTCTTTTACTCTCTCTCTCTCTCTCTCTCTCTCTCTCTCTCTCTCTCTCTTTCATGCACAATCCCACACACATATGCACATTTGTGTTACACACAACCTTTACACACGAACAAAATAATTTTTTCATACACACATACATACTTACTCTCTCTCGCACACACACATACTTTCATTCACAAAATCTTTTTCTCTCTCTCTCACACATACATGCATACATCCACCATCATTTTCACTCAATCACATGCACACATAGACTTTCTCTCTCTTACACATACACAGACACACACACAATTTTTATACATATACAAACACTCTCTCTCTCTCTCTATGTATATATATATATATATATATATATATATATTTAATATTTGTATAATGTCCCTTGTAAAACCAATCCATATTTTGAGATAAACATGGATCTTTATCTCAAAATGCAATCAAATAAAGTAGGAACAAAAATCCATATTTTAAATCAACAGATCTCCAAAATGCAAAGCTTATTTGCAATCTCATATACGATTGTCAAGCCTGATAGGCACAAGATAATAAGATATGCAGCAGCATGCCCTCTTCATAAAGCTGCAGGACCAGTGCACATTTTTCAACTAATATTAACTTTTTATTGCTTTTTCATCAAAACATTTTCAGACAGTACATTCTTTTCTCTTCAAATTAAATTAGTGGAATTTGGAATATAAGTAGCTTTGGCCAAGACACAAATGTGTATCTTTTACCATTACATTCTTTTAAAACCTGCACCATACGACTCAATTCACAGAGAACCTATATATAGTACATGCTAAACAATTTCATTTTTATAAGTAAGTAATTTTTTTCTTAACCAAAGTTACTAGAATTTTAATATTTCCGGTGAAACATTTACCAAAAAAATGAAAATTATTAACTTTGATCATAGAAATGAAAATTGTTAACTTTTATTATAAAAATGAAAATTATAACCATTTCTTATAAAAAATGAAAATTATAACCTTTTCTAACAGAAAATGAAAATTAACTTTTATTATAAAAATGAAAATTATTAAGTTTTATTATAAAAATGAAAATTATAACCTTTTCTTATAAAAAATGAAAATTATAACCTTTTCTTATGAAAAATGAAAATAATTAATTTTTATTATATAAATGAAAATTATTAACTTTTATCAGAAGCACGGAAACACTGTAAACAAAAATTAAATCTAAACATCTCTATGGAAATTTACCCCCTCACCACTACCGGCAAGATATGATACAAAGTCAATTTTTAAGCTAAGTTTGTTTGAACTCAGAAGTTTCCTTCTCTTAGACTAGTTGCCTAACTAAGGCAACAGATTGCAGTCTGCTCTGCAATTTTATCATCGCTGGAGGTAATTGCATTAATATGTCATAAGTGTACTTATTTTTGAACTGCTATTGATTCATATATTTCATTACAGTTTCATTGCTATAGAGTTTGGTGATAAATAATACCTAATAATATATATGAGCAGTGTACATATTTTTGAACAGATACTTATTCATCATATCTTTTGTTACAGTTTCATTGCTGTAGAGTTTGGTTATAAATAATGCCTAATATATAATAGGTGTACTTATCTTCAGCCTGTGACATATTTATATATTTGATTACAGAGTTTCAATGTTTTAGATTTTGGTAATAAATAATGCCTAATAACGTATATTAGAGGTGTACTTATTTTTTGTCATAAGTTTCATTGCTGTAGAGTTTGGAGGTATACTTATTAATAAGCCGTATTGATTTGACTGGCCGATTGGTACAGTGGTAAAGTGTTTGCCAATTTCCTAGAGACCAGCATTCTATCACTGGTCGTGTTATACCAAAGACTCAAAAAATTGTACTTAATGCCACCTTGCTTAACACTCGGCATTATAAGTTAGAGATCGAGGGTAATTGGAGCAATCGAGGGAATGGAGTAGTACTTTCCCCTACAACTCAGTGTAGTAGCTATAGAAAAGGGAGGTTTCAGGTTGCCCTCCACTATGGTCAGCCAACTTACTTACTAGTGCATCCCCAATAATATATATATATATATATATATATATATATATATAGAGAGAGAGAGAGAGAGCGAGAGAGAGAGAGATTTTCTGCATCCTTTGATGTATGGCTCACCCAAAATTCATAAGATTGATACTCCTTATTCCCTTCATTTTACAAATGACTGAATTTGTAGTTGTGTTGCTTGAAAGGTGCTTAAGTTTTGTATTTGTTTTAATCAATTTTAATCATTACTAAAATCATTTTCCCTCTTTCCAACTTTTTTTCTATGATATTGTACAAGAAATAAGTAAAAAAGTAAAGCAAGTGACCATAGTATAGGGTGACTTGAAGGCTCCCTTTTCAATTGCTATTACACCTAGGTGGTTGGGGAGGGTGCTACTCCTTTCCCTGGATTTATCCTTGATCCTTACCTTATAGTGCTGAGTGTTAAGCAAGGTGGAATCAAGTATCATTTTTTCAGTCTTTGGTATCACTCGAGTTGGGATTGAAACCTGGTCTCCCGGACCATTGGCAAACATTCTACTTAATATTCTATTTTTGAATATTTTATTAGTCCTGATTGGAATTATTCCCTACTCCAGATTTATTGGATTGAATAATATATATATATATATATATATATATATATATATATACACACACACACACACACACTCACTGCATAACTTAAGCTTTTGACGGTCAAATTGAGGTACTGCCCCTTATCCTACTTCTACTGTCAGTGTCTTTAGTGGTCAAGATGATAACGGTGTAATTATATGGCAATAGACACACCAGAAGTACAGGAAATGCGTCTGATTATTGTCCAAAGTAATTATTTGTTCCAAGTTCCAGCAATTTGAAGATCAATGAACATATTGGCAAAAGCATTGTAATAAGAAGCAACAATGATGTAGACAAAAACAGCTGAGAACAATAAAAAAAAAATATTTATTCTGAAAACATCACACAATCAAAAATGTTCTACTTCTGCAAAACTTGTCCTGAATTTGCTGGTGCATTCAAGGAACGAAGTAGTTTAATACATATCGACATGGAAAATAAAACATAAATTTCAACAAAGGATGCTGTCTTCCTTCTGCCTTAATGCCCTTTGGAAAGGCATGAAACCACTTTTCTCCCTAAAGCAAATGGGTTGAATAATAAGGCAGACAAAGTTCTCAAGACTTGACAGGTAAACTGTCTTGGAGAATGACAACTGAAATTCACAATCAGAAGAAAATAACTTTAGCAACTGTACTAATGCCAAGTTCTATAACCTTTTCCTCTTCCTTTCAATGAAATCCACGGCATAAAGCTAAATTTTCCTAGATCTGTTCAAGAGCTCATTCTTCGGAGGCATTCATGGTCTAATGGTTACCATTGTAGGAAATGGATTTGAGGTCAAATCCCAGATGAGGTTTTTGCATTTCACATATTGCTTATACCCAGAGAAAAGTATGAATCCATCCTCCCTTCAGCAACAGATAAATAGTAGGACAGACAGAACACTTTAACCTTGGCATGGTTACCGGTCTAGGACAAAGAAAACCTGAATTCAAACATGTTGAACTCTGCTCAAAAAATCACACTTCTGTTGCATCCAGCTCATGTGGAGAGGCTGGGTTAGCATACAAACAGCCCAGTCTGTCCATCTATTTTTGCCATAGCTGGACCGGGGAGAGTAGTTGGATTCATACATTTTTCAAGGATATTAGTGATATATATATATATATATATATATATATAATAACAGAATTGCCCAGTTGGCTGGGGCTATAGAATATACTGACAGCATCTCTGCAGAGGAGTATGACCCCTATCTAACGAGTGTCCTGGATATAATACTAACCAATCTGATGTTGAGTTTCCAGTAATGCTTGAGCATTGGGGAATGTGGAGTACCTCTTTGTTGCCATCGCTCCCAAGTCCACTCTGGTCAGTAATGTTAGCACTGAATAGGGCACTATCTATGGGTCATATAGAACTAAACAGTACTTATGTTAAACTCAATTGCTTGAAATAGGACTGTTTTGACATTTAAATTCAGTACTTATGCTAAACTGTATTGTTTGAAACAGAACTGTTTTGACATTTAACTGTGTATAAACTCAAAAATATACTTATATAGAACTGAATCGTTTGAATTATAACTGTTTGATGTAACTGAATAGGTTGAAATAGAAATGTTTTTGACAATTAAGCTGTGTACTTATGCTGAACTGAATTGTTTGAAATAGAAATGTTTATTTGCATAAAAATGGATTTGGTATTAAATAACCTACAAAGGATATGCCATAACAAACAAACAATAACAGAAAAAAATATTATCCTGAATATGTGTTTCACTAGGCTCATGATTGAACTTTCTGGTGAATATAGGTGTATTATAGTGAATGATCATATATACAGATCTATAAGCATACAGGTTCCAAAATAAGGGGTGTATCAACTTTACACTGAACATTATATTTACCCATAATATATATCTTCTTTGAATGTTAACTGAGGTCTGTACACTGATCGAGTGTTACTGAGTTGGAAAAATTTATCAAAATATCAACTACTCACTTGAATACACTTATGGTACTCAGGTTAATATTGGCATCCTCCATCAGGGTATTGCAATTTTATTATCTGGAAATTATATATATATATGGATAGATAGAGATAGATAAAAAATACTCTGTAAATGTGTAGCGTATCTATTGGCCCGATGAAGAACGTTTTCTGATCAAAGAGTATCACAGCTAATTTGGTTTGGTTTGGTCTTATGGCCCATTAACCATAGTAGGTCATTAATGCCAAATACATTTTTATTCATATAAACAGTTCTATTTCAAACAATTCAGTTTAGTATAAGTATTGTTTTTATTTACATACTGTTAAATGTCAAAACAGTTCTATTTCTAACCATTTAGTTAAGCTAAGTACACAGTTTTTATGTCAAAACAGTTACTATTTCAAACCATTCAGTTTAGTATACCAAAACACATCTATTTCAAATAATTCAGTTCAGCATAAGTACTCAGTTTATTTCTATTTGACCCATAGGTAGCACACTGTTTCAATGTTAAAAAAGTTCTATTTCAAACAATTCAGCTTAGTATACCAAAACATATCTATTTCAAACAATTCAGTTTAGCATAAGTATGCAGTTTATATATGAAATCCATTCTATTTCAGATAATCCAGTTTAGCATAAGTACACAGTTTCAATGTCAAAAAACAGTTCCATTCCAAAAAATTCAGTTTAGTATAAATATGCAGTTTAAATGTCAAAACAGTTCTATTTCAAATAATTCAGTTCAGCATAAGTACACAGTTTAATTCTATTTGACCCATAGAGAGGACACTATCAGGTGCTACCATTTCAGGCAAGAGTATACCAGGAAACGATGGCAATAAAGGGGTACTCTACATTCCCCAAAGCTCCTGCATTACTGGAATCTCAACATCAGATTGTTTAGTGTCCTATCCAAAACACTTGTTAGCGGGGGTCTTAACTCTCTGTAGCGGGGCAGTGAGTGTATTCTACAGCCCCATCTGACTGGGTTAGAGGACACTCATTGGGTGGGTGGAGGAGTCTTACCCCTCTGTAGAGATGCACTTGGTGTATTCTATAGCCCCAGCTGACAGGGCAAGTCAGAGCTAATTTAAGGTGCACATTAATTTGGTGCTCCCACCACAGAAATATACATATACATATATAAGACCAATTAAAGACTCTTTGAACAAAAAAACATTCTTCACAAGACCAATGGATATTCTATGCTGACATATTTGTGTGTGTGTGTGTATGTGTTTATGAGTGTATATATATATATATATATATATATATATGAGGCAAAATGGATTTTAAATTCTTTCAATAGCTTCACTATACGAACTGCTCTGTTTAAAAAGATATTTTAACTTTTTTAATACTTTAATTATGTCATATTATGAAACTTATCTGATATTTTGCTTTAGGAATATTACATATAACCCAAAATTTGTCTGACATTTTAAAAAAAAGTTACTAATATTCAAATAAGTTGAGGTCTCTCATCTCTGTTTCTTCGTCTCCCTTTCTTTTTTCCTCTTTTCCCTTCTCCTTCTCTCTCTTCATTTTATCCCGGATTCATTCTCTGGCCTTATTTAGGTGGAATTTTTATCTGATATTTGTTGAATTTATTGTATATAAATGTTCAAATGTCAAATTCTGTGTTAAATGATTTTTAGGACAATTAAACGTTTTTGCTGTTCACGTGATGTTTTGACTGGAACATTATCTTGCTTTCTTTTTCTGAGAATAGAGACTCTTGTTCACGTTTTTTTTATGGGAAAAAAAACAATATGAAACAACACTGAACTCTATTTTGTATCCTTTATTAGTTAATTGTACGAACTTAGCTACTCTTTTACAAACTTTCTAAAAAAATAAAAAAAAAGAAGCTTTTTTTTCCACAAAAACTTTCTCCACCCAAGTTTAAACTAGTTGAGAATAATAAAAAAATAAACAACTCTAAAGTCATATTCCTATTTGTCTTATCCCTTTTGTTCATCTTTATATATATATATATATATATATATATAAATAAAAACACACAGGGGTATGCACTCACACATTTGGTTATGTAATACTATTACACTGTTATATAGACAAGGATGTTCAGGAAGCTAATATGGAATAATAGATGTGACAGGAACCCAAACTAGAATGTCTCCGATGACATTGCAGAAGGAATTAATTTAAAGATAAGTAGATCATCATGTTCATGTGCCTATTTTTTTATGACTCCTGAATGAGGGCTTAATAAAACTGCTCGTTTATCTTCTGGGATTCCTTATTTAAAAGAAATGCACAATATGGTTAAGTCTTAGACAAAGATCTACTTTTGTGTCACCACGTGCATAGAACATGTTAAATACAGTTAATGGGTTTCCCCACTCACTATACAGCAAAATCCTAACTAAATTCAATCTTTCTGTTGATATAATCTTTGCCTAAACATTTTACAACTAAAACTTGATTTTCTTGCACACTTGGGTGACAAAAGTAAAATTAAACAATTGTTCTTACCAAATTGTTGACTGCTTTCTTGTCTTATTCTACCTTTAATCTAACACTAGGTACAGGCTCTGAAAGAGTAATGAGTGATCCTGGTTTAGTTTGGTTTTATGGCATATAAACCATTGTAGGTTATTAAATGCCAAATCCTCTTTATACATATATATCAAATATATATTAATTGGTTGGATTCAGTTTTATGGCATATCAATCATTGTAGGTTATTTTGTGCCAAATCCTCTTTATACATATATATTAAATATATTTATGGTTTGTAAACACATTTTGTAGATAACATTCTTAAATGAATCTGAGCTATTTTTTTGCACACAGTTAAATGGTTTCAAGTATTGCAATCAACAGTCACAATTTAACATCAGTCATTTCATTGCACTCAGTTTGGTTCTAATTGACCCATAGATAAGACCCTATCAGTTGTTACCACCTCAGCCCAGAGTGGACCTTGGAGCAATGGTAATGAAAAGATACTCCTCATTCTCCAAATCTTCAAGGCTGGAGCCTTGCCATCAGATTGTTTAATGTCATATGTAGTACACGAGTTGGATGAGGAGTTTTATCCCTCTACAGAGATGCAGCTGGTGTATTCTACGGCCCCAGCCGACTGGGTTGAGAGATTTTGGATACACAGACACTCATATATGTATATATTTTTTTCTGTATTCCTATAGTATTCTATTTCCATTGATAGCATTGCCTTTTTAAATACATCAGCTACCCTGTTTTATCCAACTCTGCATTCCCACATTTTTGCTATGATATAAACTTTCAAAACATAAACACACCTTACATATGATGGCCTATGAAGGGTCCAAATGTGCTTGGGACAAGTCGGGGAAATTCATCTACCAATTCCAACCAGAAACTAAGACACTTATCAGGAAACTTGAAAGGATCTTAAATAAATTACAAGATTTGTCTTTATTATCTAATGAAACACGCTTATATATATATATATATATATATATATATATATATATTATTTTATATTACATGCATTATCATAGCATGTATTTAATAACCCCTCTGTATGAGCAGGAAGTAACACAAGGTCAATTTTTTGGTAGCATTCAACAGGTTTAGATTCAGAATTTTCCTTATCCTATTATTTTAGGTTTAGTTTGGCTTCTTTGTTTAATGGCATATCAACTCTTTTCAGGTTATTCAATGCCAAAGCCATTCTCCTAGAAGAACAGTAGTGGTGCTATTTAACCCATAGCTGGGAGGATAAGGGGGTTCATACCTTTCCCAAGGGTATTTGCCCGAAAGTGAATATAATAGCGCGACTGGAGTACGAACTTGCGTACTACGATTCCGCAGTCCACTGCTTTAACCATTACACTACGAGGACACCCCCCCTATTATTTTAGTATATTACAAATATTATCATTATCAACAAGTGATATTGATAGCATTGAGTCACCTGACACTCTACTCATCCATCTCTATCATCTATTGCTCTTGAGAAGTCTGCTAGACTGCATCCTCTGTCTACATTGAGTTGACACATGTAAGTTCTTGCTGGTCAGCCAACCTTGGCGTGTCTACATTAGTATATGTCACTTATGAGTTTGTCCTTAGGGCCTGCAATGTCTTGTTCATCTTACTTGGTTGGTTTGTGAGATGAAAAATGAGTGACCATACAGCTGCTGTAATTCCAGGATTTGTTCAGAGCAGCATATACAATTTCTTTTTATAGTTCCCAACATGATTTTCTCCATGTTTTTCATTGCATCCAAGTGGTGCATCCATACAGTTGTACTGACACAGCCAGAGTTTGAAAAAAAATCTCATTTTATATTCACTATTTGAGTTATAATTCTTTCTTTCATGAGGATACAGTCAGCTATCCACTTCTAGTTTGGTGTAAATATGATTGACTGATTTTTATGCTATAGCGAGGGTTATTTTATCCCAACAAAATTTGGGAATCACTTTTATTGTACATTTATTTATACATTTTTTTGTGTTGTTTTACAGATCATGTCCATCCACCAAATCAGCACTTCTATTGCAATGCTCTGCTAAATAGGGCTGTTCAGACCCAAGAGTCTTTACTGTGGTCAGTCTTTCTCATGGGAGAACACAACCATCATGTTATGTTAAGAATACTGCTGCCCATGTATAGATGTACAGATATGTAACTGGATACTTTCAGCTTGTCAGGTCTGCACATCTCCATTGCCATGGAACTTTTTTGAGAGAAAGGTTGGTAGATGACAAGATCATACGGAAATATTTGTACATTATGGTATTGGTTGGTTGGTATTTATGGCATATCAACCTTTGTAGGATATTTAACGCCAAATCCATTTTTATGAAAATAGTTCTATTTCAAACAATTCAGTTAGGGATAAGTACGCAGTTTAAATCTAAGAACAGTTTAATTGTTAAAAACATTTCTATTTCAAGCTTCTGGAGGAGCAGAGACGAGCTTATAAGTGATGTACTCCTATGGACCCCCACTTATGGCCGAGCAAAAGCTGGACGACCAGCTCGAACATACATACAGCAGATACGTGAAGATACAGGATGTAGTCCAGAAGACCTTCTGGAGGCGATGAACGATAGGGAAAAGTGGCAAGAGAGGGTAAGGGATATCCATGCGGGTGGCACGATATGATGATGAATTCAAACAATTCAGTTTAATATAAGTACCGATTTTGTTTACACTCAGTTAAATGTCAAAACAGTTTTATATTAAACAAATCAGTTTAGTGTAAGTACAGTTTTAATGTCAAAAAACAGTTCCATTTCAAATAATTCAGTTTAGCATTAGCAGGCAATTTAAATTTAAGTGTGGTTTAATAGTGAAAAACATTTCTGTTTCAAGTTATTCAGTTTAGTCAAACAATTAAGTTTAGCATAAGTATGCTGTTAGTTCTATTTAACCCATAGATAGGGCCCTATCAGGTGCTACCACACTGGGCTAGAGTGGACCAGGGAGCAATGGCAATGAAGGAGTACTCTTCATTCCCAAAGCCCCAGCATCACTGGAACCTCACCATCAGATTGTTTAGTGTCATATCAAGGACACTCATTGGGGGTGGGGTCTTACCCCTCTGCAGAGGTGCAGTTGGTATATTCTATTGCCCCAGTTGACTGGGCGACATGGTATTATAGTGGCTAATGCTTGTACAACATGAATACTACTTTCTAGATCTTCATGATTATTATCCAGTAACAAGCCAAGCAAGATATCTGGTAATCATGTCAACTGCAGGTGTTATATTAGAGTTGTTGTTCTCCTGGTTGGATAACTTGACAAAAATCAAGGCGTCCTGCATTTCTTGGAAAATTGTGCTCGATTGCTGTTGAGCAAAAAGATTCTTACACTCTTAACACGCATACACTTATATATATTTTTATAGTTGCATGTATATGTGTGTGTTCGTGCACATATACGTATATATATATATATATATATATATATATATACATATATTTTTTTAACATCCGTCGTTGACTTAACATCAATAATATCACCCCTAATGGTCCTGATGAGGGTTCAGTAGAGCCAAAACGCTATAGAGTTGACTTCTCAATAAATCTCTCCTTCCACTTGGATTACCTTGTAATCAATTTTTCTAAATATTGTCGGATTACAATCCTTTATTTACTTTCATATATATATATATATATATATATATACATATATATATATATATATATATTGAGTTCTCTAGCGAATGAAGTAATTGTGTTGCCATTAGTGTTTATTGCAAGTCTCTTCATATATGAATTGAGGTCTCGGTAGCCGTTAAACAGATGTATGTAAACAATAGTAATTGTGATTCATAACCGTTTAAAATTTACTTCGCTGCTACTGGCTCCTCATGGCTGAGAGTTAGAGGCTTGGATTGGTGTTTGAGTCAACTGGGTTTTGATCCCAGCTACTGGAAGCTAGTATGTCTAGCCACTCTGATGAGTTCTGATAGAATGAAACAGATCTGTCTGTGGATGACTATATATATATATATATATATATATATGTATATTTACATATATAATAATAAATAAATATGTATTAGATTTATATATTTAATGCCATGGAAGTTTGTTGGCAACCTTTGGTTTCATGAAGTTTTCCAAACAACAATCATCAGGCAGAAAACAAAAGGAAAAAGGATTTTCCTTCCGTTATCCCACCTGACGATTGTTGTTTGTAAAACTTCATGAAACCAAAGTTCGCAGACAAACTTCCATGGTATTAAATATATAAATCTAATATATATTTATTTATTGTTATTATATAATAGCTCTATCTCAGATATTGAGCACTCTCCAAATTATAACCACATTTGATTCGCCACAAACCCACAAAGTGAATTAGTGACAACCAACACTGTTGCTATATATATATATATATATATATATATATATATATATATAAATATAAAGGCATCATTTTCTTTCTTAAAGATGTTTGATTAAATAGCACTGACACTTTGTGTCTACCCATTTTTTTATTGATCCATTCAAGTCTTCAGATGAGGTGTTTGACTTCTGGATGGAATAAATTCAGGAAGACACCATATTTTTTCCATGTATTTTGCAATATTCTAAACTGCTCTTGTTTAAAATAAAACTTATATATTTTCACAAATTCAACATAACCTGCATAGTCTTCCATAATAACTTCTCTCCTTCATCTAGCTATCTCAGTACAATCTTATTACACAAAAAAAGCAAAGAAAATCTCTAAGTTTCTGAAAATCTATATCTATAAGAATTAGCAAACCTTCCTTAAACAAGATCAACTTTTAATATAGTGTAGGGAACGAATAAATAAATAAATAAAAGTTAAATTGAATTTAAAAAAACCCAAAAAAAAACATTAAATTTGCAGAAACTCCCAGAGGTCCCTGAGTGGAAAAAGGGATGACACATGCGTAAAGATAAAAGCCACCTCCCAACAGTGGGGAACAGGCTCATTCACTTTCAGGCAGTGACCAGCGATTTGACAACTTCATTGCTGACTGGTATCTGGGCGTCACGTATAAGTCTTTGGACTAGGCATTGGTTAGTCCCTTTCACCCAGTGGCATCTCTCTCTCGGTTAACAGTAGGCTAGAATATAAAAGACTACGAAATGGAACAACAAACTAAAACAACAGGACTTTGACAAACTTCCAAAAGAAACTAACCCTTATGGAAGCTTTAAATACAAAATGAGGACTAGCATATGCAAGAAACGATTAATGTATTTTAGACACCTTAACTGGGGGATTCAACCATTTTAATTGTATTCAGGAAAAACTCCCTCACCCATGGAATGGTTGTTGAACCCAGGAAATAAAGGAAAATATAAAAGAAACATCTTTGTCTCCTCTCCGTTACTTTCTTCTTTTATATAATTCTTTTTGGGCCTTTCTTGGGCAAGGCGTTACACCGACTAACCAACATGGGGTGAAATAAAATAACCTAATAATGGAGTCAGATATCAAATGGCAACACAGCTTTGCCCATTGCCCTTGACCTTCATTTAGCACCCCACAATAGCAACCACATTTTAAAATGCCTATGATATTTTTCTTACTAGTTCTTCTTACCCCAAGTAAAATTCCTTTTTTCCTTAAATTCCTCTTCTACTAGTCCTTCCTCCAACTCTTTATATAAATGTATTAGACTTCTGATTGTGCTTGGTATTTTATCATTCATTCCCATAAAAATGGCTCCAGTTGAGACCAAAAGTTATTTGAAAAAATATGACACCTTCTTGAATTCATTCTATCTAAAAGTCAAACAGCTTATCTGAAGGCTTGAACGGACCAAATATAAAATAGGCAACCAAGTGTCTGTCTTATTTAATCAAACATCTTTAAAAAAGAAAATGCTGCCTACACACACACATAGACACACACACACGCACACACACACACACACATATATATATATATATAAAAGCACTCAGATATTATACAGATACTTTATACAAATATACACACACATGGTCTCTGTATGAGCAAAATCAGCAATGTGTGTATGCATTTGTTTATAATGCAGTTTGCTTTAGATTTAACAGTGCATTGGTGTTAGCCTAACTTTGTTTGAAAAGTTGGATTAAGAAATTAGGTTTTACTGTGTCCTATAAATACATTTATTTGCACAATGGCCAATCTCTACACTATCAACATCTCTTTATTTGAATTGGTGTTCTCATCTTAGTTGACATAGTCACAGTGTTTTAGTCAGTGGAGTCAGCATCCTTCTTCAGGTGATTGTTATATTTGGTTAAATTCAGCAAATTCTCAACTGAACGCGTTATTCAATCCACAGGGAGACATTGTCATCATTCAATTCAGTCAAAGGAACAGAAGCAGAATCTCAAGGACAAATTAAGTAATACAAGATACCCTCTAACCATGGATAGTGGAATGAGAAGAATCCACCTTTATAGGTGGGGTAGCCAAATATGACAGGCACCTGAAGAAGGCCACAGGGTAGAATGGCCACAGCCTGACATATTGTTAATTGCTGAATTTTGATTGGAGATTTCCATTGTATGACTTTCAATCTATATGATTAATAGTGTTGAGTTAAGTGCATTGTCAAGGAAACAGATTGTATTGGATAATATATATTTATCCTATAAAATTAATGCTTTTTTTGTCCTTGGGCTCCAGAATTACTGAAACAGAGAAGACATATATAAATATATATGTATATGTGTGTGACTATTCGTGTATACATGTATGTATGTTACACCTTTGCCGGTTATATGACTACTATTCTCATTATGTTTGTATGTAACTCATGGCATAATGGTTTCCATTGTAGGAAGTCAACTTGCCTATCGGAGTTCAAAACCTGAATGAGGCCATTTCCATTTTACATTACACGAATACCCTAGGAAATGGTATGAATCTAACTATTCTCTCACCAGTTATGAGTGAATTGTTTGACAGACTGGGCTCTTTAATTGTGGTATGGCGACCAGTCTAGTAGAGTGAAAACTCTGAATTCAAACCAGTTGTAGACCTGGCGAGGGATGGGCTCTTCCTGGCTATTCCTACCCAACTAAATCAGGTTACCAGATCAATGAGAGAGATAACACAGTAAAAGTGGCATGTAGTGCCACTTTTTATTAAATTAGGACTCTGAGAGAATAAAGCAATTTCCAGTTTGATTTGCAACTGAATGATAATTTTGTAATAACTGCCTTTGAGTTGACCTTTTTTCCAGATTATCCAAACTCTTGATATAATAGAGATAACAATGAAATGCTATAATTAAGCAAGGATGAACTCATAAGAGATGTACTCTTATGGACCCCCACACATGGCCGTGCAAAAGCAGGACGACCAGCACGAACATACATTCAGCAGCTATGTGAGGATACGGGATGTTGTCCTGAAGACCTAACTAGGGCGATGAACGATAGGGAGGAGTGGCGAGAGAGGGTCAGGGATATCCGTGCTACCAGTGCGACATGATGATGATGATGATGACTTCTTCCTAAATAGAAGCACCTCTATCTTGGACTGCTGGGTGGAGTACCAGTGGCATAGTGGCTAATGGGCTGGAGAGTGAAATAGTGAGTGAGTTTGAATTCCCATCTCACTATCATGTTCTCTTTCTGACTGTTACCTTTGGGAAAGGTAGAAAATTTCTTCCTCTCCAGTTATGGGTTAAATAAAATAATATCGCTACTGACCTGCAAACCGGCTATTGGCTTAATGAGTAGAGTGTTTGCCAGTGGTTCAGGAGACCGGGGTTCAATCCTAGGTCGAGTCAGACCAAAGACACCAAAAATGGTACTTGATGCTGCCTTGCTAAACACTGAGTATGATAAGGTAAGGATCAAGGGTAAAGTGGAGCAATCTAGGTAATGGAGTTGCACCCTCCCCTACACCTCAGTGTAGTAGCTATTGAAAAGGGAGCCTTCTGGTCACCCTTGACTAAGGTTGCCAACTTTACTTACTTACTGTCCTACAAGGATGGCTTTTACATCACCCACAAATGTTGATATGCCATTAAACAAAAAATCAAAACAATAGTTTAAAGACTGTTGTTACAATGGAAACACAATAGAGGTTGTCTAGTGTGTAAATGTTTGTCTCTCTCTCTCTCTCTCTATATATATATATATATGCATACACACATGCACACACATACATATATGCATGTGTGTGTGTGTGTGAGTCATATCTAGACTGTTTAAAATTGTTTCTAAACAAAAAAAAAAAAAATGAATTGGTTATCACAAGCTTTTAGCTTTACTGGCAATTTGAAAAATTTCTTTTTGATCATCAGACAAAAAGAAAAAAAAGATTTGAACCACAGTTTGGATAAAACTTCATTTTAGAGTGACTATCTCAAATGTTGAGCACACTAAAAAAAACAAACACGATTTCAGTATTTTGTTCAGGCAATGAAATGTGTTAGCACTAAAATTTTGATAAAGGACATTATCAACGCAAAGCTTAAAAGGAAATATAAATATTTATTTATTGAAAGTTTCACATGCAAGTTTACTTACAAGTCTGAAAAATTACCATAAATTGTGGCATATAAGTTGACCTTTTAAATCTGAAAAGAATCTCTACAAAACCAACAGTCAACTAATACTGCAATACTAAAGACAAAATTTTTATTACAGAATGATTAACCTGTGGTAAGGGTTAAGATTTTAACCTAGTCAATACCTAGTTTCGTAGAGATATTTTCTAGTTTAAAAGTTTGACTTTTATGTGCTGCAATTTACTTTATGCATATGTATATTGTAAATAATTATGATAAAAATTAAATACTAAAATCATTTTTAGTTCGTAAAATGGTTGACTTGTATGCTGTAATTTACAATATATTAGTGTTTATGATTTTGTTGGGTGGCTGGAAGAATCTTATTCAATATGTTTTAATGAAGAAACATTGCCAGCTTATAGATATGTCTATTTGCACACAGACACATATGCTACATAAATATGACCATACAGAAGAAATAAAAGTGTCAGCCAGCAGCAGTACCAACAGATCGTTCTTAGGCATTGTTATGTATGCATCACCCATGTTTCCATCCGATTATAACCAATACCTTATACAGCGGACCTCAGCAAACCCAACAGATATGACATATTATAAATCACTTGAATGATAGTAGTACAAATAATCATTAATTTGATAAAACATCATATCTGAAATATATTACTGTCCAGTCGGCTGGGGCTGAAGAATAGACTGACTATAAGACCCTTTCCAAATGAGTGTCTGGTAAATTACACTAAATAATCTGATGATGAAGTTCCATAAATGCTGGCGCTCTAGAGAATGCAGAGTACCCCTTCATTGCCATTACTCCCAGGTCCACTCTGGCCCAGAGAGGTAGCACCTGATTGGGTCCTATCTATGGGTTAAATAGAACTAAACTGCATACTTATGCTAATTAGAACTGTTTCACTAAACTGAATAGCTTGAAATAGAAATATTTTTGACAATTAAACTGTGTACTTACACTTAAACTGCATACTTATGCTAAACTGAATTGTTTGAAATGGAACTGTTTTTGACATTGAAACTGTACTTATCCTAAACTGAATTGTTTAATATAGAACTGTTTTGACATTTAAATGTGTGTAAACAAAATCTATACTTATACTAAACTGATTTGGTTGAATTAGATCTGTTTGACTAAACTGAACAGCTTGAAATAGAAAAGTTTTTGTCAATCAAACTGTGTTCTCCAGCTGAACTGAATTATTTGAAATAGAACTGATTATTTGTTTAAAAATGGATTTGGCATTAAATAATATACAAGGAGGGGACATGCCATAAAAATCAACCAACCAATTGAAACATTAAAAAAAATTATATTAATATTGGCATACTTATATGTATGAAACAGTATATCAAAGAGAAACAAAAAAGATTGCTTTTGAGTTGTTTTATTCTGCTAAATCATTGCTGGTTATTCAATGCCAAATCCTCTTTATACATATATTTAAATATATATATGATTTGTAATCACATTTTGTTGATAATATTCTTAAACGAGTCTGAACTCTTTTTTTGCACACAGTTAAATGGTTTCAAGTATTGCTTTATAACAGTCGCAATTTAACCTCAGTCATTTGTTTGCACACAGTTTATTCTACTTGAGAGTTTTTCTATATATTTGATCTTGGGTCCTATCTTGGTATCTACAGTTCATCCATAGATGGAGGAAGAAAAAGAGGTTTTATATTTGATAAAACGGCGATATAATATGTGCAAAATTTAAATGAGAGAAAGAAATTTGAAGAAATAATACACGGGAAATATATAAGTAAAATTATCTAATATCAATCAGAAGCCTATGGAATTGGTTGGTTGGTTGTGTTTTATGGCATATCAACCTTTTCAGGATGTTAAATGGCAAATACTGTTTGTACATATATTTTGAATATATATAATTTGTAAATGATAAGTTTGTAAGTAACAATTTATAATCAAGCCAGACCTTGTTTGTTTGCACACAGTTAAATGTTTTCAAGTATAGTTAAGATAGATAATTTTATTTGCACATAGTTAAATCATTTCAAGTATTGCTATCTAACAATAATAATTCTATTTGCACACAGTTAAATGGTTTCTAGTAATGCTGTTTAATACTGGTAATTCTATTCAATATTATTCATTCATTTGTATGCAGTCAAATAGTTCCAAGTATTTCTATGTGTTCCAAATAATTCTATTTGACCTATAGATGGAACCTTTACAGATACTACCACACTGGGGCAGAGTGAACCTGGGAATTGTTGAAGTTCTCTCATGTTAGATTTCACTTGTGTCAAGACGTTGAATTTGGTAGATATGAGTCAGCACTCAGTTGTGTTACAAGTTGAGTAAGAAGCTGAAGTGAGCCACAGAACTCTGAGAAAGAAGAGATTTTATGGTCATTGGGGCATTCTGTCATGTACATGTAGTTCAGCCCAGTGAACTAATTGGTTGTTGGCCCAGGAATGGAGATATATATATATATATATATATATATATATATATATATATATATGCTGGCTTCTTACAGTAATGGCATAGGGTCTGTATGGAATTACAGTCTGTTTTATTTTTGCCAACTAGATGCTAGCGGGAACTGCTGAGCCAGTAATTGTTATTATCTTTGTTTATTCTGCACGTTAGAGAGCAGTGACTTCTACAGGAGTAATGGAAATGAAAGTGTACTCCACATTCTCCAAAGGTCCAGAAGTGGAGCCTTACCATTAGATGGTTTAGTGTCATATCTTGGACATTCACTTCAAGGGGTCTTACCAAGTTGTAGTTGGTGTATACTACAGACTGGGCTGCTGATAAAATTAGTAGACCTGTCCACATACCTCAGTAGTAACATCTGATCTACTGAAAGAGATATGAACACATGTATCGGTAAAGCATGGAAATTTGATCTCTCTGGTTAAATAAAATGGAAATTCTTCTTCGAAGCTGTAGCAGTAATAGTTCTACTGTACAATTGCACCACTTGGACGAAGGAAATGCTAGCAGAAAAAGCAAGATGGAAGTCTGCAAGGATGCTGCATACTGTTTTAAACAAATCCTGGAAGTAACAACTTACAAAATAGCAGTTATATGGCCACTTACCTCCCATCATTCAAGTTATTCCAGAAAGATTAATTAAACATGCTGAGCACTGCTGGAGAAGTAAGTGACGTTTTCTTATGGACTCATGCTCATCAAGACAGCAGTGTTGGCCGATCACCAAAAACTTATATACATCACTTCTGTGCAGAAAGTGGAAGCTGTCAAGAGAACCTGGCAATGACTGATAAAGATGGTTGGTGTGAGAAAACCAAGGGAATGCATGCTGTAGGCCAGCCATGATAATGATAAATTATTGAATATTAAGTATTGAATCCCCAAAGTTGCATACACAAGTTTGTTTTAGAATCATTTTATTTTATTTCCATTGAATTGCATCAATGCCTTTGTATAGAGATTGATTTGTATAAGTTATATATCGGAAATATTTAGGATGAGAGGCAGCCATTTTGACAAAAAAAAAATGATGTAGGTAAATTTTCCTGGCTTATAGACATCCTCTCTGATGACTTTATATTAGCAGATGAACATTTGTTGAGGAGATGACTTGTAAGTTGCAGCAACAATGGACCCTTATAACTTGCTGACTCTTCTCTCATTGCTATCTAAATAAAGAAATTGATGCCAACTGATTTGAATGAAGAGGAGATGGAAAACAAGAAAAGAGATTGGTGATGGATGAAGAGGTAAGCAGTTTAGGTAAACATGAAAAAGATGGGGAACTAGTTGACAAATGAAGATGATGACATGTCCCTGCTATTGAATAAGGAAAAGAAAAGAAGATAAGGCAATAAACCGAGTCATTGGATATGAGAATGTCTCAATCACAAACACACACACATATATATATATATATATAGATAGATAGATATAAATAAATTTATCGACAAATCAACGTGAAAAATTTACAAGATGAAGGAATAAAAAAAGAAAAGAAAAAAATTTTTAGAGGTACTACTTAGGGGGGAAAAAAGTCCTAAAAATACCAAATAAATATGAGAAAGTTGTCAGAAAGAAGAAAATGGAAATACTGTTTTGAGATTAAATAAAAGAAATTATTGTAAAAAAAAAAGTGGGGGGAAAGAAAGACAGACAGAAATAAACTGAAAACTTTGAGAATGTTATTATTGGTAACTGTTTGTTTAGCTTTGGGCAAGAGAAATTGATCTGAAGGAAGGAGCAAAAAGAAAGAGACTCAGCAAAGAGTGAATGAGTGAGGATGAAGTGGGAGGTAGAGAAAAAACTGGAAGTGAGGAGAAGAAGGAGGAGAAGTAAAAAAAAAAAAAATGAATCAGAAATAAAAAATAGAAGAAATATTAATTTAAATAGAAACCTATGTGTATGATAGGTTTACAGATGATAAGAAAGTGGTAAATGTCAAAATTCTTTCAGATATTTGTTTAAAGTTATATATATATATATATATATATATATATAGACAAAAAAATTGCTAAGGCAGCAAAAGAGAAGACTTACAAGGATGAGAGAGTGTATATATCTGTGTTAGGTGATGATAGAAAGAGCAAGGAGAAAGATAGAAAGAGAAAAAATAAGGAAAAGGGAGAAAAAGAAATGATGAGAGGGATGGAAGAGAGAGTAGGCGCTTTGTAAAAGAGGTAGATAAGAGGATTAGAGAGGAGAAAAAGAGAAAAATTATGAGAGAGGTGGAAGACACAGGAAGGGTGGGATGAAAGAGACTGATATAGAAGAGAGAAGGAGTGGGGAGAAAGTGAAGAGAGAAGGAGAGGGCAATTAGAGAAGAGGAAAGGGAAGAAAGAGGAGAGATGAGAGAGGTAGAAAAGACAGGAAGAGTAGGGAGAAAGAAACTGATATAGAAGAGAGAAGGAGGGAGAAAGAGAAAAAAGAAGAGATAGAAAGTGGGAGGAGTGGGGAGGAGGAGAAAAAAGAGGATAGAAGATGAAGAGATGGAAAGAGACAGTAGGAGGCAGAGAGGAAGGTACAGAAGGAGATGGAGAAGGTCGGTAGGAATACAGAAAGAGGAAAGGAAGTGTGTATTTACAAGTAGACTGATTTCATGAAGAAAGGGGTTTTGAAAACCTGAAATGTTCAAGAACTTAATCTGATAAGAACAAGTAAATTAACCATAAAAAATGCTGACGAGAACAAGAATTAAAATCCTCCATTTTGTCTTATCTATTTTTTTTCTTTTTTTCTTCTAACTTATGTTTGTTCAGGATTTCATGTCTTGGCATTCCAATTTACCAGACTAATTTTTCTTTGACTTGTTCTGGCTTTCATTTTATTTTTATTCTCTGTCCACTTATCAGTACATGTGGACGAAAGAATACCTGGACACCATATTCTGTATAAAGAGAAGGAGGAGGAGGAGGGCGTGAGCAAGAGAGTACTTATTATGTGCCTATGTTTGTATAGACATTAGCAAAGAAAGTTGGAGATCACATCTATTATTGTTGGTTGGTAGGGTTTTATCATATATCAAGCTTTGTAAGTTGTTTAATGCCAAATACTGTTTATATATATATATATATTTTACATATATGATTTGTAAATAAATAGTTTGAAGAAACATTTTAAACCAGAGCTCATTTATTTGGTCATAGTTAAACGGTTTCAAGTATTGCTATCTAACACTAACAATACAATTTGACATCGGTCATTTGTTTGCGCACAGTTAAATAGTACAACAGTTCTATTTGACCCATAGATGGTGATAAAGGCAGCTATTATTTATCCAGATCTAGCAGTCATCATATCATTGTATGCACTCATTTGTGTATCTAATTGGGAAGTTAGTATACATAACTACATAGATGTTTATCAACAGTCATAAATATGACATATGCATACATACAAATATATATACGTATATATGATAGTAACGAATAATGACTAAAACTTATGATTGGTAGTTTTTATTGTAAAGTAAAGTAAGTAAAGTTGGCGACCGTAGTTGAGGGCGACCTGAAGCTTCCCTTTTCAATAGCTACTACACCAAGGTGTAGGGGAGAGCACTACTCCTTTCCCTTTATTGCTCCACTTTACCCTTGATACATACCTTATATTGCTGAGTGTTAAGCAAAGAGGTATCAAGTACTATTTTTTAAGTCTTTGGTATGACCGGACCTGGGATTGAACCCCGGTCTCGCGGACCATTGGCAAACACTCTACCCACTAGGCCAATAAGGAGGTCTACTTGAGAAGTTAGTATACATAGATACATAGATGTTTATCAACAGTCATAAATATGACATACACACACGATATGATAATAATGAATAATGATTATTATTCAGAATATTCGGACTATTGACCACATTTTTATTGTTAAACTCGCAACATTTTGGCTGATTTGTCCCTCAGCCTACTGGAGTTTCATGTCAAACTTGGAAGCCTGCACAGAATCTAGAACTGGA
>OY757920.1:40087334-40089834 GCA_963585895.1 Sepioteuthis lessoniana
ACTACACCGAGGAGTAGGGGAGGGCACAACTCCATTCCCTGGATGGCTCCACTTTATCCTTGATCCGTACCTTAAAATGCTGAGTGTTAAGCAAGGCGGCATCAAATACCATTTTTTTGTGTCTTTGGTATGACTCGACCTGGGATTGAACACCAGGTCTCCCGGACTATTGGCGAACACTCTAATCCTTAGGTGAATGGCCTGGGGTTATAAGAAGGAATATATGGAGGTGCCCATGGTGTAATGGTTATCGTCGTAGGAAATGGACATGGCAACATGAGTTCAAATCCTGGACGAGACTGATTGCATTTCACATAGTACTAATACCCTTGGGAAAGGTATGAATCCAATTATTCTCCCTCCGGCTATGGGTAAATAGTAGGACAGACTGGGTTCTTCAGCCTTGGTTAGGCATCTAGTCTAGGAGAAGGAAAACTCTGAATTCAAACCTATCAAACTCCGCTTAAAAATTGACCTTGTGTCATATCCTGCCCGAGCGGAGGGGTTGGGTAAATATGATATAAGAAGTAATATATTGAAATTTGAAGAATTCATGTAGTGCATGTCAACTGTAGGAATAATGGACTCTTCTAGTCACACAATCTTGGAAAAAAACAATTTTACTGAAACTGGAAACTAGGTATGATGTTCAGTCATTTAGAATCTACATCACTGTATCACCCCCAAATCACCTACCCAGCCTTCTGGACACTAACTGAGATTTCAAATCACCTACCAAGGCTCCAGGCCACTTACCTAACCTCCAAGTTCCCTACCATGCCTACAGGTTTCTTTATCATTTCCCAAAGGACATCACAGTGCAGCCCTCAAAAGAATGACTGATTATAATTCATGGCAGACAGAATTAATGAGAATTGCAAAAAAGAAGCAAAAGAACAAAACAACCCCCACCCCGCCACAAAAAAAAGAACAAACAAACAAAACAATGACTATGAATGATGAATTTAGCAACATAAAAATAAGTTTCCTACCAACAGATTTAATGTAGCTTTCATTAAAATAAATATTTAATACATTTGGCACTTCCTTACGATTCAAATAATTAATAATTTAATGTAAGTACTTAATTCTATTAAATGAACAAGAAATCTATTAACAAATATTTACTTTTATTTTTCCTTGTAGAAATAATTGAATTAACCTCAAGATTAGATGATTACAAATTTGGAAATACACGTAAGAAAAAAAACATATATTAACGCGTCAGAATTTATATAAGTGTACAACTAGAAGACAGACTAATGCCTCAAGTTATTTTAAGAACACAACCAAATGAAAAAAATAATCAAAAAATGACAATTTTTTTTTTTAAACCATATCCTTCCTGGTCAGTTTACTTAATCCAAAGTGTGTCTCCTGATCCAATATAAAAAGCATTACACAGTAAATATTTTAGGAAAAAATTCAGTAATTAACTTTGAAAAGTGGTTGATTTATTGGTCGACCTTCATTTCTATACAAGTTTGAATCAACTGGTTCTCTGCAGAGGGGAAAGTCTCCCCCTCCGAGTGTCCTGGATATGAAACTAACCAATCTGATGGTGTGGTTACAGTAATGCTGGAGGTTTGTGGAATGCAGAGTACTCGTTCATTCTGGTCCGGAGTGGTATCAACTGATAGACTCCTATCTATAGGTCAAACAGAACTAAACTGTGAACTTCTGCTAAACTGAATTGTTTGAAATAGAACTGTCTTGACATTGAAACTGCATACTTATACTAAACTGAACTGTTTCAAATTCAACAAAACTGTGTTATGCTAAACTGAATTGTTTGAAATTTGATTTGGTGTTAAATGACCTGAGAAGCGTTGATACATCATAAAACAAAACAACCAACCGACCAACTAACCTCATCTGTGGAACATGCAATGTGCTGACTGGATCCCTCGCAGTGTCTAAGAAAACTTCCTGAAAAAATAATGAAGTATTTTGGATATGATGCTAAACTGCATCCGGTAATGAGGCTCCTGTTCTGGAGTTCAAAAAGGGAAAATAATGACCATTCAATAACTGTTCAGCAGGAATAAGTTTATCACTTGGTGCTTGAGGTGCCTAAAAGGTAGAACGCTGAGAAGATTTACTTCTTTTGTGATTGCCATGCATGGGTGTTGACTAGTACGTGGCCTCTCAATCCCGCTATAAAATGATTTCATGTCAAATCTGATTTGGTGAGAAATTGGATAAATCCTTACCTATTTAAAATGGTTGTGAAAATATATTATTGTACCTTGTCTAATTGGAGACCATCACTGTTAAACTGATTTCAGCATAAAATAACTGAATGCAGCATCACATGCTGGATACCAATCAGTCGACCATTGTCATCTTGAGTAAATTAAGAATGTTTGTAAAAATCATTAAACAAAACTTTATAGGCTTTAATAAAATGTTTACAAGACAGGATGCTGCCAAAACACACAAACACATATATATGTATATATATATATATATATATATATTTATAAAAACATACTCATAT
>OY757920.1:40092334-40142334 GCA_963585895.1 Sepioteuthis lessoniana
ATAGAAAGACAGATTGAGATAGATGTGAAGAGACCAAGACATGTTTCAGCTAGCTGATTGTACAAGTATGTGGTGTATTCAATAAGTTTCCAGTCTTTTTTTGTACTGGCATTAAAAATTGTTGTAGACTCTTGGAAATTCATTATGTTATTGCTATACATCTTATGAGATGACTGACCAATTTTTATGATTTCAGCTTCAAATGAACAGCTACAGTAGGAATTTAAATACACCCTACTTAAGCCTGATTGTCACAGCTGGTGAATTTCAAACATGCAATCTGGACATGAGGGCACTTTAGAAGTACGATATGCAATAAAATTCTGTTTTAAACTTGGAAAAAATGATGCCACAGAAACGTATGGAATGCTTCAGACTGCTTTTCGACCATCTTGCATGAATCAAGCATCAGTTTTGGAGTGGCATAAGAGATTCAAGGAAGGCAAGGAGTCTGTGATGGATGATGAGAGGTGTGGGAGGAGTAAGGAAGTCAGAACATCTGAGTTGATTGGCCAAAGGGTTAGGGTTAGGGTTACTATGTTGAGGTTTTAAGAGAGTTCAGGAAGAGATTCTGTCGGAAGAGGCCAGCGCTCTTCAAATCGGTTCAGTGGCATTTCCAGCAGGACAATGCACCAGTCCACAACTCCATCCTTGTCACAGACTATTTGACCAAGATGGACATCAACACAGTCCAGACCTTGCTCTCTGTGACTTTTGGTTATTCCCTAAGCTCAAAGGCTGTCGTTATGAGACAATTGAGGAGATGAAAGAGGCTGTGATGAAGGTCATTGACATGCTCACACAAGAGGACTTCCATGGGGCCTTCCAGAAGTTTTTGCAATGGTACAACAACTGCATTGCAGCCGGAGGAGATTACTTTGAAGGGGACAAGAATTTCATGTATGTACTATCAATAAAAGAGCCCATATGAAAAAGTCTGGAAACATTTATTGATCCTCGTATATGAATGTTTTTATGGGTTAGGGTAAAACAAGCGATATTAGAAGTTGCTTAGCTCCCCATCTGAAGGGCTTCAAGGGAACTTGCTTATTACCTCTTTAATGTGTGTCATTTATTGTCAGCTCTAGCTGTCAAAAATGATGCTGTTTACAATAAAAGTTTAAATTTTTTCACAGTAGGTGTATAAAAGATCAAGCATTGGCCACTATTAGTACTGCTAGTGTCCATAGCAATGTAAAATAAATTCAGTTTAGGGTCTCATAAAGATTTGGGTTGGTCTCTGATGAAAGATAAAAATTTTATGTAATGCCAGACTTCTATGGAGGAATGATATTTAAATGAGTATCTGAAATCTTAGAGATGGTTTGTATTCAAAAACTAGTGATTGTTTTGACTAATAATAAGCAGGCAATAAGACAGTTGAATAGGTTGATAGATAGATTGGATGGTTTGGTTTTTATGGCCTGTCAAACCATGAATCATTTAATACAAAATTAGTCTTTTTTATAATCAACTACATGGTTTCAAGTATTTCTATCATATACAAATAATTTTCAAATAAACTTATTTGACTCGTAGATGGGTTAGCTGGTTTGTTGGTTTGTGTGTTATGGCATATCAATCCTTGTGGGTCCAGTAGTAGAATACTCACCAATGGTACAGGAGACCAGGGTTCAATCCCTGGTTGAGTCATACCAAAGTCTCAAAAAATGGCATTTGATACGTACTTGATTAACACTCACCATTAAAAGATATGTAAGAAGGATAAAGTGAAACAATCCAGGGAAAGGAATTGTGTTCTCCCCTACACTTTGGTGTTGTAGCTATTGAAAAGGGAGCCCTCGGGTTACCCTTGACTACAGTCGCGAACTTTACTCATATGCAGCGGTCGTATTGATACTGCTGTATGGATGGACTACTTGGACGCTAACAAAGCGGCTGGAGAAGAAGTTAGACGGCAATTCCACAAGAATGTTGCGAGCAATATAAAACAAGTCCTGGCGGCAACACCCCACAAGGCACCAACTATATGGCCACCTACCTCCCATCACGAAAACTATCAAAGTTAGACAAACCAGACATGCCGGACACTGCTGGAGAATCAGGGACGAGCTCATAAGTGATGTACTCCTATGGACCCCCACATATGGCCGTGCAAAAGCAGGACAACCAGCTCAAACATACATTCACCAGCTATGTGAGGATATGGGATGTAGCCCTGAAGACCTGCCAGAGGCAATAAACGATAGGGAGAAGTAGTGAGAGAGGGTCAGGGATATCTGTGCTAGTTGCATGACACGATGCTGATGATATATATATATATATATATATATATATATATATGATTGTCAAGTGAATAGTTTGTAGGTAAATATTTTCTAAACCAAAGATACTATTCAAAAAGACAGAATTGAAAGACTGTATACCGTCAGAGTGGAAGAAAAATCACTCCTGTAACTATTCAAATCTAATGACATTTATCTCATCAAAACTATATGGTTTGCTGGTTGTGTTTAATGGCAATGGATAGATGATTGTACATTATAAGTATTAAAACATTTTGATTAATTGACTTTTAATAGCATGTCACTCAGTTTAGGGTTATTTTATGACTGGAATTTAGGAAATTGTATTTATTAACATTTTTTGGGCAGTAGCTTCTTAAGATTTTTTTTTACATTTTGTCTAATGAATAAGAATAGTTAAAAACTATTCTTATTCATTAGACAAAATGAAAAAAAAAATCTGAAGAAGCTACTGCACAAAAAATGTTAATAAATCTATTAATTTATCTATTTAATTTATCGATTAGTCCTAACTGGTACTACCCCTTAGGTTAGGTAAGTTGTATTTCATGGCATATCAACAATTGTAAGTTATTTAATGCCAAATTCTCTCTCTCCCTCTCTCTATATATATATCATTACATGAATTGTAAACATATTTTGTTCATAACATTTTTGAATGAGCTTGAGCTTATTTTTTTCACATGGTCCAAAAAAGGTGTTGACCCCATCCCAAAGTGGGAAATTGTTAAACAAATGTATAATTATAAAGTTGGTAATATATTTTGCCTCCTTCACTGTATGGAAGAAAAGGTGGCAATTGCAATACATCTCAATTCTAAAGAATTTTTTAAATCAAAGATCTGAAGTATTGAATAGATGTAGGAGTAGATATAAATGGATTTGCAGAAACTAACAATTCATTCAATTGTTTTGTTTCATAATCATATTCTAATTTTCTATGTTTGTTTTTGCATATCTGTTTTCATTTGTACTGATCCCTTTCCTAGAAAGTTTTCCAGATGATCCATTTTTGTGAAACCTTGGTAACAAACTTCTACAATTTTGTTCATTTTTGCACACCAGTTCAATGCAAATATCAAGCATTTTCACAATATTTTATTTTTCTTCAACTCAATCAGATTTTCTTGTTCTCTCAAGAGTCACTTCTTTTTTAACAATATATATATATATATATATATATATATATATATATATATATATAATATAAACAGATTGTGTGTGTGTGTGTGTGTTCAAATATAAGCTGAGAATTAATAGTATTCTCTAACATTAAACACTCAGCTGCATACTTCCAAAATCCACATAACACTTGTAATAGAAACAATTCAATATTGGGATCATCTTCATGAAGGAGGAGGAGGAGGTGGCATCCTTGAAATATGAAGAGAATGACATAAATAAAATGCTTCAAAATGAAACACTAGAATATATAGAGCACTTGGGTTTATTTTGACGCAGATGTCAGGTCTGTGTGTCAGTCTGTCAAAGGGATTTGCTGTCTCAGTAGCAGAAATCCATATATCTTTTTTGTTCAACCCTTCCGCTTTGCTATGTTGCTGTAAGATTTCACCTGGGGTGTCTGGCAAGTTAATGAGGCCAAACAAAAGTAAGAACTTTGCCAAATGAGATAATAAAACCATACAACATATACAACATACATATATACATACATACATATGTGGTTGGTTGTTTGTTTCGGTTTTATGGCATATCAACCTTTGTAAGTTATTTAATGCAAAATTATACTAATAATCAGTACTATTTCAAACAATTCAGTTTAGCATGAGTACACAGTTTAATTGTTAAAAACATTTCTATTTCAAGTTATTCAGATTAGTCAAACAATTCTCATTCAAATAATTCAGTTTCATATCAGTATAGTTTTTGTCCACACACTGTTAAATGTCAAAACATTTCTATTTCAAACAATGCAGTTTAGCATAAATACCTTTTCAATCGCAAAAACAGTTCCATTTCAAACAATTCAGTTTAGCATGAGTACGCAGTTTAATTCTATTTGACCCTAACAGGTGCTACCCCTCTGGGTCAAAGTGGACCTGGGAGCAATGGCAATGAAAGGGTGCTCCTCATTCGCAAAAGCTCCAGCATTACTGGAACCTCACTATCAGATTGTTTTGTGTCATATCCAGGACACTCATTGAGTTGGGGTCTTACCCCTCTGCAGAGATCCAGTCGGTGTATTCTACAGCACCAGCCGACTGGGCAACAAACGTGTGTGTGTGTGGTGGGTGTATATATATATATATAAATATGAATATGAAATGTGCCATATTCTTTCTGAAAAATCTTTTCCTTATCTATCTCTGCTTATACTTGATTGTATTCTTTTTCATATTTGTATACTTTCTCTCTCTCTCTGAAAATGTCAAACACTATTCATCTTTCCCTCCTTCATCTCTCACTGAATTTGCTTGTATCTATTTAAGATTATTTAGCCGTGTGTGTGCACACATATATATATATATATATATATATATATATATATATAGGTGTGTGTGTGAAGTTAGGCAGCAGTCTTTCATTTAAACATGTTTGATTAAATAATAAAGATACATTTGGTCTATATAATTTTATTAAGATCCTTTCAAGTTTCCTGATAAGTGTCTTGGTTTCAGGTTGGAATTGGTGGATTAACATACCAAAACTGTCCAAAGTGCTTTTGGACCTTTCACAGGCCATCAGCAGAGGTTGCTTGCATGTAGAAAGAGTTTTTTTTTGTTTTTTATAACTTTACAAAGTTACATAAATGTAGAGTTGGATAAAACTGAAATGCTGATGAATTTAAAAAACAGAATGCTATCAACGGAAACAGAATATTATTAAGAAATATAGAATATTTTTAAAAAATGTATAAAATTGAACTTTTTTGTGAATGAATGTTTCATTACCAAATTTGGATTTTATTTTGGAATTACTTTGATATATATTCCTATCTAAATGCCTCCCAAAAGAATGAACATTAATTTATGAACAAAATCAATTTTCTCATTGTCATTAATTATGGCAAACAAGTTTATCTGGCATATGAACTGACCTCAAAATTTTTAGCCAAAAATTCTGGTTTAACCTATACATGTTGTATAGGTTGACTCCCAAACATACAGTAGACTGTTAGTTGAATGTAGGAAACATCCAAATCTTACACATTAGAGCTTATATTAATATTAATTCATAATCTATCACACCACTGTGCAGATGACATATTGCAGTTGTCTGAATATGCACCTGAATGCTGTGACATTCTACTTAGCATTTATAGTCAGTGCATCAGCTGTTGGAAATGACGTGTGATATAATATTAATATAATACTTAATTTATATTATAGCCTCATCATTTTTATATCAGTCTGTGCTAATTTGTTAGACATATTCACCAAACATGAGTTAAAGTTTAAAATGTTTGTGATAGTTTGCTGGAGTTATGGTAAATGGTATATATTGATTGTTAGGAATGTTGGTTGATTGGGTTTTATGGCATATCAACCTTTGTAGGTTATTGGGTACCCCTTTCATATGGCCTTGTGCCACATCTAAGTAAAATGCTTAGTAAATTACAACCTTTGTAGGTTATTTAATGCCAAATCAATTTTTATGCAAATAGTCAGTTCTATTTCAAGAAATTCAGTTTAGCATGAGTACACAGATTAATTGTCAAAACATTTCTATCTCAAGTTATTCAGTTTATTCAAACAGTTGTAATTCAATCAATTCAGTTTAGTATAAGCACAGATTTTGTATACACACAGTTGAATATCAAAACAGTGCAGTTTCAATGCTAAAAACTGTTCCATTTCAAACAATTCAGGGGGGTGTCCTCGTGGTGTAATGGTTAAAGCAATGGACTGCAGAATCGTAGTACGCGGGTTCATACTCCAGTCACTCTATTACGTTCACTTTCGGGCAAATACCCTTCGGAAAGGTATGAACCCCCTTATCCTCCTAGCTATGGGTTAAATAGTACCACTACTGTTCTTCTAGGAGAATGGCTTGGGCATTAAACAACCTAAAAAGAGTTGATATGCCATTAAACAAAGAAACCAAACCAAACTGAAACCAATCAAACAATTCAGTTTTGCATAAGTATGCAGTAAGTTCTATTTAACCCATAGATAGGGGCCTATCAGGTGCTACCATTCTGGGCCAGAGTGGACCTGGGAGCAATGGCAGTGAAAGGGTGCTCCACATTCCCCAAAGCTCCAGCATCACTGGAACCTCACCATCAGATTGTTTACTGTCATATCTAGGACACTCATTGGGCGGGGGGGGGTCTTACCCCTCTGCAGAGGAGCAATCAGTGTATTCTACAGTCCCAGCCGACTGGGCAAGATTGTTAGGAATTCTGTTCTACTGGTTGATTACAGTCATAAAGGTTTAGATTTTAGCCCAGCAGTATAATGTATGCTCATAATCATAACAACACAATAATAAGGACGCACGCAGGAACACTTCTTTATAAATATATGTACCTCTCACTTTATTGTAAGGGTTCGAAAAGGGTTACTCAAGGTTTGCGTGTGAGAAGGAGCTGGAGACCAAACAGAAACTGTAATATTTCGACCCCCACTCTTATGGCCATCAGCGTTGTGTCTTTCTTGTTCTCCTGATGCTCAACCGGAGAACCAGAGGCCCACTCTGCTGGGTGATGACTTTCTTATCAGCATCTTCTCTGGACCCCAACTCATCAGGGCCCCAAGACCCCTTCGGCCTGATGTGGCTTTTCCTACCACATCTCGTCTATAACTCGTCTGATCTCCAACTGCAACTCATTAGGGGCCCCAAGACCCCGTCAGACTGATGTGGCTTTACCTACCATATCTCGTCTATCTCCGTCTCCAACTCTAACTAGAACTTCCTGACTTCTGTCTTGACTGAGTTATATAATAGTTCAACGCCCACTCAGTCGCCTACTCGATCTTTGAAATCGCATGTTTGATCATCATCATCAAGCGGAAATAACTGTCATGCAGTTCACAGGTCACTCTCTTCCGGTGCATCAGTCTATGAGTGTACCATGGGAATTTTTTTACCTTGTCCCATTTCGCCAGCCAATTTCCACCCATGCGATTTCCTCTCATAACTGCTATTAGAATGTGTCACTTCCTTCCGATGCATCACCTTGGAATGGCATTTTTGGCCGGGTCGAAGGTCAAAATACAACAATAAGTCAATCACTAGTTTTGTTGTGGTTTATTCAAGCTTACTGATTACAAGTTGACTTGTACACCACAATTTACAGTAGTTAATTAATAACTGATGACTGAAAAAAGTTCATCCTATGTCATCTGATTGATAACTATCATTTATTCATGTTTGTAAATATAATTTATATATATATATATGTCACATCGATACTGCTATATGGATGCACTACATGGACGCTAACAAAACGGCTGGAGAAGAAGCTAGATGGCAATTACACAAGAATGCTGCATGCAATCCTGAACAAGTCCTGGCAGCAACACCCAACAAAACACCAACTGTACGGCCACCTGCCCCCTATCACAAAAACTATTCAAGTTAGATGAACCAGACATGCAGGACACTGCTGGAGAAGCAGAGATGTACTCTTATGGATCCCCACACATGGCCGCGCAAAAGCAGGACGACCAGCACGAACGTACATTCAGCAGCTATGTGAGGATACGGGATGTTGTCCTGAAGACCTACCTAGGGCGATGAACGATGGGGAGGAGTGGCGAGAGAGGGTCAGGGATATCCGTGCTACCAGGGCGATATGATAATGATGATGATATATACATTACCAGATTAATGTATTTATAAATAGTTTAATTGGAATGGAAAGATAAGAAAATCCCTAATTGTTCTGCAGTGTTCTTTTGGGGCAAAAACAAAATCATAATGTGTGTTTCAACAAAGTAATGAGATTCATCTTTTATTAATTTTTCTGGTTAGCAACTCATATTGAAAATCAGCAAACCGATGTTGACCTTGAATATACATAAAAACATTCACTTCATGTCTACGTCTCAGGATTCATACAGTTGCATAATACATTGGTGAAATCTATTATTGACTTCAAGTGTAGCATTTGAATTAAGTCTTAAGCAGTTAAATACTTAAAAAAGACAAGGTGAGTCAATCAGTATGATTGAAAGGTACTGAACTTGAGGTCAATTTGAGACCATGGCTCTGATTAGATGGTTTCTATCAGGTGACCCAAACAGTTCAAAAAATTAGGAATAAGTTAATCTGTTTGTGAAAATTTTCGACTTGAGTTGAAAGTTTCATCTCTGCTTGCTTATTTGCTGTAGACTGCAACTAGGGATGAAAGGAAAGTGGTATTGAAGTAATAAATAAATTGTGTGCACATAAAAATGTGGTTGCATTGTTATTCATCATTCCAGCAGAGAGGGACTTAGAAAATGGGAGATGATAACAGAGCACAATGATATGAATAAGAAAACACAAAATGGGAGATAACAAGAAGCTAGAACCAGAGTGACATGATGAAAGATGAACGTGAGAGGACAAGTACTGACCAACGAGACAATCAAAATAATAAAATAAGAAGCAGGAATAGTATGTAACAATACTCAGCTGAATAATCTTGGATTATTACAAGTACATCGCGAAAAAGGAAGACAAAATCAAATTCTCACCCTGCTGCTAGGACTTTGAATATGCTAACTCTATTTTCTACACAAAGGATAAGACCTGCTCCTCCCCAAAGGGGTGTCCTTCATCTGGAGGATAAGTTCCAGTTCTGGAACTTAGAGGAGTGTTGACACTCTTTCCTTGCTACTACTCCTTGGCCTCCTTTGACTGAGAGTGGTAGTGCTTGTTTGGGTCCCATCTATGGGTGAAATAGATCTGATTAAAAATTATTAGTACTGGATAGGAATACTTGAAACCATATAACTGTTTACAAACACGTGATTATAATTAAATAGAAATAATTACTTGAAACCATATAAGTATTGGTTGGTTGGTTGGGTTTTATGGCATATCAACCTTTGTAGGTTGTTTAACACCAAATCCATTTTTATACAAATAAACAGTTCTAGTTCAAATAATTCAGTTTAGCATGAGTACACAGTTTAATTGTCAAAAGCATTTCTATTTCAAGCTATTCAGTTATGTCAAACAATTCTAATTCAAACAACTTAGCTTAGTAGAAGTATAGTTTTTGTCCACACACAGTTAAATGTCAAAACATTTCTATTTCAAACAACTCAGGTTAGCTTAAAAACAGCTCTATTTCAAACAATTCAGTTTTGCATAAGTCCGCAGTTGAGATAACAAAACAGTTTTATTTCAAGTTATTCAGTTTAGCATGAGTATGCAGTTTAGGTCTATTTGACCCATAGATAGGACCCTATCAGATGCTACCACTCTGGGTCAAAGTGGACCTGTGAGCGATGGCAGTAAAAGAGTACTCCACATTCCCCAAAGCTCCAGCATTACTGGAACCTCACCATCAGATTGTTTTGTGTCATATCTAGGGTACCCATTGGAGTGAGGGGCTTACACTTCTGCAGAGATGCAGCCGGTGTATTCTACAGCCCCAGCCAACTGTGGAACATATAAGTGTGTTTAAAAAATTAATATGAGATGCCGACTGGGCTTGAATGAGATATGGTTTCAAGTATTCTTCAGTAAAAATCATTTATATGAGATTGGTTGGTTGTTTGGTTGGTTTGTTGGGGTTTATGACATATTATAAAATGAAACGCAGTTTCTTCCAGGCAGCGGTCACATCGATACTGCTATATGGATGCACTACATGGACGCTAACAAAACGGCTGGAGAAGAAACTAGATGGCAATTACACAAGAATGCTGCGTGCAATCCTCAACAAGTCCTGGCAGCAACACCCCACAAGACACCAACTGTACGGCCACCTGCCCCCTATCACGAAATCTATTCAAGTTAGGCGAACCAGACATGCAGGACATTGCTGGAGAAGCAGAGATGAACTCATAAGAGATGTACTCTTATGGATCCCCACACACGGCCGCGCAAAAGCAGGACGACCAGCACGAACGTACATTCAGCAGCTATGTGAGGATACAGGTTGTTGTCCTGAAGACCTACCTAGGGCGATGAACGATAGGGAGGAGTGGCGAGAGAGGGTCAGGGATATCCGTGCTGCCAGCACGATATGATGATGATGATGATGATGACATATTAACCCTTGTAGGTTATTCAATGCCAAATCCAGTTCATAGATATGTATACTGAATATAAATGATTTGTCCACGAATGGTTCGGAAATAAAGTTTTAAACAAGCCAGAGTTCATTTGTGTGCATACAGTTAGATGATTTTGAATATTGCTATCTAGCAGATATAATTTTGTTTCCGCACAGTTAATGGTTTCAAGTATTACAATTTAACACTTATAATTCCAGTCATCATTAAAATGGGTTTGGTTTGGTGTCTTTGTTTAATGGCATACCAACCCTTGTAGGTTATTTAATGCCAAAGCCATTCTCCGAGAAGAACAGTAGTGATACTATTTAACCCATAGCTGGGAGGATAAGGGGGTTCATATCTTTCCCAAGGGTATTTGCTCAAAAGTGAACGTAATAGCTCAACTGGAGTATGAAATCGCTTATGATGATTCCGCAGTTCATTGCTTTAACCATTACACCACAAAGACACCCCGCTCAATAAAATGGTTTCAAGTATTGCTATGTAATACTAACAATTCAAGTTAATATCAATCATTTATCTGCACAGAGTTAAATGGTTAAACAGTTCTATTTGACCCATAGATGAGACCCTAACAGGTGCTATCACTCTTGGACATGGTGAACCTGTGAGTAAAAAATGAAGGGATACTCCACATTACCCAAAGCTTCAGGATTGGAGCCTCAGCATCAGATGCAGTTTTATGTCATATCCATAGATGCAGTTAGTGCATTCTACAGCTGCAGCCGACTGGGCTTGAATGAGATAGGAATACTTGATATCTTATATTACTACAAGAAAAAGAGTGTGATTTTAAAAAGGGCAATGGAACATTTGAAATCTATTTATGATTATGATCAAACGTTTTGAACATGATCAAATTTTGATGGTAAATAAGCCATAAGGAGTTGATATGCCATTAAATGAACCCAAATTCTAATGCACATGGGTATGAAACTGAACTGCATCATTCCATTACTGAAGCTATCGGATCTATTCAAACCTGGTGGAGTAGTACCAGTTAGGATGCAAACATGATAATTTACTAATTTGGTTTGATTACATTTTATGGCATACCAATCTCTACGAGATATTTAATACCAAATCCTGTTTAAGTGAGTATTTTGTTAGCGATTTTATTTTAAGCCTCAAGACAACATGGCAGAGACATTTCTTTCTCGGTGCATGGCTTCCCAAAAAGAAACATTTTGATGAAAATAAAGTGGATTTGTAATTAAGTTGATTATATATACATACACACACACACATATATATATATATATATATATATATATATATATACCAACCTCTTCACTATGAATAGGATGCAACACAAGGTCAATATTAAGTGGAGTTTAACAGGTGTGAACTCAGAGTTTTCTTTCTCCTAAACTGGTTGCCATAACAAAATGTTTAATCTGCCCTACTATTTACTTGTAAATGGAGGATTCATGCCTTCTCTAAGGATGTTCATGCTATGTGAAATGCAAATGGCAACATGCAAGATTTTAACTCAGTTCCTACCATGGTAACTATGACACCACAATACCTCTCTCCCTTTCTCACTGTATACATATATATACGTTTAACAGAATGACCATATATGCTTTTGTAACCTTTATTCATATGAAGAGCGAGACAAAAGTTTGTAGAATGTTAGCCATATAATGACTCCCACAAACAAAGAAAAAATGATAAAAACCTTAGGCTCTTTATTTTAGGGTGGAGTTGAATTGAGAGATGCATGAAATTCTTCATGAAACATGGGAAAGGCTAGGAAACCTGACAAATAAAGCTCATTCATATGGACCATATTTTATCTCTGTTAATTAGTTAATATTGGCACAATCGTTTCCGGATGAAGTGAAAATGTTAAAAGGATATTTTAACAAATATGGCTGACTCATGAATATTTGTGTAATTCATCCTTCCAATTTGAAGAAATTTGTATGCGTAGGTTTTCCACTTTGAGCTGCAAGTTTATTGAATTAAAAGATGATTGGTTGAAAAACTTTGAGAAAACATAGAATGCATACTGATGGAAAATACTGTTGAAAGTATTTATCATTGATCTGAATACAAGCAAGCTCTAATCTATAAAAAGGCAGAATTCATTTACACCACTAAGCATCTCTCTCTTACCCTATATATATATATATATATATATAGTCAAATTTCCTTCAACACCTCTCCTTTTTACACTTTCCATTTTCACCTTAAATTATCAGTCCTGTCAACCAACTTTATTTTTTTACTGTAAAAGGTTTTCTATACACCATGTCCCTTTTTCTTAATTAAAATAATTATTCATATCTAATTAAACATTCCTAATTAGGTTTACTTGTAAATTTTTTTTAAGTAGAAGATTACATAATTACATGCTATAATTGCATAGTTAGGAAAAACAATTCATACAAATGATAAAAATGTTTAAATTGATAAATCCCTGAAGTCGTTCTCCATTAAAGTCAGTGAAATTTTACACAGAATAATGTTAGCTTTGTAAGATGTTGTTGGTCAATTGCTTTTCTGCAATATGGATTTATCTTTTATTGCGACAATAAGAATTGTCCATAGTGTAATGGTTATCGTCGTAGGAAATGGACACGACGACGAGAGTTCAAATCCTGGACACGGCTAATTGCATTTCACATAGCACTAATACCCTTGGGAAAGGTATGAATCCAATTATTCTCCCTCCAGCTATGGGTAAATAGTAGGACAGACTGGGTTCTTCAGCCTTGGTGAGGCCACAAGTCTAGGAGAAGGAAAACTCTGAATTCAAACCTGTTAAACTCTGCTTAAAAATTGACCTTGTATCATATCCTGCCTGAGCAGAGGGGTTGGTAAATATGGAGGTGCCCGTGGTGTAATGGTTATCTTCGCAGGAAATGGACACTGCGATACGAGTTCAAATCCTGGACAAGACTGATTGCATTTCACATAGCACTAATACCCATGGGAAAGGTATGAATCCATTTATTCTCCCTCCAGCTATGGGTAAATAGTCAGACAGACTAGGTTCTTCAGCCTTGGTGAGACAACTAGTCTAGAAGGAAAACTCTGAATTCAAACCTGTTTAACTCTGCTTAAAAAATTGACCTTGTGTCATATCCTACCCAAGTGGAGGGGTCGGTAAATATGATAAGAATTGTCCATTACAAAATTTCAATTGACCATCATAATTATAAAATAATCAGCTGTAATCAAAGTCTTAACCACTAATTAGACAGTTGCATGTGGTAATCATATATATATTTATGGAAGTAAATAATGAAGTGCAATCCGACAATATATAAAGAAAAATTGATAACAAGGTAATCCAAGTAGGAGAGATTTATTATTTATTATTATTTATCCCTCATAGTCCTGATGATGGTTCATAAGAAGCAAAATGCTACAGTGTTGACTTTGCTTCTCAATAAATCTTTCCTTCTACTTGGATTACCTTGTTATCAATTTTTCTTTTATATATATATATATAATGTGTGTGTGTGTATGTGTGTGCATGAATCTTGGATATCCAGTGAAATGTGTTCTGTGTATATAGTATTTATCAAGCACCACTTCATGAGTTGGATGCTTGGTTAAATACATTTTGTAGATAACATTCTTAAATGAACCAGAGCTCTTTTTTGCACACCGTTAAATGGTTTCAAGTATTGCTATGTAATAGTCACGATTTAACATCAGTCATTTATTTGCATACAGTTTAGTTCTATTTGACCCATAGATAGGACCCTATCAGGTGCTACCACTCTAGATAAGAGTGGACCTGGGAGCAATTGCAATAAAGGGTACTACATTCCCCAAATCTCTAAGGCTGGAGCCGAACCATCAGATTGTTAAATGCCATATCCTGGACACACGTTGTGGGAGTCTTACCTCTCTACAGAGGAGCAGTTGGTGTATTCTATAGCCCCAGTTGACAGGACTGGAGTGGGATATGATATAAGGCCATTTTTTAGCAGAGTTTAACAGGTTTTCATTCTTCTAGACTCTTTGCAGTACCAAAGTTTTAGAGATCAGATTGTCTTATTATTTATGCACAGCTAGAGGCAGAATAATTGACGGCATACCTTTATGTTGTAGTTTCCAAGAAATCAAATATGAGTAATTACTGTCAGAGCTTCCTTTATACATGAGTGGTATAGTTGCCTTACGAAGGCTGAAGAACCTAGTCTGCCCTACTATTTACCCATAGCTAGAGGGAGAATAATTGGATTCATACCTTTCCAAAGGGTATTAGTGCTATGTGAAATGTAATCAGTCTCATCAAGGATTTGAACTCGTGTCGCCTTGTCCATTTCCTACGACGATAACCATTACACTACGGGCACCTCCACTTTAGTTAACTTATGAAGGCTAAAAAATCCATCCTGCTTGACTATTTATTTATAACTGCAAGGAGAAGAGATGGAATCATTCCTTTCCTAAGAGTATTACAGCAAAGTTAGATGCAAACATCTTTACACAGGATTTAAATTTGGGTTACTGATTCCATTTTCCATGAC
Organism: Sepioteuthis lessoniana; assembly: GCA_963585895.1. NCBI lineage: Eukaryota > Metazoa > Mollusca > Cephalopoda > Myopsida > Loliginidae > Sepioteuthis > Sepioteuthis lessoniana. Next base: position 40,107,293 of record OY757920.1, read on the forward strand.
CATAATCATTATCTTAAGAATAACTACTATTATCAGGTCCTTACCATGATCTACGCAAAGATTAAGAGATCATGAGATCGTGTATATGAATAAGAAGAATAAATCAAAAGTTTGTGATCGTAGAGTATTCCCTAATGGTTCAGAAGACCAGGGTTCAATCCCACGTCGAGTCATACCAAAGACTCAAAAAATGGTACTTGATGTTTCCTTGCTTAACACTCAGCATTATAAGGTAAGGATCAAGGGTAAAGTGGAGCAATCCAGGAAATGAAGTAGCGCCCTACCCTACACCTTGGTGTAGTAGCAATCAAAAAAGGAGCCTTCGGGTCACTCTCGACTAAGGTTGTGTACTTTACTTGTGATGAGTAAATATGGTTCAAACGGATAGTTAGAAAGTCTTGTGACCAACAAGATACTTATTGACTCTGGACTTAGGGAGATCAAGGTCATAAGCTATTTTGAAAAAAAAAACTTACTCAGGAATTTGTTCCACATTTCAGCTTGTTCTTGAGAAGAAGCTACCTAAATAGATGCTGCATGAATATTAATCCCAGAGATCAAGCATTATAGTACAAAAAAGTCAGATCCAGATACAGCTACCAACACTGCAATAGGCTGCAGACATATTAAAATGCCCTTGTGAGTAGAAAGATACTCATATCTGTATGTACATATATCTAGATTATCAGAAATTTTTTCCCCAATGTCATAAATATTTATTACAAAGTAAATAAAAAGAAAGTCAAATCTATTTTTATTGTTGTACAGGAAGTGCATGAAACGCTGAGTTAGCAAATTGTAATATCAAAAACTGAATGACTTGTGCACATATGTTTCCCAACACTAACCAAGCCTATCTATGTATGTGTATATATATATATATATATATATTAATGTGTGTGTATATATATATATATATATATACATATATGTATTTGCATACATTCTTATATAAGTACGTGTGCATAAATGTATATATATATATATATATTTATATACACTCTGTGTGTGAGTGCATATACATATATATTTATGTATTGGTTTGGTTTGGTTTCTTTGTTTAATGGCATATCAACTCTTTTTAGGTTATTTAATGCCAAAGCCATTCTCCTAGAAGAACAGTAGTTGTACTATTCAACCCATAGCTGGGAGGATAAGGGGGCTCATACCTTTCCCAAGGGTATTTGCCCGAAAGTGAACGTAATAGCGCAACTGGAGTACAAACTCACGTACTACGATTCCGCAGTCCAACTCTTTAACCATTACACCATGAGGACACCACCCCTATATTTATGTATGTGCATGTACATACACTCATATATAGGTATAGATAGATAGATCCTAAAAATGTACAATAATGTTTGTATGCAATAATTTGGTATGTGCATATACACATTCTTCTTATATAGACTTGTCATGGATTGTTTATCTTTTTGTGCGTGTCTGTGTGTGTATATATATATATATATATATATATATTTATCATCTTTTCTTAGTCTTGATGATGGTTTCTTAAACTGAAATGTTTTAGTGACAACTTTTTTCATATTAAATTCTTCATTTTGGAATTCTTTGTTTTTTCAATTTCTTTCTCTCTCTCTCTATATATATATATACACGCATAAAAATGGACCTACACAGAAATAAGTATATAGCTGTTTGCATTAGTTTACACTATCTTTATCTGTGTGTATGTGTATGCCGATATATATATGTGTGTGTGTATGTGTGTAAGTTATTTTTTGTTTCCTGAGAAGAATATTTTTAATAATTTTTCTTTCTTTGTAGAAGACAATTTGTACCTTAACATTCTTAAACTCTTGAGTAACATACATTTACACACACACACACACACACACACACACACACACACACACACACATATATATTTATATATATATATATATTTATAAATGTATGTATATGTGTGTGATGTGGGGGTAAATATAAAATAATGAACTGGATAAATCTTTTTATCAATATTCATTTCCTTGTGTACATAACAAAAACACATTGTTTTCTCGATGCAGGCTATGAAGCAGATCTTATCACAAACAAATTATTTTACATTTTATTCATGAGCTATAAAGTGAATATCCATTTGTTATTCTCAAGAGAAAAAATAATGAGAATTCTATAGACTCAAAAATCTCTTTGCCCAGTCGGCTGGGGCTGTAGAATACACTGACTGTTCCTCTGCAGAGTGGTAAGAAACCCCGAAACAAGTGTCCAGGATATGATGTTAAACAATCTGATGGTGAGGCTCTAGTAATGTTGGAGCTTTAGGGAATGCAGAATACCCCTTCAATGCCAATGCTTCCAGGTACATTCTTGCCCAGAGTGGCAGCACCTGATAGGGTTCTATCTATGGTTCAAATAGAACTAAATTGTGTACTTATGCTAGACTGAATAGTTTGAAATAGAACTTTTTTGATATTTAACAGTTTGTAATAAAAAAAAACTATTCTTATACTAAACTGAATTGTTTGAAATAGAACTGCTTGTATTTATAAAAATTGATTTGGCATTATTAACCAACAATGGTTGATATGCCATAAAACAAAACCAAACTAAACCAAAAATCTCTATTTCAGTGAGTAAAAAGCAAAAGGGTAAAGAGTGAGCGGCCAGAGCTCAGAAGATACCACGGAAACATAAATAAATAAATGAAATAAAAAAAATTGCATCATAAAAATGTTGTTGCTAGTGGATTCTGATACAGCTTGTATTGCGTCAATCGGGAGAGATGCAATTAAATCTGTAATTAAAATTCTCCTTAAAGATTCTCGTCTATAAATAAATCCCAGTTTTCATGAACCTAACCACTACAGTATTACCCATAAATAAATACATCCCTGACATTTTCTTTTATAAAAAGTTCATTTTATTCCAAACTTAATATACAATGAGTGGAATCCCTATAGTGAAGTGGCTAACTTGCTAGACTGTAAAATCATAATAAGTAAGTTCAAATTCCCTTTCAGATAAATACCAATGGGAAAGGCATGAAGTCACATATACCCCTAGCTGTGGGTTAAATAGCAATTTCTTCTACAAATATTGCTTTGGCATAAAATAACCAATGAAGGTTGATATGTCATTAAACAAAGAAAACAAACAAGAATGGAGGAGAGTTCTTATGGTGTAGTGGCTAACATATTTGATTGCTTCATCAAAGTTGGCAGTTTCAAACTACTGTCACGATTTCACATTTTTTTTTTTAGTTAGATCTGAAGTGATCTCTGTCCGAACTCTGAAGAAGGAGAGTTAATTTATTGTGCACATGTGGGCAAGTCCATTGCCTAGATGGTGATTGGTCACTGGCCAAGGAGTGGACAAATTGGGGCATATATATACCAACTTGTTTAGTAGTTGTGTGGGATCTGTATTGAGTTAAAACCCATTTTATTTTTGTCTGCCTACTGGATGCTAGTTGGAACCCCTGGGCCGGTAAGTGTTATTATTATCCTTATTGTTGTTATCCTACAGATTAGAGTAGTGACTTCTTCACTTTCAGACAATTACCACAGGAAAAGGCATGAACCAATGTATCCCTCCTGGCGATGGGTTAATTGGTACCACTACTGTACTTTTACAAGAACAGTTTTGGCATTATATAACATGAAGCTTGATACACCATTATAATAAAGAAACTAAACCAAACCAAAGATACCAGGATTTTATTATTTCTAGTCAAACATTATTAGGCATAATATTGCCCTTAGTACAAAACCGGCTCATTGGCCTAGTGGGTAAAGTGTTCGTCAATGACCTGAGAGACCAGGGTTTAGTCTCAGGTTGCTTCATACCAAAGACTCAAAAAAATGGTACTTGATACCTCCTTGCTTAACACTCAGCATTATAAGGTAAGGATCAAGTGTAAGGTGGAGCAATCCAGGGGAAGGAGTATCGTCCTCCTCTACACCTCGGTGTTGTAGCTATTGAAAAAGGGAGCCTTTGGATCGCCCTCGACTACAGTTGCCAACTTATAAATACAAACCTAACAATTTTTTTGAAGAAAGTTCATTTTTAGTACAGGAAACGAGAAAAGGTTGCCCAGAATATACCTTCTGCAGAGCAAAAAAGAAATACTAGATAAGACTGCTCCTCTGCAAAAAGGAAAACAAAAAAATAAAAATAACGACTTTCTTATGGGATTGTTGTGCCCCACCTGGAGAACTATACAATCTGGAACATTTTGGATAATCATTTCCATCCTGTGGATTAACAGAAAGAAAGAAAGAAAGGAAAAAAGAATGTGAGGGAGGGTGAAAAGAAAGAAAGAAAGAAAGAAAGAATGAGGAGGGATGAAAAGTAAGAAAAAAGAAAGAAAGAGGGAGGGGAAAGAAGGAACAAGGAAAACAAAGAAAAACAAGAAGAGAGGGAAGTTAAAAGAGAGAAAGAAGGGAAGGAAGGAAAAAGAAGGGAAGGAAGGAAAAAGAAGGGAAGGAAGGAAAAATAGAGAAAAAAGAAGGGAGGGAAAAATAAGATAAAAAAAATGAAGAAAGAAAGGTGGTAAGTGGACAGAAGGAAGAAAAAGAAAGAAACGAAATGAGGGGGAAAAGGATGAAAGAAGAAAGAAGAAAGGAACAGTAAAAGAACAAACCTCAAAGTTTTTTTGCCAAAAGTTCATTTTCAGTTTTGGAAATGAGAAAAACTTGCCCAGAGCAACTGCTTGATGTGTATGAAGAGAGATAAACTTGCACAATTCAGTGTTTCTCAAATACCTTTAATTTGTTTTCAAATTAGCACTGACTCTTCTAGACATCATCCCTTTATTATCCAAGTGGCTTAGCTGAGCATAGATCTTCATCTAAATTAAAAAATTAAAAATTCTGAGGCCCTAACTTTATCTGTTTTGTTTACCCTTTATATATCTATTCAAGTTTATTTTAAATTTAACATCAACATTTTGACATTATTAAATATGAATATGAAATAATAAAACTGTTCATTTTTCATTATAAAGTTTGGTTGTGTTTTATGGCATATCAACCCTTGTAGTTTATTTAATGCCAAATCCTGTTTTTATATATATATATATATATATATATATACACACACACCAGCCCATTGGCATTATGGCTAGAGTGTTTGCCAATAGCCCAAAAGACCAGAGTTCAATCCCAAGTTGTGTCATACCAAAGACTCAAAAAATGTTACTTGATGCCTCCCTGCATAATACTCAGCATGATAAGTTTCATATCAAGGGTAAAGTAGAGCAATCCAGGGAAAGTAGTAGCATCCTCCCCTTCACCTCAATGTAGTTGTTATAGAAAAGGGAAATTTTGGGTTACCATTGTGTTCAGTTGGCCAACTTACTATATATATATATATATATATATATATATATAAATACAGATAAATTGTAAAGAAATAGTTTGTTTGTAAAATTTTTAAATTAGCTAGGGTATAAGTACATAATTTGTTTACAGACAGTTAAATGTCAAAACAGTTCTATATATAACAATTCTGTTTAGTGTAAGCATAGTTTCAATGTCAAAAACTGTTCGATTTCAAACAATTCAGTTTAGCTTAAGCATGCAGTTTAATTGTCAAAAACATTTCTATTTCAAGCTATTCAGTTTAGTCAAAGAGAACTCATTCAAACAATTCTGTTTAGCATAAGTATGCAGTTTAGTTCAATTTAACCCATAGATAGGGCCCAATCAGGTGCTACCACACCAGGCCAGAGTGGACCTGGGAGCAAAGGCAATGAAGGAGTGCTCTGCATTCGCCAAAGCTCCAGCATCACAAGAACCTCACCATCAGATTGTTTAGAGTCATATCAGGACACTCATTATGGGGGTCTTACCCCTCTGCAGAAGAGCAGTCATTGTATTCTACATCCCTTGCCAACTGGGCAAAAATAGTCTAAAGCATTGTTATTGAACACTTGTCATTCAACATATCAATTATTCCTAAGACAAACAATTTGTACACAGCTGCATGGTTCCAAATTACCAATAATGATAATTCTTAGTAAATTATTGAACAGTCCTGTTTGACCTACAGATGGAACCCTAACAGGTTGTACACCTGTTAGGGTTCCATCTCAGATAAGAGTGGCCCTGGGAGTAATGGTAATGCAGAAATAACTCCACATTACCAAGAAAATATTGGTTTAGCATTTTCTTAGATAATTATGCACCAATAATATTCTTAAATCATAACTTTGGATGGTTGGTTGGTTGGTTTGTTTCTGTGGCTATTCAAAAATTGTAGGTTATTTAATGCCAAATCTATTTTTATTCATATAAACAGTTCTATTTTGGACAATTCCGTTAAGCATAAGTATGCAGTTTAAATGTCAAAACAGTCCTATCTCAAACAATTCAGTTTAGCATAAGCACACAGTTTAGTTTTATTTGACCCATAGAGAGGACTCAATCAGATGCTACCACTCTGGGCCAGAGTGGACCTGGGAGTGATGGCAATGAAGGGGTACTCTGCATTCTCCAAAGCTTCAGTATTACTGGTGACTCATCATTAAATTGTTTAGTGTAATATCCAGGAAATGCGTTGGGGAAGTCTTATCCCTCTGCAGAGAAGTATTCGACAGCCCCAGCAGACTGGACTATAAATCAAAAAGATTTCTACTTGGTAACCTTGATATTTTCTTCTTGCTAGTTGCATGCATTTCTCTTTCAAAAGTATTCTTATTTTATATTTATCATTTATATCTATAACTAGAAGGTGACCGAACAGAATTTTACGTACAATGTATAAATTTCTTAACATACTCATTTTTTTTCCAGACAAATTGTCACTGGGGCTTAGAATACATTGACTGTAACTCCTGCAGAAAGGTAAGACATCCCCTAAAAAGGTTGTTTGGTTATGTTTTATGGCATATCAACCCTTGTAAGATATCTAATGGCAGATCCTATTTATACATATATATCAAATTTATTTGATTTGTAAATAAATAGTTTGTAGGTAATATCATCTTTATACATTCCAAAGCTCATTTGTTTGCACACAGTTAAATGGTTTTAATTATTGCCTTTTAACTCTAATAATTCTCTTCTACATTATTCATTCATTTGCACACTGTTAAATAGTTCCAAGTATTGCTATATAACAATTATAATTAAATTTAACAGTCGGTTGCTTACTCACAAATGGTTTCAAGTATTGTAAATGATTAAAAAGTTCTATTTGACTCACAGATGGGACCCTAACTGGTAGTACCACAATGGGTCAGGGTGAACCAGAGAGTAATGGTCATGAAGGGGTATTGAGCTAATGAATAGAGTGTTTGCCAATGGTCCGGGAAACAGCGGTTCAATCCCAGGTCGAGTCATACCAAAAACTCAAAAAAATGGTACTTGATGCTGACTTGCTTAACACTCACCATTATAAGGTAAGGATCAAGGGTAAAGTGGACCAATCCAGGGAATGGAGAAACACCCCTCCCTTACCCCTGGGTATGATAGCTATTTAAAAGGGAGCCTTTGGGTCACCCTCGACTAACGTCACCAACTTTTACTTATTCTATATAACCCAAAGCTCCAGAACTGAAGCCTCACCTCACTGTCATACCTAGGATACTCATTGTTGGGGGTTTACCCCTCTGAAAAGATATCAGTTGGAATAGTCTACAGTACCAGCCAATTGGGCTGCCCTGCTTTTTATACTAAAGTGCAACTGGTGGTGAGACTCCCGTTCTGCAAGCTCTAGGTCGTGTGGAGTGCCCCTTCATTGCTTTTACTTTCAAGTCCACTCTGGCCCTGATTGGTCATACCTAAGATGGTCCCATTTGTGGGTTAAATTGAGCTGTTTAAATATTATTTGTATTAAATAAGACTGAGTGCAAAAAATGCCCTCTAAAGTAACAACTACACAAAAAGTATAAATATCATAATCCAATGAATGCAATTCCCTAACCACAAGGCATAAAATAACTCTCGAGAGGATTAGGATGCCATTGGAACCAATTAATAAATCATCAAGACTTGAAAATATTACTATAGCACCTTTAGCAGGCCATGGAGATGAGCAAAAATTTTCAAAACAATCCTTTCTTTTTCAGACCAATTGGGAACATTAATATCACAGCTTCCATTCTGATAGATGAAAAAGCATGTCATGTTCATAGCACTAATGATCAGCCATAGCAACTCAGAGACATGACATAGGAGAAGTTTGTCTGAGAATTGCCACTCCCAACATGACCTCCTAACTTTCTTGATTTCAATTGCCTTAATGCCATCTAGGCCAGCATCAAGAAGACCAACCTGCAGTCCCATGATACCAAGGACTCAAGTGAGGGTAGCATTTGTAGATGTAATGATGTATGGTAATGGGAACCACCTGATCCTGACATAGATTTACCGTCAAGGCTGCATCAATGTTGTCTTTGAGTCTGACTGATTTTTATGGCATGTCAACCTATCTAGGGCTATTTTATGCCAAGTTAAGGAATCAGATTCATTGTATATTCATATTTACATTTTTTGATTTGTTATTTCCATAGAAGTTTTTGCACATGGTAATATATCAAGTATTCCTATCAAATACAAGTAATTTGATCAGAGTAGTATGATCTCAAGTATGCTAACCTAATACCAATAATATACTGACAATTATGTGGTTTTAAGTAACAATTCCTATCAAATAATTATACTCATTTGTTTGCACATAGATTTATGATTTCAAATATTCTTATTGTTAGCACTTAGATGGTTTTAAGTTACTGATAATAATACTTTGTTTTTAAGTCTTCCTAGTATTAACAATTCTATTTAATAGTAATACAAATGAGGCTCTGATAGGTACTACAATTCCATATCAGTGTGGACTTAGGAACAATGAAAAAGAAAGGCCACTCTACAGGTCTCTAAAACTGAGGCCTCTCTACCAGATGTAGTTTAATGTCAAACTCAACAAAATAATTTAGTTTTGGGAAGTGTTTACGCTCCAGCAGAGGATGCAGTCAGTGTATTCTAAGCCCTGCCCACCAGGTAACTGATAATTTACATAATTATATGGCTTCAAGAAACTAATAAATATCCCTTCAAAACAATTTAAGTTATTTTTACTAAGTATTCTTAAATCAAATAATTTGCATAAAATTAAATGGTTTCAAGTATTCTTACCTAACAATAATAATTTTATTTAATAAGTAAAGTTGGCGACCAGAAGACTCCCTTTTCTATAGCTACTACACCAAAATGTAGGGGAGGGCGCTACTCCTTTCCTTGGATTGTTCCACTTTACCTTTGATCCATGCCTTTTAATGCTGAGTGTTAAGCAAGGTGGTATCAAGCACCATTTTTTAAGTCTTTGGTATGACTCAACCTAGGAGTGAACTCTGGTCTCCTGGACAATTGGCAAACACTTTACTCATTACGCCAATTTAATAATCATTATTTATTTACACGGTTTCACTTATTCCTATACAACAATAATTTTCTAACAGCTATTTAATCAATAGATGGAACCAATAGAAATACTATCACTCCAGGTCTGAGTAGACCTGTGAGTAATGGCAAGGAAGGAGTGACTTTAACACCATCAGGTTCAGTTCTGTGTCATGTTGAGGACACAACTTTTTTTAGTTGGCTGGAGGTCCTATCCCTCTGCAAAGTGGTATTCTAAGCCTGGCCAATGGACCTTTTGGTAAATATTTCCTTTTTATCAGCATTATTCTTTTATATTTAATAATATATTTTGTCAGTGAAGGTCACTTTGGTTTTTATCACATATCAACCTTCATGGGTTATTTAATGCTAAAGCCATTGTTGAATAATAACACATAACTGGGTCGATAAGGGGTATTCATACCTTTCCCAAAAATATTAGTCCAAAAGTCAAGGTAATAGTGTAACTGGAATTTGAACTTGCTTACTTTGAGGCCACAGTCCTGCACTTTAGCCAATACAACATAGGGAACCCCCATTTGTCAGTGAAGTACTCCATGGCAGGGTAATGGTAAGCACTCTCGTCTCACAAGTCAATGTCGTAAATTCAATCCTTACTGAGTGCTTCAAATTTGTGGCCTTGGGCCAACTTGAGCTAAACTTTGTAAGTAACCATACAATCAATATTTGTCTGTGTGTATATATATATATATATATATATATTCACTTTTCTTTGTTAATACAATTGCTTCCATGACTGCAAAAGATACAGACTTCATTATTAGGCTTCATAGATCTCTTTAAAGGTATTATATCTTTGATTATTAACATCAAAGAAGATTTAAGAACCTTCCTGTAATGGAAGAAGTTTCCTGGTTTTATCTTATAGTGAAAGTTTCATATAGTAACCTTTTATTTGATCACAATTTCCTTTCCTGATAAGAAATATTCAAACGTGTTAATGGTTTCTGAGATGAACATCTTGGTTACAATTGTGTTGAACTATTAGAATGTATCAAAAGAATTTTTTTTTCTTCCCCTACAGACCTTTACTCCAAAGTGTGTTTCATGAATACTTCTAAAGACTTACTCTATTATTATTATAGAATTTTATTTATTATTATTATAGAAATATATTTATTATAGTTTTTGAGAGTTGAACATCTTGGTTACAACTGTGTTGAACTATTAGGAAGAATCAAAAGGTTTTTTTCAGATCTTTATTCTAAAGCCTATATCACGTTCACATCTAAAGACCATTTATGTCTCCATTTTATTATTCTCTTTGAGGGGTTTTCATATTAGTAGTAACTGGTCACCTTCATTGAAATCAGAGTGACAAGTCTCCTTAGCTCTTTAGGACTCTCCAAAGTATTCCAGCTGATCTCAGTAAATATACTGATGGTTTAAGTGCTTCCCTACATCTCTTGTACCCCCATATTTTCCCAAGGTTCTTTGAGGTTGTTCTAAGAGATCTAATTATAGGTATTACCTTCATGCTTTACAGTTTTTTCTGTTCTCAGACAAAGTTTTGGTATTTATCTTGTTTTTGCTTTCTATTAATTTCACTCAGGAGACCGCCAGAACTATTGTTATTATACTCCTTGAGAGTTTTTGCACAAGGAATAATGGGCGTCTTTACTGAAAGCCTGATAGACAACATGTCTTCTTCTCTCTCCAGAAATCATTATTCCAGCTGATCTCAACAGTATTTTGGTCTTTTCGTTCTTAAACCTTCTCTGGATTACTACTTGTTTTGTTTTTTTATTGTTCCAAGTACTTCAACTCTGACTGACATTACTGTCAACTCCATATTCGTTTTTTTTTGGGGGGGGTCTGTTTTTTAGCAAGTTCTTGTTATTTATGTGTCTTTGACTTTCCTTTAATTTTCCTTTGTGATCTGTTGGAACAGCAAACCCACAAGCTAACAAGAACTTAACTATAACAAAATCTACATCACCTTAGTAATTATCATTCTTATAGCAATGAAGTTTGGTTTACTCATCTGGATTGAGTGATCCATTTTCCTCTCAAATCCAAATCAATTTTGTCACTCATTTTCCAGGATAGATTCTGGTCTGTACATTTAGCATTTCTCAGTATGGGAAAAGTCAAGTCATTTGCACAGTTCCCATTGGATCACCTTAATTATTATCATTTTTACATCATTATAGATTCCTGAAGTATGATTTTGGGAGACTTAAATTTAATTGTGCAGTAAAAAATCAAGCAAATGACCAAAACTTTTTCTTATTAGGATAGTGAATGTAAGCATTATATTACCATATAATTCTTTTGTACATTAATTCAGAATTTATCTTTTTTTTGTGCTATTAAAGACAAGCATTGTTATTTGCTCAACTTTTCTTAGTCTGGAACGTAGGCTGAGGTTGCTTTCCATACTTGCCATTACTATGTGGTAACTCATCTAAATATTAAACGGTCTCATCATTGCTTAACTTCTTTTTCTTTTTTACTAATCTGGCAAAATGACTTTGGATTACTTACAGTATACCTGTTATTTCTCAGCAGTCACCCATCTAATTATTGCTTAACTTTTCTTTTTATAATTCAAAAGGCTTTGCTTAGTCTGGTACACAGGCTTTAGGTTGTTTACAGCACATACTGTTATGAAGTGGTCACTTATCTAAGTACCGAATAATCACATCATTGCTTAACTCCTTTTTCTTATTTACTAATCCGACAAAAAGGCTTCGGGATCCTTTCTGTACTTGCTGTTTTTTAATAGTCCTGCATCTAAATATTGAAAGCCTCATCATTGCTTTTCTTTTTCTTATTTACTAAGCTTTGCTTAATCTGGCACTCAGGCCCTTATAACATCAGATACGGTATACAACCTAAGTGGTCACTCATAAGGACTGACCAAGGCCCACTATGGCTTAACTTTGGTTATCTTGCCGGAAGTGTTGCTTTTAAGGTGACCTGATGGCAAATAAGATTCAACATATTCATTAAGGTTTCTAATTCCTATCTCTACAAGTGCTCATCATCTTCATCTTAATAGGTGACTCATTCTTTTTGATCAAACTCGACTATGAATAGGCAGTGAAGCTTAAGCTCCAAGAATGATTAGGTTGTTGCTGTTGGTTGCAGTATCCAGCCAACTGAGTCAATAGGTAGCAGGCAACCTGAAAAATGAGATCACTATTTACATTGGAATGGGATTGGGAAAGTTTGGCATTGCGAAAGACGCAGAAAGATGGTAAATAATGGGATAGTTTAGAGGCTGGGGCAGGAGCTGACTTTGCATTTATCAGTGAACTATAGATTGCATGCTTCTTGGAATTCAGGTGTCACTGCTGTGAGCCTGACTGCATCACGGCTGATGTGATCTGAATTACTAATTCTATAGATTCTTATCCAGAACTCATCAGTGGAATTAAACTGTTCCTTCTTTGGAATTATGGTTGCATAAGCAGAGGGAAATTGTCCCCCCAAAGACCTTCAACATAATGAAGCTTGTGAGAAAGAATCCCCTAGAACAAGAGGTATACAATGTAGAGATAAGAGTTTAAGTCAGAAATGTTGGCTTCTCAACTCATAAAGAATTAATTACTGAATCAAATTCAATTACATTAAAAAGAATAAAAATTTTATTTGGAAAAAAAGAAAAGAGTCACTTAAAAATTAATTTTCTTTATTTATAAAAGAGAAGTGTTCAAAGGTTCTCAGGCTTACCAAGAAGATAATAACCTTTTCAATTTTTTTCTGACTTTCTTTTGTCTATTATTTCTATTGTTAAAAGAATCTTGAAAATAATCTATCAGTTCTGTTGAACTACTGGATAAATACATGGAATAGCATGAACATTTTATATACTCATAAAAACATATTATATATATATATATATATATATATATATATATATATATATATATTCACATAATTCACACACTTTATATATATATATATATATATAAAACGTGTGTGTTTATGTGTGCTTTGGTATAAATATATACATATGTGCAAGTGTGTGTGTGTATATATATGCATATATATGTATATACACAAACATTCTTGCACAAATACCTGGGATTGAACTCCAGGCTCCTGGGCCATTGTTTGCCAATGTCTCTGGAGACTAAGGTTCAATCCCAGGTCAAGTCATACCAAAGACTGAAAAAACTGTACTTGATACCCTCTAACTGAACACTCAGTATTATAAGATACGTATCAATGGTAAAGTGAAGCAATCCAGGGGAAGGAGTAGTGCCTTCCCCTACACCTTAGTGTAGTAACTATTGAAAAGGGAGCCTTCGGATTGTCCTTGATTACAGTAACTAACTTTCCTTATACATACATATATATATATATATATATATATGCACACACACACACACACATTATATATATATATGTATATACACACTCACAGACACATCAGTTTTCATTGGTCATCACTCCTGGTGAGTCCTTAAAATATAATCCAATATTTACACTGAGACGGTGAATGTAAGTTTTTGTTCGTCGGATAATACTGGCGTGTCCATGAATTAGAATCCATAGGAGAACATTGATAATGTGTTTGTTCTTTGTGCCAAGCAGGTCTTGTTCATCTTACTTGGATGGTTTGTGAGATGTGGCTGTATAGCTGTAATTTTATGGCATGCTGCTTCCAGTATTTGTTCAAAATAGCATGCTCCATCCTTGTATAGTTTTTATCTAGCTTTTTTACCAAGCATTTCATCAAAGTCCAAGCGATGCAGCCAAATAATAGTACTAACATGGCTACAGCTGGGAAGTATTCCAATCTTGTACAGCAAGATGATCAGATTTTCATATTGTTGTTAGGCTCTCAATAGCCAATCATGCTTTACAAAAGCATATGATGACATTGCTTTCAGTCGATGTGATATTGCTCCCATGGTAAATAAATAGGTCTACTAAATTAATTGGCTTGCCATTTAATGATGAGATGGCTCCATCTTGATTGAAATACATGGTCTTTGTTATCTGAGTTCCTAGAGACCAAATCCTCTTGCCACCTGCTGCAGATTATGATGCAGAGATTCAGCTTGTGCCTGCATATTTGCAGGAAGCATTTGATAATCTGCATAGTCTGTATCTGTAATAGTTTCTGCAGAATATCTTCTGCTTCTTAGACTATTTAGACTGAAGCCATTTTCATTTATTACACCTGCTGATGTTCATAGTATGTAATCTAGGCAGATAATGAATAGAAATGGTGTCAATGTATCTCCTTCCAAGACTCCAGCAAGATTGTCATAGAAATCTGTATCACCATCAACTGAGCGAACGATTGCTTTCATGATTTTATCACACATCTCTCTCTCTCTCTCTCTCTCTCTCAATATATATATATATATATATATATAGTATTATTCAGTCCAGTTAAACCGGAGTTGGGAGGAATTCCATCAGGACAAAAAAACATTCAACAGTGAACATTCAAATTTTCCTGGTAAAGAGCTCAATATAACTGACATTACAGAGCAATAATTTCTTTAAGACTGGTTTTGTTTTTTCTTATATATATATATATATATATATATATATATATATATATATATATATGTATTGTTTTTTTTTAGATATATATATATATATATATATATATATATATATATATATATATATATTTCTTATATATATATATATATATAGATAGATAGATAGATACACACACGCAAGAATGTAGTAAATAAATTATCTTATCACAAAATCAATGCGATATAGTCACATAAGTAACTAAGAACTATAAAATAGAGAGCCCTTCCCAGAATGTCCCACAAACTTAATCACCCTCCCCATCATACACCACTAAACAGTATATAAAAGGAATAGCCAACATGAGGGAACCACTTGGTCAGAGCATCACATAGGTAAGAAACTGGCTATCATCAAGTGCTGTTGACTGTTCCTATACTATCTTAACTTATGTATGTGTGTGTGCGTGTAAAGCTGTGGGAGAATGGTTCGAAGAATTTATGAAGAAAATTATCAGCTATGTATGTGAAGGGAAATAAATGTCTCCCTCAGATCAATTTTTAATATCCTACAATACTATATATATAGAGGAAGGCAGATGAATACAGCAGCCTTGATATTATGAAAACAATTAAAACAATGTATTAATCTGAATGAACCAATATATTTACCAAGGTATAACTTGTATTTTTAAAAGAGTGTCCATTTGATGGCAATGATGATGAACAGGCATATATGTGTCACTGCATATAAAGAAGCTTGGAATTGCAAAGAAAAAACCCTATTTGATATGCCTTACAATTTTCTTTGCACTAAATACACTCTGGAGTTCATTCAAATTATTTGTCTGTACGTAGCAGAAATATTCTTCAAAGCGAAAGGTTAACCAATCACAGATATGGAGTCATGACTTTTGTCTGCGATTCTCCAGCCATACACAAGAACATTGACATTTGTTCTGCAGACAGCATGCTATATTCCTGTTCTTTTCAAGAGGAACAAGTGTTTATCGACAAGCCACTGGGTGATTAAGAGGACATGTTGGCCACTGAATCTGATAACTAAGCACAAAGAAATGAACTTTAGCAAAGTTGGTTATTCTTAACAAGTTACAATAACAAAGTAAAAAAGAAAAAAAAATTGTAAACTTCTAAAGATAAAGTACTGCTCATAAGTATTTGAACATACTGACAGTTTGCTTCTAATTACTTTGTTCTGGGAATTGAAAACAAGGAACAGGATACACAAAGAACTTAGTGTTATTACAATCAATACGGCAATCTTGCATTAAGTTATGTTTTATAATTTGTTTGAATACAAAATCTCCAGAAAACAATTTTATTTTAACAGAATAGATAAATGAATTTTTTATTTCCATTTTTTTAAAAAAGCAAACTGAAATTACTATTTGGAAAACTTTATCGATTACTAATTTAGATACCCTTGTTTTAAATCTTTAATACCCACCACAATTTTAGAAAATGCTAAAGGACAACAGTATCTGTTCAAATACTTATAAACAATGCTTTCTATATAGTAATAAAGGCTTTATTAACTACTGTTCATATGTATTTACAAAATAGAAATTTAGTTTAGTGAGTCATTTTGTATTATTACACTTTATGCAACCTAGCAGCTCAAAACAGTGTCTACACTTTTATCTGAGTTTGCATCACACTCCTTATGTAATATAATGGCCGAGGGATTTCGGTTCATGCCTTTGGGTTTAATTAGGCTGAGAACCTTTCGACTCAGTGCATGGGTTACTTAGGTGCAACATTAACACAGGTGTTCATGCGCTCGTGCGCAGAGTGGACGTGTCACTCAGAGATGTCACAATAGCCCGAGATGAGAAACAGGGTTACAGAGTGTGAATGACGTCATGCACTGGAAGCGTGCGGAGGATTTTGGGAGATTTTGAAAAAGTCAGTGAAGAGAGTTGAGTCCTGCCTCGGGAGAAGACGTTTGACTTTCACTTGCTCGCGGAGACCTTTGTGGCGGGTGCCACATGTGTTGGCGGGGGCAGATGAAAAAGCCAGCATAGAAAGATTGTGCCTCTCTCTCCTTATGTCGAAGAACCTTTAAACTCAAAAGTAATAAAATGTTTCATACCTGAACAAAGAAGTTGTAAGTGTTTTTCATGTTTCGAGATTCCTATGTTTTATCTTTATAGACATTCAATGTAAATTTCACACATAGCCATATCATGGCAATGGTACCCTTATTGAGGTGCTGGTTGGCATAATGCTTACCAATACAATAGAATGAATTAGCAAACAGTTTAATATCTGCTAAGAATGCTTCATCTGAAGACATCTTTAAAAACTTAGATCTCTTTCTCTCTTATTTGCTAGATTCCCTGTTAAAGATATCTTGACACTGACATGTCACAAAGATTAAAATACAAGAGAATAACCCAAACTCCCATAATATCTTCACTTGCAACTAAAAACTGTTTCTCCAATCACCAGACTCGACAAGAGACAGTAATGTCTCTTATAATCTTTATGAGGTGGAACTAATAAAGAAGATTTTATTTTCTAATTGTGTGAATGAGCGTACTTTTTTCCTTCTATTTATTCACTGTTAGGATATACAAATGCTAATATTAGTCCTTCGTGAGTGAGAACTCATCTAGATATCCTCCTTAATACCAAGTATACTGATTGGTGGCTTTAGATTTATAGAATAACAATAAATTAAGATAAAGAGTGTGAACCCATGGATTGGTGCTGTTGGGAAGTGATTAACTCCCCACTCCAGCTGGGTTGTCTAGGGAGAGAGTCTGATGGTAAAGCTGCATATCTATCTTATCAAGTAAACCTTTTCCTATTTTGTACTCCTTTTCAATACTGTGTGTTCATAAAAAAATATATGTACAGCTGCAGCTGTCGGGATGTATATGTGTATTAATTTCTTTTAATACCACTTGTAAGTATATTGTGTATATAAATGGTTAAATGTTCTTGGTATGTATAAATAAATTTATCTTTTCTGTTTTCTGTTGTGTTCAGTGTTTGTATATCAGGGATATATCAATGCTAATATTAGTCCTTGGTGAGAGAGAACTCTACTAAATATCCCCCCTAGCACCAACAAATCCAATTGTATCATTCAATGCTTATTTGAATTTCCTTTATTTCTATCTAAACAAACTTTATAGTTTTGGATTCTGTAATTTTATAATTGTTTAAATTCCATTTTCATAGTAATAGCACTTGTTCATTTGTAAGCATTTCTTGTCTGACTAGAAGAGACATTATAATTTCTGGTCTTGTAGAAAATTATTATGCGCTAATATACATCATATATGCTAGCGTATGCTTGCTGGGTGTAAGTATTTAAAATTTAATGAAATGAAATATATTAGATTATAAAGACTTACAAACTAATGAAGAATGTTTGCAAAAAATTATACATATTTTTATTCTATAATGATTTTTGTATAGATTATTCCGAGGATTTCATTTTATACATTTGAGAATAAAATGATAATATTAGATATCTATAATCCCAAGAAATTATTTATTAAATCTGGTTTTGTTAAAACAAGTACGCAAATTATCCAGACCATATACTAAGTAAACAATTATTCCTTAATGATATACAACAAACATTGCAGGATTTTAAACACATTAATAATATGGGCTGTTTTGTTTGTGAATCTAAGTCAGTTAGACTTTAATAGAGATATTGTTAATTAATCAGATGCTGATTAAGATTAAATAATTATTTTTTGATAGTCAGTGAGTATAAATGACTAAAAGAATTTTGGCGATTGAGTCTCAGTTACAAACAGGCACATAATCACCATTATAAGGAGAAATATAGATATATGAAAAAGATGACCAAAAGTGATAAGATATATAGGAGTATTTCTTTTATGGTGCTCATATTTTGATCGATATCAACTGCTTTCTAGCTGAGAGCACCTCGGGTGGTATAATGGCTAGCAAGCTAGAACTAGCATACCTTCACAAGTGAGTTTGAGTCTCATTGGGTGCTCCATTCATAAGGCCTTGTTCTGCATCAAAGCAAAAATCTTAGTAAATTACAACTAGTTTCAAGCTTAGGCCATTGTCAGAAGCTTTTGTGGAAAATAAGTTCCTTAACATGTCTTAGAAAAAGTGTTTTAAGGCATTAAAAAGAAAGAACAAAAAATGAAACTTGATGTAACATAACCATTTGTTGAGTGGAAATTATTTTCCAGTATCCAAATGTCTTCAAAGTTACCTATATAGATCTGCAGTAAGTAAAGTTTGCAAGCGTAGTTGAGGGTGACCCAAAGGCTCCCTTTTCAACAGCTACTACACCAAGGTGTAGGGGATAGCGCTACTCCTTTCCATGGATTGATTCTTACCTTATAATGCTGAGTATTAAGCAAGGTGGCATCAAGTACCATTTTTTTGAGTCTTTGGTATGACTCGACCTGGGATTGAACCCAGATCACCCGGACCATTGGCAAACACTCTAACCATCATGCCAATGTCTGGTAATAGGTCATTGGTCTAATGAGTAGAGTATTCACCAAAGGTCTGTGAAAGCAGGGTTCAATCACAGATTAAGTCATACCAAAGATTTAAAAAATGGTACTTGATGCCACCTTTCTTAACACTTAGCATAATAATCTAAGGATCAATGGTAAAGTGGAGCAATCTAGGGAATGGAGTAGCACCCTCTCCTACACCTCGGTGTAGTAGCTATTGATAAAGGAGCATTCGGGTCACCTTCGACTATGGTTGCCAACTTTACTTTAAGATCTGCGATAAGAACACTTAAGAAATGACTTTTTCTTTAGGAGGGATATGTTAAGCAGAAGATGAGTGTGTTTCAAACTATCTGTTACTGCCCACCCTTATTATTTGTTTAAATATTTATAAGTCACCCCAAGTTTGTCCACCCTATTTCAAAGCAGCTCAGTTAAGTTTCATATTAAATCCATTTGGTGCCAGAGTGTGTAAGCATTATATGAATATAATAGATAGATGGATGTCACATTTTATATAGGAGGATTCACAGAGAAATTTGTAAATGTGAAAACTGCTTGAAATAAGGGAGTTGAGCCAGAAGTTTAATTTTAAATGAGTGAGCAATTCTTTTGCTTTTAGTCGGGCTTAACAAAAATGATGAACGCTTAAAAAATTGTAAAATAAAAAAAAAGAACATTCTTTTTTTAAATGACAGTGAAAACTGTTTGAAGGAGAGAGATGACTTACTGTGTCTTGCACAAATATACTGCTTCTTCATCTCTGTTGAAGAAGAAAAAAAAACAGTTCTTACCTGAAAGATAGAAAAAAGAAAATACATTAATGTTGCTAAAAGCATAATGAGATATTAATAAGATATTTTTGTGGAATGTTAAAAAATTTGGAATGTGATGATATTCATGGTGCATGAAGTGAAGATTGAACTTACAATGGAATGTTTCAAAGGTTAAGTCACTACCACAATAATCGGATGAGTGTTACAAACACATTTTTAAGTGAAAACTAGATGACTCATGAATATGTTGGATAACTGTTGTGACAGTGATCCATGATAATATTGATGCTTCTATTTAGGAAGAGGAGTGGAAGATTCTAATTTGAATTTCATTGTAAATACTTGTCCATGATGATATTGATGCTTCTATTTAAGAAAGAGTGAATAATTATAATTAGAAATTTTAATTAACAGTGATCCATGATGATACTAACGCTTCTATTTAGAAGGAAATGAAGGATTTTAATAGGTATTTCATAGCTAAAAGTGGTCCATGATGATATTGTTGCTTCTATCTGGAAGGGAGAGAAGAATTTTTATTGGCATTTCTGTTATATCAAGAATTCGGAGGACTCAATCTTGACATAATGTTTATTAATATAAGAAATGGATTTGATTACAAGAGTTCAAGTCTCAGATGCAGATGTTTGCTTTTCACATAGAGCTAATGTGTTCAGGAAAGCATAAGTCCTTCTCTTCTAGCTATGGATAAATAGTATGAATGTTGTATAGCCAAAATAAAGTAGGAATAATGTGTTTCTTTATAAAAATGTAAATCCCTTCTTTATGACTCAAAAGGTCCAAAAATCTGTAAGTGTCAGAGAGAGACAGAGATAAAGGATTCGGACACAGAACTCAGATTAAGGCTGATGGAGGATTGCTATAAGGACACTGTTCTTAACCACGATTCTATATCCAGAACCTTACATAGGCTTCTTTGACAGGAGGTTCTATTACTCCACTTGAAAATGTTCATGGCAGATGGGTTGGGTAAATATATATATCAATAATTTATATTATTAAAAAATGATATTGTTTATTAGTGCAGACTCAATAAAAGTATCCAAATTCGACAGAAAATTCTTTATTCTCTATGATAAAAGTGGTTACCTACATAAAAAAGTTCTTCTCTGGTGTGTTTTGCCCAGTTGGCTGGAGCTGTAGAATGTACCAACTGCACCTCTGCAGAAGGGTAAGACCTTGCCCCAACAAGTGTCCTAGATATGATGCTAAACAATCTGATGATGATGTTCCAATAATGCTGGTGATTTGGGGAATGCAGAGTACTCCTTCATTGTCATTTGTCTAGAGTGTTAGCTTCTGATAGGATTCTATCTATGAGTCAAACAGAACTAAACTGTGTACATACAAAAATTCTCATTCTTTGTGTATAACATAAATTTTGATTCTTTATATGATTATATACATATAACTGAAACTCTCATTCTTTATATATATATATATATATACACACATAACTAAAATTTCCATTTTTTTATATGTAATGGAAATTCTCATATTTCGAGATATATAATTAAAATTCTCATTTTTTTAACATATACATAACTAAAATTCACTTTCTTGAGAGATATATGTAATGGGTATGATAAAAAGTGTATATGGGTTCAATGCAAGGCCCTTTCTAACAAAGATATTACGAACATAAAAGTAGCTGAACTCATGAAATATATAGCCATAAAACTAATTTGCCCAATTATGCATGGGAAGACAAAAACCAATTTGGTAGAGATCTTATTTTTAAATGGGAAATTGTGAAAAGATGTTGTAAATACAAGGTGGGGGATAGATATTGTAAACTATGTATGGAGGAAAAACTAACCATAGCTACATATAATAGACCAAAGGAATTGCTTAACCAAAGGTCTGAAGTATTTAGTATTTGCCGACATTGGAAAAATTGGTTAATTAGTGGATAAAAGGATTGATAAAAATTATTTAACATAAAAAAAAGAAAAATTTTTTTGTCAGTTTCTTGAATAAAGTGATCTGTTTTTTTTGTTGGTTTTTCAAAAATGTTTTTTTTATGCTATTTTTTGAATAAGTGAGGGGTCTTTTTAACCAATAAAATGTATTTCATCCTAACCTACTTTGCCAGTGCAATCCTGAAGAGCCATTTACTGAAACCTAGGTAGACTTACTCATGGACATGTAGGCATTATTTTCATAATATTAGCTCTATCTAGTGTATTGAGCACTTTATTACGTTTTGGCTAAGTTAATTCTGTTGGTGTTTTTTCTTTTGACATATGTGCTGCTTGATTATTTTCCAGTAGCATGTGTGTTTTTCGTCTTTTCTTTAATGAATTTTTTTCCCAGATATCAGTTTGTAGAATTTGCAAATTAATCTGTTCCCTTAACCATCAATGGTAAAATAGTAGGGTAGACTATGCTTTTTAGCTGAGGCATCCAGGCCAAGAAAAGAAAAACTCTGAATTCAAGCCAGCAGTACTCTGTTTAAAAGTGGACCTTGGGTAAAAATATACATTTAGAGAATTTGATTTTTTCTTTTTTTTTTTTTATCCTTTGACAAGCACGTTACTGGGCTCACAATTCATTCCTTCTGACTGAATAAAGATTTCAGTTTGAAATTCTCGGGATATTACCAATTATGACAGACACTTGAAGGGGGCCAGGAGCACACTGGCTGAACTGTTGTTGCAATAACAACAATGAAGATGAAGATTATTATCCTAGTAAAACAGTGTAAATAATCATTCCCTATTTTTTTCGAGCATAGATTTTTGAGGTTAGCTTAAACAGGCACAAGGCTTTTTTTAGTGAAGCTCTTAGCTAGAATTAAACTCACAAGCAGTCTCTTGAAAGATATGATTACTCCCATGATTTAACAAACACCTGCAGCAGATATTTACTAAGCTTAGATAACTTTAAGACCACAGATGTAGATTACCAAATGAAGACAACTCAATCAATAATTTTGAAGACTAATGGGTTAATCAGAAGTCTCTGGCACAGACCCTTAGTAGTATATTTATCAAAGTTAATCTAACACAGGAATATTGAGGACTTGACTTATTATCAATGGCTTGCAAGAACAAGCAATGATGTATAAAAATGAAGGGCCTATTAATGTAACTTTAAAAGATTTAAGATTGAAATTCATCGTTATTTTGACGAGAGTCCTTGTTGTGTAGTGGCTAACATGCTGCATTGTGACACTGGATGGAGTTCAAACTGCTGTTGAGCTATTACATTCACTTTTGGGAAAGGCATGAACTCCCTTACTTCCTTAGTTATGGGTTAAATAGTACCACTTTTGTTCTTTTATCAGGATAACTTTGGAATTAAATCATACGTATGAAAATTGATATGATATTAAAACAAAGAAACCCAACAATTGTTATTTTTCCAAAAAAAAAAAGACATTGAATTGGATACTCCTCTTCCAAGAACAAAACAATGGAATAAGCATCAGACTTATTAGTAATGACTTGTAATTCCAGCTTGTTCATCACCAGTCTTTAAAATGTGCCTAAAGTTTAAATTTACTAAATTTAGCCTAGTCTGGCACTGGGCCAAGTTAGTGGTGTGCACATTGAAGATTGAATATATATGCCGTACTTTGTAAGTTTGCTATTATTCACTGGCACAGATTCAAAGTAGATAAGATAAGCCTTTTCTGGCAGACGGCAACAATTGCAGGGAATTTCATAAGGACTGAACTCACAAACAATAGCTTTTGATATCAATGTGTTGTCTTTCACTGCACAGCAGGCTCCTTTATAGATATGAAAGTTAAAAGCAGCACCCAATGAAAATTTCATGCTTGACAAAAAAGTAGAAATGAGAGTCAAAATAAAATCAATCATTAAGAGACAGATTTATTTCTTCTAAGCTAAAATGAACTAAGCTTTGCTGAGTCTGGCACACAGGTCTTATGTTGCTAAGAGTACTCTCTGTTTATAAGTAGTTAATCATCTACAAATTAAACAGGTTCATGACTGCCTCACTTTGGGGATCTGATTGTTTGTTTGATTGATTAGTTGGGTTTTATAACCTATCAACCTTAGTAGGTTATTTAATGACGAATCCATTTTTATACAAGTAAACAGTTCTATTTCAAACAATCCAGTTTAGCATAAGTTAAAGTAAGTAAAGTTAGCGACCATAGTCGAGGGTGACCCGAAGGCTCCCTTTTCGATAGCTACTACACCAAGGTGTAGGGGAGGGCGCTACTCCATTCCCAGGATTGCTCCACTTTACCCTTGAACCGTACCTTATAATGCTGAGTGTTAAGCAAGGTGGTATCAAGTTCCATTTTTAAAGTCTTTGGTATGACTCGACCTGGGATTGAACCCAGGTCTCCCGGGCCATTGGCGAACACTCTAACCGCTGGGCCAATGTCCCACTTAGCATAAGTACACTGTTTAATTGTCAAAAACATTTCTATTTCTAGCTATTCAGTTTAGTCAAACAGTTCTAATTCAAACAATTTAATTTAGTATAATTATAGTTTTTGTTTATACACAGTTAAATGTCAAAACAATTCTATTTCATAGAATTCAATTTAGCATAAGTACACAGTTTACATGTCAAAACAGTTCTATTTCAAGTAATTTAGTTTAGCATAAGTACACAGTTTAGTTCTATTTAATCCATCGATAGGGCACTATCAGGTGCTACCACTCTGGCCCAGAGTGGACTTGGGAGCAATGGCAATGAAAGCTCCACACATTATTGGAACCTCACAATCAGCTTGTTTAATGTAATATCCAGGACACTTGTTGGGGGTCTTACTCCTCTGCAGAGGTACAGTCTGTGTATTCTACAGCCCACCCAACTGGGCAATTGGGGATCTGATAAAATATAAGTCAGAGAGTGGACTTGCAAATAACTTTGGTTAATTTAATGATATATCAACTCCTTACAGTTTGGTTTGATTATATTCTATGACATATCAAACCTTGTGGGGTATTTAATACCAAATCCTGTTTATATGTAGACTCTGCTCTTAATTGATCTGGTGTATATATATATAATTCTTTTAATACCTTGTCCGGTGGTAAAACCTGTTTGGTAGTACCAGGAGTGGTAGTACTGCCTTGATCTACCAAAACTGTGTTATCACCCCTGGTTGGCGGCTGATTAGGGCAGGGTATTGCACCTGCTTTCACACGTCGTATGATAAAATAAATAAATATATATATATATATACAGGATTTGAAAGCAAATAGTTTGTCAGTAATATTTTTAAACAAGCTAGAGCTCATTTATTCACAGTTAAATGGTTTTAAGTATAGTTATCCAACAGTTATAATTCTATTAGATATTAATCATTTATTTGTACACAATTAAATGTTTTCAGGTATTGTAATCCAACACAAATAATTCTTTTCAATATTAACTTTTTGTTTGCTCACATTAAATGATTTTGAAGCATTATTGTTTAACATTAGAAATTCTGTTTATCAAGTATTCCTATCTAGTATAAACTTTTTGCATATAGCTGTACTCTGTACCCTGGCGCAAGGGTTTTAGGACTGGAACTTTACCATAAGATGCAGTTTAATGTTATACCCATGACACTCATTGGGGGTAAAAATAACCCCTCAGAAGAGGAGCAGTTGGTGAATTTTACAGCCCCATAGTGCAGGCCGGTATTATCCTAATTTAATGCCAAATTATGATTCATTTGTAAATGGGTTATTAAAATAGAGAATGATAGAAAATGAAAGAAGAGAGAAATTGATAAAGAGAGAGAGAGAGAGAGAAGGATTTGATTTGGTTTATTTGTTTAACAGAATTTCAACTCTTTATGGGTTATTTATTGCTGACATTTCATTTATTTGTAAATAGTTGATTATAATAGAGAAGAAGAAGGAGAAGAAAGAGAGAAAGAGAAGAGGAGAAAGAGTGTAGATATTGTAAAAGCAATATGATACTCACCATCGCAATGGGATTCCAACTGCGACAATGAGTTTAGCTTGTTTCTTTCAACTCCTTATGGGTTATTTAATACCAAATTTTAATTCATTTGTAAATTTTGATCATTATGTTCCATTGCAATTATTTTATTCAAATCATTTTTTTCCAATCATCATTTATTTACTCACAGTTATAAGGTTTATTTTTTTTGGCTTAATGACATATCAACCTTCATGGGTTATTTAATGCCAAAGCTATCGTTGTAGAAGAACAGTAGTGGTACTATTTAACACATAGCTGAGAAGATGAAGGGGTTCATACCTATACAAGGGTATTAGTCCTGTAGTGAAAATAATTGTTCAAACTTGCTTGCTATGGTGTCACAATTCAGTATGCTTGTCATTACACCATAGGGACTTCCCTCCAGTTTGCTAGTTTCAAATAACTAATTACAATAATCTTTAGTAAACAAGCTAGAGCTCATTTAGTAAACATAGCTTCATGTAACTATTTTCAAGACAAATAATTTAGACAGCTATGTGGTATCAAGAATCCCAATCTCATCATCATCATCATGTCACGCCATCAGCACAGATATCCCTGACCCTCTCTCACCACCCCTCACAATCGTTCATTGCTTCCGGCAGGTCTTCAGGGCTACATTCCATATCAGCACAGAGCTGCTGTATGTAGATTCGAGCTGGTCGTCCAGCCTTTGCATGTCCATTTGAAGGGGTCCACAGGAGTACATCCCTTATGAGCTCGTCCCACATGTCTGGTTCATCTAATTTTGATAGTTTTCATGATGGGAGGTAGGTGGCCGAACAGCTGCTGGTTTGTGGGGTTCTGCCTCCAGGACTTGTTCAATACAAGTAATTTTCAAACATATCTATTTAACCCATAGATAGGACCCTAAAAGGTACTACCACTTCAGGTCAGAGTTGACTTAAGAGTTATGGCAATAAAGATGACACTCTCCAGAGCTTCAGAACAGAAGCCTCCTCACTGGATGCAGCTTAGTGTCTTACACTGGACACATGAGCAAAAGTATGTACTGGTTAAGACTCAATGCTAAATATCAAGTGGCAATCGTAGGTTTGAACCATTACGAACCGAACAACGTCTTTCTTAGAGACATCTAACTTATGCAAATTTCCTATAAAACTCATCAACAATAACTCAGTTAAATAAAAGCCAGGGTTATTTTTTTTGCTGATAAGAGGTTTTTTGGGGAATGCAGGATGTATGTTCTTGATGAGATTTTGTTGGGGGAGGGGAAAAAAATAGAAACAAATTCTGCAGTGAAAGAGAAGAACGACTTGAACAGGATGAAAGAAGAATAAAATTCGGCAGAAAGTGAATTCTTTAGTGAAAGAGGAAAATGACTTCAGCGTTGCAAAAGAAAACAAGAAAGATCTGACGTTAAAGCTAAAGTCCCTGTCACAGCAATAGAGTTAGCAACCAGATCTTATCAATTCACGAAAGGTCCTCACTGGGTTCTCTACGACTGTAATTTTATATTAAATAAAGCAAATTAAAATCTAACTGCTGGCATGCTGAACCCTATGCTTAGATGGCTTATTTTCAGCCTTGAAAGATTTAGAAAGCTTTGAAGCACTTCAAGTTTAATTTTGCTTATATGCATAACCTGTTTTGGAGCTGCTAGTCTTGTGCAAATGATTGATAAACTCAGCTCACTGACATATTTGCATGTTAAGTGCATTTGATTCTTACAGATATTTTCATGGGCGTAGTGGGTAGAGTGTTTGCCAATGGTCCAGGAGACCTGGGTTCAATCCCAGGTTGCGTCATACGAAAGACTTTAAAAATGCTACTTGATACCTCCTTGCAGAACACCCAGCAATATAAGGTATGTATGAAGGGTAAAGTAGAGCAATCCAGGGAAAGGAGTAGTGCCCTCCCCTACACCTCGGTGTAGTAGCTATTGAAAAGGGAGCCTTCTGGTTGCCCTCGACTGGTTTCCAACTTCACTTTATTAGACTTAACAATGCTTTTCAAATCGTTGACTCTGGAGAGATTAGCATGGCTCACCTAATGGCATATCATCCTACATGGGTTATTTATTGCCAAAGGTATCTTTGTACAAGAACAGTAATGGTGCTATTTAACTCATAGCTGGGGGTCTAACAATGGTCAGTTCTCTTAGTTCTCTAAGCATGACAATATTTGAAGTGCTCAGCTTAGATTTGGCACTCAACTGGAAGTACCAAACAACCATTGATTGATTGATTTTAACAGCATGTCAACCAGTCTAGGGTTATTTTATGTCTTGAGGTTAGGGAATTGTATCCATTGTATGCTCATATTTACATTTCTGGTGTATTTTTTTGTACTTAGTACTATGGAATAGAAATAATTTTAAATAGATCTATTTAAACTGTAAATGTGACTCAAACAGGTACGACCACTCTTGGTCAGAGTGGAGCTTGGTATAATGGCAATGAAGGGTTACTCAACATTTCTGAAAAATCCAGAACTGGAGTCTCACCTCCAGATGCAATTTAGAGTCATAACTAGGACACTTTAGTTCGGAGTACAAAGTCACTGTATTTTAAGCGCTGCCCACTGATGATTAGACATATTGAGAGTATCAATATAACACTTTTAGCAGACCATGAATGGAAGATGATCAAATAATGTTACATGGCACAAGCAGACTTTTAACATATTCATTTCTCTTTCAGACATACTGAGAACATTAATATACCAGCTTCTATTCTGACGGATTTTGTTGGTTGGGTTTTCTAGCATATCAAATAGATTATTTAATGCCAATTCCTCTCTATACGTATATATTAAATGTATATGATTTTTAAACACATTTTGTTGTTAATGTTTCTAAATGAACCTGATCTAATTTTTTTTTCACACAGTTAAATGGTTTCAAGTACTTGCATCCAACATGAGTAATAATTCCATTTACTATAATTTTTTTGCACACATTTAAATGGATATGCACATATAATTTGCGAGTGAATATTTTGTATGAAATTTCATTTTTAAATGAGTTAGAATTAATTTGTTTACATGCTAGTATTGCTGTTGATTCCACATGGTTAAATGGTTTCATTTATTACTATCTAACACTAATAATTCTATTCAACATTATTCATTTGTTTGCACATAGTAAAGTGGTTCCAAGTATTGCTATTTAACACAAAATATTTAATTCAACACATTTCGTTAATTTGCACACAGTTAAATGTCTCCAAGTATTGCTATGTATCACTAACAATTCAATTAGTCATTTGTTTACACACAATTAAATAGCCAAATATTTCTATTTGACCCTATCAGGTGCTTCCACACTGGATTAGAGTGGGGGTGGAAGTGATGGCATTGAAGGGGTACTCTGCATTCTCCAAAGCTCCAGCATTACTGGAACCTCACCATCAGACTGTTTAGTATCATATCCAGGGCACTCATTGCGGGCATCTTACCCCTTTGTAGAGATGCAGTCAGCATATTCTATGGCTCCAGCCAACTGGGCAATGGTCAGAAAGAGGAAAAGTCAAGTCATGTCATGATCATGGCATTAATCACCAGCCACAGCAAATGTGACATGATAAATCTACTACATTGTCTGCAGATGGGTAAGACTCCCCCCCCCACAAATAAAGGCAGACCTGGTTATAAAACTAAACTGCATTTAGTGGTGAGGTTCCCCATCTGAAGGTCTGGATGGTTTTGAGTACCCCTTCATTGCTATTACTCCTAGGTCAACACTGTTAGGGTCCTGTCAATGGATTAAATAGATATTTTTGAAAATCATTTGAATTAGTTTGGTTTGGTTTCTTTGTTTAGTAACATACCAATATCTGTGGGTTATTTAATGCCAAAGCCATCCTTGTAGAAGGACTGTAATGTTATTTTTAACCTGTAGCAGGCAGATCAGTGGTTCATTCCTTTCAAAAAGGTATTTATCTGAAAGTGAATGGAATTGTGTTACTGGAGTTTGTACGCACTTACACAGTTAAGCATTTTAGTCACTACACGATGGTGACTCCCCTTACATTCAAGAAAAATACTTGGTATCAATACTTTTGTAAATTATTAAGAATAGTTGCTGGAAGCTATAAGAAAAAAAAAAAAATTTTGTCAATAGCTATACATTATATGATGTGAATATACATTAATTGAGCCTTGCCCAGTCGGTTGGGGCTGTAGAATACACTGACTGCACCTCTGCAGTGGGGTAAGACCCCCCCCCCAACGAGTGTCTTGGATATGACACTAAACAACCTGATGGTGAGGTTCCAGCAATGATGGAGCTTTGGGGAATGCAGAGTACCCCTTCATTACCATCGCTCCCAGGTCCACTCTGGCCTGGAGTGGTAGCACCTGATAGGGCCCTATCTATGGGTTAAATAGAACAGCATTCTTATGCTAAACTGAATTGTTTGAGTAAACTGAGTAGCTTGAAATAGAAATGTTTTTGACAATTAAACCGTACTTACATTTAAACTGCGTGCTTATGCTTAACTGAATTATTTCAAATAGAACTGTTTTTCGACATTAAAATTGTATTTACACTTAACTGTATTGTTACATATAACTTCTTGAAATGTTTTTGACAATTAAACTGTGTACTTATGCTAAACTGAATTGTTTTATATAGAACAAATTATTTACATAAAAATGTATTTGGCGTTAAATAACCTACAAAGGTTGATATGCCATAAAACCCACCAAACCAAACCAAACCAAACTAATTGAGCCCCTGTGGCTAAACAGCTAAAGTGCTGGATTGTGACTTCATAGTAAGCAAGTTGAAACTTCATTCAAGTTATTACATTCACTTTTGGACTAATACCCTGGGTAAAAATTTATTCCCCTAGCTATTGGCTAAATAGTATCATTGCTGTTCTACAAGGATAGCTTTGACATTAAATAACCCATGGAGGTTGATATACCATTGAAAAAACAAATAAATAAAACAACCCTACAGTCAGGATTTTAAGCTTATAAGAAGTAATCTTATTAAATCTAATAAAATTATTTCAATGATTCCATCAGCAAAATTTAATTTGTTAGTATGAAAAGTTCAGCATAATAATTTTTGTAGAGATTGGCATCTCATTTTTGGTGCCCTTCTTCCAAGCTTGATCCATTGGTCAGAATCAATCGAATGTACCAGTTTATGATGGAACATTGCCAATAATGATGCATAATTAATAAAGTTCTAATCAAGAAAGACAGCTGTAATAATTCATTTCAGAAATAAATATTCATGATTCTTTTCCCTTTGTGTAATTAAGCCAACAATAGCAATGGCTGAAGTGAAATGTGATCTAACCACAAATGGAGATTGAGTTGGAACACAGATTTTTCAATTTGGTATTGAAAATTTTTGGTCTTTTTTCATATTTCCTTTGGCCGGTTCCAAAGTTTTGAAAACCTTGATTAGTTGTAATATTTTACTCGACCCCATTGAACTTCTACGTGCTCTAAAGATAAATATATTTATTCAAAACTTTCAATCTTAATAAGGTTGGGATGATTTCAAAATACTTGGTAAGTCAAAAATTTTCTAATATTTTGAATACTTATTTGCTTTATCCTTCAAGTTACAGCAAAAGCAGCTCTTGGTTGTTGTAACTTTGTTTATTTGCTTGCTATTAAATAGCATATCAATCTTCTCGGGTTATTTTAATGCCAAATCCATCCTTTTAGAAGGACAGTAGTGGTACTATTTAACCCATAGATGGGAGGATCAGGGGGTCCATATTTTTCCCCAGGGTATTTGTTTGAAAGTGAATGTAATAGAGTGACTGGCATTGGAACTTGCGTACTATGATTCCGCAGTCTGGGGGTTTAATCATTACACCACAGGGACATCCCAGGTTGTTGTAGCACTGCAAGTGAAAAAAGCGAGTCATGGATCCGAACAAGTAATTATTCAAGGATGCAAAATCGAGACTATATACTGCATAAAACCACCTTTTTCCCAATTCTTTGATCCCTTTTTGATACCACTTCTTGTCTTTTGAGATGATGAATACTTTCATCGAAGCTTCCACATCTTCTTCGATGTTGAAGTGTCATGAGCTCAGGAAGTAAACCATGGAACTGAACACGTGATAATCCAAAGGAACTAGGTTCTCACAAGATGTAAGGTGGGACTTTGATCCAATTCTCTGAAGTTCTTGGACTCTATTCCAGAAAGTAGCATGTATGAAAATACTGCAAAACTTTTGACTCTAATGTTTACTAAGCTTTATCTCAGTTCAGCATAAATGGTGGGATGAAGACCAGAAAGTAGTGTATCACCAATATTTCAAGTGAAGAGATGCTTGATGGCATTGAAAATCTGAATTCGGATTTACTTTTTCAGGTTAGCAACCCTAATTGAAAATCAACTGATCAATGTTAATTCATCATCAATGATCTCACCGTCAAACATTGGTCAGATCTTGCATTTCCTTTTCACAACATCTTTTTTACTGTATTGCATGACACATGGTCAGTTTAATGAGGGCTTTTTAGACATTTAATTATTTCTTAACAGTCAGTATGAGAAATTCAATGATTTTTTTTTAGGGATTCAGCCCAATTAGGTGGAACTATAGATTACACTGACTACATCTCTGGTTAGACATTCCCACCCACCCACAAATGCCCTGGATATGACACAAAACTGAATCTAATAGTGTGAACACTATAGCACAACTATATTGCCAATTCGCTATAATGACATAATACTACATACTTGCCACAACGCAATGGGGACTCTGCCTCATTGAATATGATAGGCAAGGATTGGGGTTTAAAGTGGATTGAATATATTCATGCAATAACCTACACCCTAATTTAAGTCATAGTCATGTAACCCTTAATCGTTGTTTTTCAAATGTTAAACAGCTTGACGTTTAGGCTATTTACAAATAACCTTACCAGTGCTTGGTGAAAATATTAATCTTAAAATTATTTGGCTTTCAAGCAACATCAATCACATTCTTGGTAGTGACTAACAATTGTTCAACATGTTTGGACCATGACTAAGAAAAGCTTTGCACGGTTCTTATTCAGCATCAATCCCTATTTGTCGCAACTCCCAAGGATCAATGAAAATCCGAAATAGATCCTATAGCAAAGAAATTGTAGTGTACTGAAACTAACATAATTGTAAACCTGACTGTTGCAGATTTATTTAAAGAAGATATATCTATGAAGCAAGACCATCTCAATAACATATCCCAGGGAAGAAAAATTTGTCTAACCATTGTCACATACTAATAATCTAAATACAAAATATATTTTCTGACAAACTATTCACTTAAAAATCATACATATGTAAGAAAATAGAATAAAATAAGATTTGACATTAAATATCCCATAAGGATTAATATGCCATTAAAAAACAACCAACCAACTCATATGGGTAAGTATTGCTGATAAATAATTATCTTAAACTTTAATAAAAGTGATTCTACATCCTTGATTTTTAAACCAGAAAAAAGAAAAAATGTTTTGAAAATTTAATTAGCAATCCTTGTCAGTCATACTTAATGGAACATATTTAAAAGAGAATCTTCTGCCTAAATGCGTCCACACACATATACAAATAGATGTAAATATCCATGTCATTAAGTGTATTTTAATGTTGATCATGTTGTAATGTAATTAACATGAGAGGTATTTCTAGTTTGCGTTTCTATTTCTATTTTTTGGCAAAAGAGGAAACCAGAAGGGAAATGATTAAACAACAAAAATGTTGACATATTTCTTTTTATTTTGTTTGGCTCATCTTTTCACTATGAAATACATGATTGGCTGAGCCTTTAAGTAATCTTCATACGTTGCTAATTGCATATACAGGAGGGTCATTCCATAATTTTTTCTAAGAAACTGTCAGTTGGCAGCATTGTTTACAGTTTCACCTTTTTCAAGTAAATCAATTGAGATGCCCAAAGAAACTGTCAGCGTGACCTTCTTTACTGACCACAGTGCTCAGAACTTTTCCTTAAGCAGAAATTTATGTTTCTACTTCATGGACGGGCTTGTTATGGCAATTGATATTTAGCCCATTTGTATAGAGATTTTGACTAAAACATGCTTCTCTGTTTATATGACACATTCTTCTGTAAATCTTACTCGCTTTTCACTTCTCAGCCAGCAAAAATTTGATGATGGACCTCTGTTCAAGCCTAGAGCATTCTGTTTGATTTGCAGCCATTTTGAATTGCCTCAAAATAAATATTTTTGTGAGATTCTCCTTATTTCTTGAATGGCCCACATAAATATGTAATTAACCAACCCTTAAGTCTTAGCAGGATGTCAGTGGTTTAAATTCTGATATTTCATTATCCCAGACGGGTTGCTATATTAATATTAAAAAGCACAGTCTGCTCTAGTATTTAATCATAGTTGGAAGGAAGAAAGTTGGATGCATACCTTTTTATCCTAAATGGTTTTTGGACTATTGTCTTCATCTTTATTGTTATTTCCACAATATTTCGGACGATATGTCCTCTGGCCTTCTTCAGGTGCTTGTTGAACTCGGAAACCTGCACGAAACTTTGAACTACGTCCTTTATTGAATCCAACAGCAGGACACATAGTGTAATGGTTATAGGTGTTGGTTCCCTTAGATTCTAAGGATACAATCATCGGGAGGTTGCAGATTCAATCTTGACTACAGGTGAGTAACAATACAGAAATACTTAACACTTCTACCCAGTTATGGCTAACAGAATCAGAACAGGCGACCCTGTGGATTCAATAAAGTACGTAGTTCCATGTAGGTTCCAGAGTTTGACAACCACCTGAAGAAGGCCAGAGGACAAATTGGCTGTAACTTTGTAGAAATAACAATAAAGATGAAGGCAATAGTCCGAAAAGCTTTAATGATAAAAATCATCAAGCTTCGTCTCAGAAATTTAGACAACTAGCATATCTTTTTAATATATATAATTAATAAACTCAACAAACAGTCATTTACCTATTATAAATGTATTTCAACTGGCAACTCAATAAGAGAAACCGACCTCTTCAAATAGCCATCTCATAATGGAGAAAAAA
>OY757920.1:40152334-40194834 GCA_963585895.1 Sepioteuthis lessoniana
TATATATATATACATACCGGCTTTCTTCAGTCATGTTACAGGTTCCATACTGAGTTACCACCCATTTTGTTTTTTGTTTGCTTGCTGGACGCTAGCTGGGGCTGCTGAGCTGGTAAGTGTTGTTATTCTTGTTGTTTATTCTGCACATTAGAGCAGTGACTTCTACAATGGCAAGGTGCCCATGTCAATATTATTATAATCTGTACATGAGTTACAAAGTACTATGAGTCTCTTTATGCATTTTCAAGCTACTTCTTATTGTTCTTCTCTAAAAAATAAAAAATAAATAAATGAAAATAAAATAAAATAAAGGAAGGTAATATCCCCCCCCCCAAAAAAAACCGTCTTTCTTTATAAAAGGGACTTAATCAATATTCTTTACGTCCTTGAACACAAGAGAAAGAAAGAGCAGCCTTTGTGAACATATATTAACTGAGAGTGTGTGGGGGTGGAGGAGTGAAGGTATTTCCTACCAATAAACAAAAGGGTTGGTGGACAATACTTGTAGTTAATCAGGCACGATGGTGGTGGTGGTGGTGGTGGTAGTGGTAGCAGATACCAGCTCAATGGTGAGTGTCGCATGACATGGCTAATCGTGTAAGCGTACATGAGCAGATCAATGCTCGACAATTCAATACAGAGGAATTACATTCGAGGCGGCCATTGATTTTGGTAAGCATGGCCTGGTGTCGAATAGAGAGAAGTAAGTAGAGGCAGGCATATGAGTGAATGGCCGGGTAAGATCAATGCTATATGATCAGGTGGAAATTTTTGCTTTATTCTTCGTTTCGTTTTTTTCTTCTCTATCTCCTTATGTCTTTCATTCTCTCATATCCTTCTTTGTTAATTTAGTCTTCTCACTTTCACATATTCTTTTTCTTTTTTGGTCTTCTTTTTCTCTTTTTAGATTTTAATTTGTTACTTATTCTCAGCCACCTCTCTTCAGCTTCATTATTTCTCTATCTGGCTTGCTATTCAATTCTGTTCTTATCTATGTAAGTGCTACTATTTCTTTGTTTTCGATAATCTCTGTCTATCAACCGGTCTATCCTAAAATTAATATTTCTACATATACAGGGGTAGGACAAAATAATAGAAACACCTAGAATCTTAGAATCATAATTTTGATATTGCTATGAAACCATCAAACGTTTGTTATTTTTGTGTTTTTTTGATCTTTTATTAATATTTCTTGTCTTATTTTAATAAAATTGTTGTTATGTTACAGATATCATCAGAAGAAATTAATCAAAATTCATTAAAATGGCTGATCTATCAGACTTTAAAAAGGTCAAATTGTTGATGCTTGTTTGACAAGTGCTAGTATGACAAAAACTGCTGAATTATTTGGTGCAGCAAGGAGTACTGTCTCAAAAGTAATGACAGCATTGAGAAAGAAAGAAAAACCTCCTAACTGAAACAAAACTCTGGAAGAAAGTAAAAGCTATCTGATTGGGACCATTGGATTGTTAATTGTTAGGGCAGGATATGACACAAGGTCAATTTTTAAGCGGAGTTTAACAGGTTTAAATTCAGAGTTTTCCTTCTCCTAGACTAGTTGCCTAACCAAGGCTGAAGAACCTAGTCTGTCCTACTATTTAACCATAGCTGGAGGGAGAATAATTGGATTCATACCTTTCCCAAGGGTATTAGTGCTATGTGAAATGCAATCAGTCTCGTCCAGGATTTGAACTCATGTCGCCGTGTCCATTTCCTACGACAATAACGACTACACCACGGGCACCTGATAGAGCCCTATCTATGGGTCAAATAGAACTAAACTGTTTGTAGGTCAGTTGTTTAGATTTTATGGCATATCAACCCTTGTAGGTTATTTAATGCCAAATCCATTTCTAAATGAATAATCAGTTCTATTTCAAACACTTTCAGTTTAGCATGAATATACTGTTTAATTGTCAAAAACATTTCTATTTCAAGTTATTCTCTTTAGTCAAACAGTTCTAATTCAACCAATTCACTTTAGTATAAGTATAGCTTTTGTTTACACACAGATAAATGTCAAAACAGTTCTATATTAAACAATTCAGTTTAGTATAAGTACAGTTTCAATGTTAAAAACAATTCCATTTCAAATAATTCAGTTTAGCATAAGTATCAGTTTAAATGTAAGTACACAGTTAAATTGGCAAAAACATTTCTATTTTAAGCTATTCAGTTTAGTTAAACAGTTCTAATTCAAACAATTCAGTTTAACATAAGTACGCAGTTTAGTTCTATTTAACCCATAGACAGAGCCCTATCAGGAGCTACCTCTCCAGCCCAGAATGAAGGGGTATTCTGCATTCCCTAAAGCTCCAGCATTACTGGAATCTCACCATCAGATTGTTTAGTATCATTATCAGGACACTCGTTGGGGGATCTTACCCCTCTGCAGAGGTGCAGTCGGTGTATTCTACAGGTCCAGCCGACAGGGTTGAATTGTTTGAAATAGAACTGTTTATGATATTTAAATTGTGTACTTATACTAAATACTTATGCTAGTTTATATGTATAAAAATGGATTTGGCATTAATGTCTTTCAATGGTTGATGTGCCATAAAGCCAAACCGAATCAAACCATGTCAGTAGGGCTTAGAATATAAATTGTATCCCCTGTAGAGGAGTAAGACCCCCCCCAAAAAAAAGGGTGTCCCAGGTAAGATACTAAACTGTACTCCAAGTTTTAGAGATCTGATGAGTGAAGATTACACCTTTGTTGATATAATTCTCAAGTCCAATCTGAGTTAGTACCTGTTAGGGCCCATCTATGGAATGACTAGATTTGATTGAAAAATTATTTTTATTTGATTGGAGCATGAGCAAAAAAATTTTCTTAAGAAATAACTACACAAAAAATCTTGATATGAACATTCAATGAATGTAATTCCCTAGCCTATAGGCACAAAATAACCTAAAATGGGCTCACATGCCATTAAAATCAATGAATCAATTAATCAGATTGTCTATTACTTCTCAACTGCCATTGTTTATATCTATCTCTCTATCAATCACTCTGTTTAGCTTCCAGTGTTCATATTTCTCTATTCAAATTTGTTCCTATCTTTTTATCCTTGGCTTACTCAAGTATGGCACAAGGCAAAGAGTGTGAAGCATTCAGAGAGGATTAAATTTAGTAAGATATTAATGATCTAGTATGGCATAAGGTCACTAGTGTAAAATCTCATTAGAATCAAACCAGCTATGGTAATAATATTCTACAAGATTAGCATGCTAACTGTAGATCCAAAATGAGGAGTTACTGTTATCTACCTTGGTTTGTTTTTATCCTGGTTCTTTTTCTGTTCTCATTCTTCAATTTTTCCTTTAATTCTGTTGGATATGGATCAAACTGGGAATCAAATGATATTGATTGAAGTCAGTCTAGTTTCTGGTGAAGGTTGGGGTAGAATTAGATTCATAGAAAATAATAGATGAACCTAAAATCAACTTCTTTTCATTATTGAAAATCAAACTTGTTTATTTGTTGTAAGAGAAGCTAGGAACATTCTGATATCAGACTATATTTAAGGATAGTTAAAGAAAAGGAAACTAATAAGTATTGAAAATATAAGCATTGATAGTAGTTCAGAATTAATTAGAATAGATACCCCCCAACTGTCCATATAGATTATATAATTTGTTTTACTATTTAGATTAAGATGGTTATAAAGATATTATTATTATTAATAATAATTTAATTATTAACAACATAAGAATGCTACTTACTGTTTTGAACAAATCCTGGAAGCAATACCCCACAAAAGAGCAGCAGTTGTATGGCCACCTGCCTCCTATCTCCCAAACTATCCAAGTTAGACAAACAAGATATGTGGAGCACTGCTGAAGTTGTAAGGACAAACTCATAAACCATGTTCTCTTATGGATTCCTATACATGGAGGAGGTGCCGTGGTGTAATGGTTATCGTCGCAGGATATGGACACGGCGACACAAGTTCAAATCCTGGACCTGACTGATTGCATTTCATATAGCACTAATACCTTTGGGAAAGGTATGAATCCAAATATTCTCCCTCCAGCTATGGGTAAATAGTAGGGCAGACTAGGTTCTTCAGCCTTAGTGAGGCAACTAGTCTAGGAGAAGGAAAACTCTGAATTCAAACCTGTTAAATTCCGCTTAAAAATTGACCTTGTGTCATATCCTGCCCGAGCGGAGGGGTTGGGTAAATATGATGAACTAGCGTTGAGCAAGCAGCAAAAACTTACATATGTCAACTCTGTCTGGACACTGGATGCAATCTTGAAGATCTACCTGGACCAATGGATGATTAGGATGGATCACAAAAGAGAGAGGGAGAGAGAGAGTCTGTGCTGCTAGTGTGATTGATGGCTACTTTTATTTCATCTTATTACTGTAGCATTTTATTACAATAGTCTTGGTCACAGGTCCCCAACTCACAGTCTACCAGTTACATGCTGCCCTTGAGATGCATTCATGCAGCACTTTAGCCAACTTTAAAATTTTTTTCTTCAACTTTTGATTTTGACAATGAAGAAGTACCCTTACAACTGCAGATGATACTCCTTGATCTTCAGTGTTCAGAATATTTGAAGTCCAAATTTCTTGCTTGTTACATCCCTGATTTTTTAATAAGCATGGAATTCCATCTGGACAATTTCTCTACCTTATCATGCACACAAAGTGAGTAATTAGCATATGTAGCACTACAAACCATTATGATGGATGCACTACATGGACACTAACTAAACGGCTGGAGAAGAAGCTAGATGGCAATTACACTAGAATGTTGCGAGCAATACTGAACAAGTCCTGGCGGCAACACCCCACAAGGCACCAACTATACAGCCACCTGCCTCCCATCACGAAAACTATCCAAGTCAGACAAACCAGACATGCAGGACACTGCTGGAGAAGCAGGGATGAGCTCATAAGTGATGTATTCCTATGGACCCCCATACATGACCAGGCAAAAGCAGGACGACCAGCTCGAACATACATACAGCAGCTACGTGGGGATATGGGATGGAGCCCTGAAGACTTGCCAGAAGTGATGAACGATAGGGAGAAGTGGCGAGAGAGGGTCAGGGATATCTGTGCCTGTGGTACGACATGATGATGATGACCATTATGAACTGTCATTCTCAAAAATGAAGCATGCCAAGAATACGCCACATTAACAACTGTCAAATTATCGTTAATCTGAAATGCTCCTTCTGTCAACTTCTTCATTTATCTTTGATATTGCTTGGTTTCTTTGTTTAATGGCATATCAAAATTCATGGGTTATTTAATGCCAAAGATATCTTTTTAGAAGAAGAGTAATGGGACCATTTAACCAATAGCTGGGGGTGATACCATTAAACAAAGAAAGCAACCATCTTACCCTCAAAACAGTTGATCTGAGGTGTTAGCAGCATAGATTGTTTGTAATATTACTTAGCTGTCAAATTTTAGTGGATTTTAAATATAGGATTTGATCGCAGAGTAGCGAAAGCAGATATTCTGCTGGCTCAGGCATATCACAAACTTTACAGACATCAGGTGATGCAGTTATCAAGTGGTATCCGAGAGACCAGAAACGACCATTTGGAAGACCTCCATGAAGATGAAATTGTGAACAAATGTGGAAAAGAAGGGCAAAATGGAGAATGTTGCCCGCAGTTTAGAAAATATCAAATGACCTTGTCTGATGCAAAGAAGGGAAATTATACATATATGTCATCATCATGTTGTACCACTAGCATGGATTTCCTTAACTCTCTCTCACCATTCGTCTCTATCATCTATTGCTTTCAGCAGGTCTTCGAGACTACATTCTGTGTCCGTACAGAGCTGCTGTTGATAAGTTGGTCATCAAACACTTGCTTGTCTTCATGAAAGGGTCCCTAGGAGAATGTCGCTTATGATTTTGTCCTTACCTCTCTATCAGAGTCTTGTTTATCTAATTTGGATGGTTTATGAGATGGTAGGTAGGTGACCATACAGCTGCTGTTTTGTGGGATGTTGTTTCCTGGATTTGTTCAGTATAGCTCATAGCATCTTTGTGCAATTGCTGCCAACTGAATACCAAAAAAGAGATTTTGGTATTATGGTTGGGTATATAATTTATGTAAATTACATAACATCCTTCTTTTCTAAAGGTAAACAATCCAGAGAGAAAAAACAATAATGTTTAAATCAATGAGTCTCTTCAATGTCACTCAATTAAATTGGTAAAAATTTCTCAAGAAAACCCAATGAGTATTTCCTTTGAACAATATTGAATTCCTAAGATCAGACAGAAATAAAATTTTAAATTCACTTTTTTATTATGTGAATTGATCTTTTATAGTAACAGTTTATTTCAACCATTATGTGAATATATCTTTTATAGTAACAATTTATTTCAACCATTTTTTAATCGACGACATTGATTGTGTAACAAGCATCTTTGATATAAGTCTTGATCTTCTATGTAATATAGATGAGTATTTTACCTAGTTTTTTTTGTCATTTTTTCCATCCTCAGAAGACTTCGTTTTTTTTTCATATATATATATATAAAACATACTGTTGGATTTATTTCCATTTTCCCATATGTGTATATAAAGAAAAACTGATAACAAGGTAATCCAAGTAGAAGGAGAGATTTACTGAGAAGCAAAGTTGACACTATAGCGTTTCGGTTTTAATAAACCATCATCAGGA
Source organism: Sepioteuthis lessoniana (assembly GCA_963585895.1). Taxonomy (NCBI): domain Eukaryota; kingdom Metazoa; phylum Mollusca; class Cephalopoda; order Myopsida; family Loliginidae; genus Sepioteuthis; species Sepioteuthis lessoniana. The sequence continues at coordinate 40,159,002 of OY757920.1, forward strand.
CTATGAGGGATGAAATTAGTGATGTTAAATCAACAATGGATGTTTAAAAGTGCAAAATACAAAAACCTAGGGAAATTTGTATAACAAGAAAAAGTTAGCTGTTTAATTAGTGAATCTGTGTTTGTTGCTTTAAATTACGTCATTTGACTTATAAGAAATATTGTGTAGAATTTATGTTTCTAATAGTCAAATGATGTAATTTACAACAAGAAACACTGATTCACTAATTTTTCTTGTTATACAAATTTTCCCTAGGTTTTAGTATTTTGCACTTTTAAACATACATCGTTGATTTAACATCACTAATATCATCCCTCAATGTTCATTAGAATCGGAATGCTATAGTGCTGACTTTGTTTCTCAATAAATCTCTCCTTCTACTTGGATTACCTTGTTATCAATTTTTCTTTATATATTGTTGGATTACACTTCATTATTTACTATATATATATATATATATATATATATATATACACACACACATGTGCACACATACACAGACTGTATTTACCAAGATAGAAAGAAACAATGAAAGAAACATTGATTTTAAACAAAATTATGCTATTAGTCATCAATACACTTAGGTTTGATTTGGTTTAGTTCCTTTGCTTAATTGCATACCAACCTTCTTAGGTTATTTAATCCCAAAGCCATCCTTGTAGAAAAACAGTCTGGCCACTATTTAACCCATAGTTGGAGGGGATAAGGGGACTGTCAATTTCCCTAGGGTATTAGCCTGAAAGTGAACATGACAGTGCCAGTGGTGTTCAAACTAGCTTAATATGATGTTACAGTCAAGCACATTAGCTACTACAAATTCCCAGCCCATTGTTATGTATTTTACATCAGTGTGACTCCCCTAATACTATCCTTCTACAAGCATGGCTTTGGGATTAAATAATATAATTTAGGAGGTGCCTGTTGTGTAATGGTTATCGTCGTAGGAAATGAATATGGCGACACGAGTTCAAATCCTGGATGAGACTGATTGCATTTCACATAGCACTAATACCCTTGGGAAAGGTATGAATCCAGTTATTCTCCCTCCAGCTATGGATAAATAGTAGGACAGACTAGGTTCTTCAGCCTTGGTTAGGCAACTAGTCTAGGAGAAGGAAAACTCTGAATTTAAACCTGTTAAACTCCGCTTAAAAAATTGACCTTGTGTCATATCCTGCCTGAGCGGAGGGGTTGGTAAATACGGCTTTGGGATTAAATGACCCACTAACGTTGATATGCCATTAAACAAGGAAACCTAAACTAAATCTGTAATAGAAATATAAAATTACATTTCGATCGATCGAGAACGGGTTAACTTTAAAAGATTCTGAATAGTAGAGAAAAGATGACCATCACGAAAAGATTTTTATGATCTAGAGAACAGAATTCAAGTAAAAGAAGAAAGATGAAAAAGAATGGAATCACTTAGGGAGAAGGCATAAAAGTGTCCAGAAGTTCTGCTGCGAAATTAGAAAATTGGGAAAGAAGGAATAAATGCTTGCTGCAGGAAAACAAAAAAAAAGGTCAACAGAAAAAAAAAAAAAATTAGGAAGAAAGGCAAACTCAACCAAAAAAAAATAAATAAATAAAACAACGACGAAAAAAAGAACAAGTAGAAGTTGAAATTTAATCAATTTGCTATATTTCTTAACCACAATTACTTGGTCTTTATAAACAGTCACCAACTTTACACTTTTCTTATTCTTTTTTTTTCTTCTTTATATGCTCAAGGGACAATTCATGAAGGTCTTTTTAAAAAGAAAAAAAAAGGTATAATAAAAAAGGAAGAGAATAAAATGGATCTTAAAATTTCTAAGTTTTTAAAAAATGGTAGAAATACGTACTAAAAATATAAGGAAATCTACATCATTTACATTAAAATTCTTAATGTAGCAATAATCAGATATATACAGGGTAACTGAAAATAATTCAGTATTTTAAAATTCTTCTAATATATTCCCAAACTATAATTCTTACAATAAGTAAATGACAAGTATCTTAAAATAGAGAGTTACTTGTCATTTGCCCTATATATATAAAGCAATAAGTAAAGTTGATGACCTTAGTCGGGGGTGACCTGAAGGCTCCCTTTTCAATAGCTTCCACACCGGTTTGTAGGGGAGGGTACTACTCCATTTCCTGAATTGCTTCACTTTACCCTTGATCCTCACCTTATAATGCTGAGTGTTAAAAGCAAGGTGGCATCAAGTACCATTTTTTAAGTCTTTGGTATGACTCATCCTGGGATTGAATCCCGGTCTTCCAGATCATTTGCGAACACTGTACCCATTAGACCAATAGCCCAGTTATATATATATATATATATATATATTTAAAAAGAAATGGTGTCATGCTTTTAATAAGTAAAAGATTAAAATCAATTAAAATTACAGTTGTTGGTGTCTTTTGATGTCTTTCATCAGATATTTTTTGAAAGGAAAAAAATATTGCTAATCAATAAAAAATAACTAAAATATTAGGGATTGTAATTGTGAAAGAGAAGAAAAACAATATGAAGCTAGAGTAACAATACCCCCGGTAATTCAAGAGTGGGTGTCCTCATGGTGTAAAGGTTAAAGTGCTGCACTGTGGAATAGTAGTAAGTGAGTTTGAACTCCAGTCAAGCTATTAAATTCACTTTTGGACAAATACCCTCAGGAAAGGTATGAATCCTCTTATCCTCCTTGCTATGGGTTGAATAGTATCACTACCATCCTTCTAAAAGGATGGATTTGGCATTTGATAACCCGAGAAGGTTGGTATGCCATTAGACAACAAAACAAACCAGCAAACCAGTAACTCCAATCTATCAATGAGTTTTTTCACACAGGATTGGTTACCGCATACAGATAACAACTTTAAGGAGACTGAGGTGATCCCTATACCAAACCCAATACAAGACAGAGAAATACTCTTTTTTTTATTTATTTATTAACTGTTTCATTGACTAAATGTTGTATAGCCACATACATATACAAATATATGCGGAAACATAGTCAACAATAATGACAACTTCAATGAATGAACGAACGAACGAACGAACGAACGAACACTCTTCTTTATAAAAATATAATCTCTCACACTTTATTCTCGAAAGGGTGATGGTTGTTGTGTGTGAGAAATGAGCTGGAGACATGGACAGACTGCTATATTGACCCCAAGTTCTTCTGACCAAAGCAGCACTTCTTCCTCATCTTGGCTAGGGTTGCTCAACTGTGGGTCACTGAGGGCCCAAAGCCCTCTGTCTGCCGCTGATTCTCAATTCAGCATCTTGTCTCCAACTGGCTTGAACCACCTTGGGCACCTGGTTATATAATTATCTCATACCCACCTGCCTCCGCTGTTCTTCAGCTTATTTACACAGGTGCATCTCTTGATTAACGGCTCAGTCGAGTGTCAATATGTCACATAAATGGAACAGGTTGAAATAGAAATGTTTTTGAAAATTGAATGATGTACTTATTCTAAACTGACTTGTTCGAAATAAAACTGTTTACATATGTATAAAAATGAACTTGGCATTAAATAACCAACAAAGGTTGATATGCCATAAAACTGAAACAAACAAACATCAACTCAACCTGATAGAAGTAAAAAAGTAAACTGCCTCATTTAGCTTTAGAACTTGCTTACCTAATCCGTTTTTCATGATGATAAATGTTATGCCATGCGCTACTTCACAATACATTAAGGGTGTTGTAATTCTATTTTCTATTTGTATATTATTTCTTTTCACTCATCAAACAGACCCTGCAAATGTATGTATTTATTCATTTAAGAAGTTACAGAAATTATTTCATTTTGGCTGAGTCACTTGCAACAGTTTGTTAATTGTGATTCAAAGTTCCCTTATAGAAAAGTTTCCAAACTTGCACCCTAAATACAAAGCTGAAAGATCTAATAAGAAAAATTCTCACCTTCTGCTGGCACATAGTCAACCAAAATTACAGAACAGATGAAATTTACAGCTCAGGGAATAAATGGACAGGTTTTCTCTCTTGGTGCTAAAGGATTATATATATATATCCTTTGAGTAATTAAAGGAAATGAGGGTGGGGTTCAATCTACAGGGAGGGGAATCAGGTGTTAAGAGGACATCTGAAATCTAAAAGGTGTTGCTTGATCCAGTTATTAAATCGTCAACACTTCCACAAATTCTCACAAGGTAACCAACTGTGTGAAGCCAGTAACTTGCAGAGGCAAAGAAGACATGTACTGCTCCAGTCTTCCAGCAATTTGTGGCAGTAGGAGAAAGAGAAATTTAACTCTTGCATGCTAAAACTGCCCTTAATTTTATTTGTGACGGAGATCCTGTATGGTATGGTATTATTTCACTAGCAACCCTTTCCTCCACCATTATTCAACACTTTCTCGCCACAAGCTGCTATTGACCTACCCTAAACTGCTACTAAACCCAAGGTCTTCCCCACTGACATTATCCAATGACATGACTGATAGTCAGCTTTCTCCAGCCCAGATCCATACTAACATTTATTTATTTGTCAGGGGATTACTATTCTTGTTCATTCCTTGTCAGACGGAGAGCAAGGAAGTGAAACCCTTGAGGGAGAATCTTTTAGGCACCATCTAATTAAACCACTAATGAGTTTATCTGTTGTTCAATTTTACTTGTAGACTTGATGCTGGCAACAGGCAAACTGTATTTGCAACGTCTTCATTTTGAATATATACTGACATTTCAGTAAAGTCAGTTCGTATGTATATAAATATTCAGATATTTGGAAAGAAAGTCAATTTTACTAGTTTGTTTGTTTGGGTTTTATGGCATATCAACCTTTTTAGGTTATTTAATGCCTAATCCATTTTTATACTATAAACAGTTCTATTTCAAACAATTCAGTTTAGCATATATACAGTTTGTGATAAACATTTCTGTTTCAAGTTATTCAGTTTAGTCAAACAGTTCTAATTCAAACAATTCAGTTTAGTATAAGAAAAATTTTTGTTTACACACAGTTGAATGTCAAAACAGTTCTATTTAAAAAAAAATCAGATTAGCGTTCAACAGTTTCAATGTCAAAAACTGTTCTATTTCAAGTAATTAAGTTTAGCATTAGTATGCAGTTTAGTTCTATTTGAGCCATAGATAGGACCCTATCAGGTTGTACCACTCCGGGCCAGAGTGGACCTGGGAGCAATGGCAATGAAGAGGAACTCCACATTCCCCCAAGTTCCAGCAATACTGAAAACTCACTATCAGATTGTTTAGTGTCATATCAGGACACTCATTGGAGGGGGTTACCCATCTGCAGAGAAGCTGTCGGTGTATTCTACAGCCCCAGCTGACTGTACAACATTTTACCAGAGTGGATACAAAAACGAATGTAAGATACATTTATTTCATTATTATAATAAAAATGTAAACACCTTAACTTTCAAGGATTGCAGCCCATCAGGAAAAAATCTGGAACCTTCAACACCACCCTGCCCCATCAAATTTTAAGGATGACTTTTAAGTTCTTTGTTTTTGAATATGTACCAGTAATTAAAAGAAATTAAAATCTGTAGGAACTAATTCTGGTGAGTCCATAGGATGAGAAAGAGTGTCCCATCTTAAAGAACTTATTTTTTCTTGATTTTGGCTGCAGTCATTGAAAATGAAAATGATTACATTTTTGATGATAATATTCAAATGAACATGACATATATTTTTTTATATTCTGGACAAAATTGTTTATGTTCCACTTCTAGCAAATGCCCTTCGAAAAGGTATAAATCTATTTCTTCTCCCCATAACTATTAGTAGACAGTAGGGCAGACTGGGTTCTTTTGCCTTGGTTTGACAACCACAGTTTAGGAGAAGGAAAACTCTTTATTCAATCCAGATGTACTTTACTTAAAAATTATGATGACAGAATTACCTTTTTTAAAATAAGTTTTAACCAAGTGCATAATGTTCACCATACCATGCAAGGATGACAACTGAAATGGCACGGCAGCCGCTGTGCAAAAATATACCTTCCACTACAAGTACCTGTATAGTAACAATTCATGAGATTATTCTGCTGGACACTATATTTTAAAATCTTCAATAATGGTTGAACAAAATTGTTTTCATTCCATCAATGTAAAGCAAGTTTTTTTCAATTTCATTAAGTCTATAAATCTTAAGAAAACATACCATATGTAAGGAGAATTTTAAAACACTTTGGAGCGAGTGCGGAAAACATAGTTAGTTATTAAAGAGATTTGCATGAGCAATTAACATTCAAAGGGTAATTAAGAACCTTTTAAAAAGGTCACTGATTTTTAAGACAAAATATTTTCTTTAATTTGGACACATTTTGAAAGAGCAAATTAATCAAATTTCTTCTTTATAAACATTGCTTTAAGCTGTTTATATTCTAATATCCCACTTCTTTTAAATATATTTTCCGACATTTCAGACAAGTAAATAATTTTTGGAGAAGGGATAGAAAAGGTCTGGCAGGGGAAGCAATGAGTCAAGTCGGTAATCAGATGGAACTAATATTGCCAATAAATTCGAACTGATGCTCACAGAGCAAGGGTATCTTGTTATTGTTAATTGTTTTTCAATATGTGTGGACCTTTCTTTTTTCTATTTCATGAGTTAGCCATATTTACCCAACCCCTCCGCTCGGGCAGGATATGACACAAGGTCAATTTTTTAAGCGGAGTTTAACAGGTTTGAATTCATAGTTTTCCTTCTCCTAGACTAATTGCCTCACCAAGGGGTGTCCTCGTGGTGTAATGGTTAAAGCGATGAACTGCGGAATCGTAGTACGCGAGTTCGTACTCCAGTCGCGCTATTACGTTCACTTTCGGGCAAATACCCTTGGGAAAGGTATGAACCCCCTTATTCTCCCTCCAACTATGGGTAAATAGTAGGACGGACTAGGTTCTTCAGCCTTGGTGAGGCAACTAGTCTAGGAGAAGGAAAACTCTGAATTCAAAACCTGTTAAACTCCGCTTAAAAATTGACCTTGTGTCATATCCTGCCCGGGCGGAGGGGTTGGTAAATAGTACCAAGGCAGAAGAACCTCGTCTGCCCTACTGTTTACCCATAGCTGGAGGGAGAATAATTGGATTCATACCTTTCCCAAGGGTATTAGTGCTATGTGAAATGCAATCAGTCTCGTCCAGGATTTGAACTCGTGTCGCCGTGTTCATTTCCTACGATGATAACCATTTCGCCACGGGCACATCCAATTTCATGAGTTAGCTTTCATTTGTTAATAAATCTGTCATTTAGTATATTTATGCTTCTGATTAGGTAGATAGTTCACATACATAAATATGTGAATTTTTTTCTTTCCTCTATAATGCTTTTCAAGGGGTTGGTGTTAGAAGTAATTGAAGGTTTTCATCAATTGTGAAACCATAGATATGAAATAAATATGACAGAACTTTCTGAATAATTCATAAGCTGAGGAATTTCAACAGAAATGAAACCTCTACATGACAAGCTTTAATCTATAAGGAATGATGTTCCCACACACAGTCTGTCTGTCTGTCTGTCTGTGTCTGTTTCTCTCTCTCTATTTCTCGCAAAAACAGATATATACCAGGACTTTCTTCAGGGCATCCTGCATAGTGCGACAGCAAGCTAGATGAGTAGATCCAGTATGAGTGACTTCAATTGTATGGGTGTCTTATACTAGTGGTTTTGTATTAAATTCAAATTAAGCTTAGATTTTTTATCTATTGCATATTGCATGATATGAGGGTTAGTAAGGCAAGGCTAGCAGACCACTGTGAGTGACTTCAGTTATGATTGAGTCTTCTATACTTCTGGCCTTTTACCACATTAAGCTTAGCTTTCTAAATGACAGATATAACTCTGCTTGATTATAAGAATAATTACAATTATTAATATTTTTTGTTGTTGTTGTTGTTGTTGTTTTCAACTAAGCTTTGCTTAGACTGACACAGGTCTTATAAATAGGTTATTGTGGAGTGATTCAGTATCATCATTGACATAGGACAGATTACCACCAGTGGCTTAATATATAAATCTCATTTGTTAAAGTGGGGTTTGACCTGATGATGTAATACATACCGCCTGGGGCTGATTAAAATTGGGGCTAATACTGGTGACATCAGCAGATGAATATTACAGAATAATTAGGTTAATTGGGAATTATTCAAAATGGTATAATAATTTTTTTTTGGTGTTGTTGTTGTCTTAGTATTTTGGCTAATGTGTTCTTTGACTTTTGATACATCAAAATACAGGCGCTTGTGGTGTAATTGATATCATCATTGAAATGAGTTTGTTGATCTGAGTTCAAATCTTAGATGAGGTTGTTTGCATTTGACATAGCATTAATACGATTGGGAAAGGTATGAATCCAGCTATTCTCTCTCTAGTCATGGGTAAATAGTTCAGCATACTGGGCTGTTTAACTCAGTTATGGCAACAAGTATAGGAGAAGGAAAACTCTGAATTCAAACCAGTTAAACTCTGCTTAAAAATTGACCTTGTGTAACATTCTGCGTGTAGAGGGGTTGACTAAATACATACATTAAAATACATTAAAAAAAACACAATGTCTCAAATCTACTCATATAAATGACCAATGGTGGTTAAATGTGCTTGTAAGAAAATTTTGGACAATTTGCATTCAAGCTTCAACCAATCATTTGTTGGAAGACAAGAGAAAATCAGAAAAGATTTTAAAAATTAACATTTAAACAAATCTTGTTCAGGGATTTAGGCAAAACTTGCTTATAAGAAAGTTAAATGCAAAAATATAGTCATATATATATATATACATACACACACACGTGTGTATATATATATATATATGCATACACAGTGACCAAGATCTTATATAGGAGAAACAAGTAGAAATTTACCAAAGCAAATCAAGGAACACAAAAGAGGCTTTAAATCAGACAATTTTTCCAATACTTTAGTTATTTACAACATTTCCACAAACCACAAATTTGACTTCAAACATTCAAGCATCATCACATTCATTCATGATAAAAACAAATGTAGAATCATAGAATCTTTCACTTTTTCACATTATAACTCTATACAGCCAAGGCCAGAATTCTATAAAATTTCACCTTACTTGGCCAAAATTATTTTGAAAGTTTTGAAATTACAAGAACAATGATAATTTAAACAGACATCAACCTCCAACCTGACTGCATTTGTTCACAATATTTCCTTTTTCCTTTCCTCCTCTTTGTTTGTTTGTTTCTTTCTTTCCTCTTCACCACATTTTTTGTTTCTATCATTCTCCACCTATTCAAAATGACTTTTTTAGATACAATGTTTCTTAACATTTCATGACGTAATCTTTTTCGAATATATTTTTCAGCATTCATTCAAACTGCTATTTTAAATTCATAATTCCTGCCCTGAAGATGACCTAACATACTTTCTACCTGATATTTTCATTATTTCATAACTTAGACAATCATGTCGAAATGTGTTGGTTGACCAATATTTAGTAATACATTTTTCTTACGCATTATATGTATTTTTCTTTCCAACTTCTTTATACGACATATACACACACACATATATATATACACATACAAAAAAAACATGCATACACATATATACACAAACACACACACACATATATATATATATATATATATATACACACACACATACACATGTATATATATATATATATATATATACACACATATATATATATACACACAGTGTTGCACAAATACCCCCAATATTCTGAACTGTCCCCCTGCATAGCACAAACGAACTTAGGCAATTGGTAATGGTAGCTCCATCAAGCTAATGTCTTATTGTTTTGTTTGATATGATCAGTTATGATCATGGCTTGGACTGATGCATACCATGTGTTTGCTGTTGAAATGTTTTCTAAGAGTTGTGAATCTGTAATTGCTACACACAGAGGTTTTCATGTTTACTCAATGTTACCTCAGCATGATGCTGTTCTGAATTGAAAACCAATTCTCCTGTGAGTAGAAAATTTCACAAGTACAGGTTCAAAGTTTAAAAGAAAGCTATCTGGAAATCTGGAAGAATTAAAAAACATTATTCACCAAAAAGTGGTTGAAATACTGCCAGACATGACTATCTTTTTCTCAATCTTTATAAACATGGCTGCTTCAAGCTATGATCATTGCTATGTGTGGGTATTAAAAAATATATACATCTTCCATCTTGATTCTTTTGCTGTGTTGAGATGAATGGTTTGGTTGTTTGGGTTTCATGACATATCAATCTTTGTAGGTTATTAATACCAAATGCATTTTTATACAAATAATCAGTTCTATTTCAAACAATTCAGTTCAGTAAGAGTACACAGTTTAATTGTGAAATACATTTCTATTTCAAGCTATTCAGTTTAGTATAACAGTTCTGATTCAACCAATTCAGTTTAGAATAAGTATAGATTTTGTTAACACACAGTTAAGTGTCAAAATAGTTCTATATTAAACAATTTAGTCCAGCATAAGTACAGTTCCAATCTCAAAAACAGTTAAATTTTAAACAATTCAGTTTAGCATAAGTACACAGTTTAAATGTAAGTACAGTTTAGTTGTCAAAAGCATTTCCATTTCAAGCTATTCAGGTTAGTTAAACAGTTCTTATTCAAATAATTCAGTTTTGCATAAGTACACAGTATACTTCTATTTAACCCATTGATAGGGCCCTATCAGGTGCTACCACTCAGAGCCAGAGTGAACCTGGGAGCAATGGCAATGAAGCAGTACTCTGCATTCTCCAAAGCTTCAGCATTACTGGAACCTCACCATCAGATTGTTTAGTGTCATATCCAGGACACTTGTTGTGGGGGGATCTTACCCCTCTGCAGTGGTGCAGTCAGTGTATTCTACAGCCCCAACCGACTGGGCAATGTTGAGATGAAAATCATGAATGATATTTATGCTTGAAATAATAATAAGAAATGGAATTGTGGGGATAAATAAAATGATAATTAAAAAAGCAAAAATAAATTTTAAAATGTAGCAGTTCCCGAAAGCCCTCTGACAAGAAGCAAGAATGACGCATGCCTAAATAAAATGCCTTCTAGGCACCGAAGTGAAATTCTACCATTTCAGCCATACACCGGATGCTGGATGAACTTCCTCCTTTTAGCTGCTGGCATGTAGTGCACATGTTTACTAAGTCTTGGACTTGATGGAAGACTATGTCTCCTGTTAGCAGTGGTCTCTATTGAAAACATCTACTGGACATACCATAAACTTCAAACTAATAAACCAACTGAAAATGACTACTATATTTTAACACCATGTTTGGTGAGACTACTATTTTTTCTGGTTTCAGGAAAAATCTTTTATTTACCTTAATGGTGACCCTTGAATGTGAAATGCTCAACTTCCATGTGATACATAATATGCCAACATAAGAACCCAACACATTTCTTATTCCCCAAAGATTAAGATAAACATACCATAAATGAAAAATTAATTTCACCAATCAAGAATAATACTTGTTTTAATAAGAAATTTATTTCACGGTTCATTAAGTGATTTTAATAATATTAATCAAAATTAAATGGTGTCTGTATCTTTCTGAGGCTGGAAACACTTAGATGGTTGGTTGGTTTTTTATGGCATAACAACCCTTATGGATGACTTATTGACAAATTTTATATATATATATATATATATGTATATGTAAAAGGTAAAAGTAAAGTCGTCAACCGTAGTCAAGGGCAACCAGAAGGCTCCCTTTTCAATAGCTACTACACCAAGGTGTAGGGGAGTGCACTACTCCTTTCCCTAGATAGCTCCACTTTACCCTTGATATGTACCTTATAATGCTGAGTGTAATGCTAGGAGGTATCAAGTACCATTTTTTGAACCCAGTCTCTTGGACCATTGAAAAACACTCTACCTTTTAGGTGAATGAGCCAGTTCAATATTGTGTTGTATAGCCATGAACAAATATACATACAAATATGCAGATGCATGCATAATCATAACAATGACACAATAAAAATGAGCGAGACAGTTCTTTAGAAAAATATACCTCTCACTTTATTGAAGGGTTGTGTGATAGAGGAAGTTGGAGGTTGAACAGAACTGCAACATATTGACCCCCAACTCTTATGGCCATAACAGTGTTTCTTTTCCATTCTCCTCGGCTGCTCAACCAGGGGCCTGGAAGCCCAGCCTCTCTGGGACATGGTCCTCATTCCAGTATCTTCTCTCGAACTGATCTGAATTTCAACTGCTCAATCAGGGGGCTGAGGGCCCCCGTCTGCTGGGTGCTGGTTTTCTCTACCACATCTTATCTCCAACTGACTAACTTCCTGTCTTCACCCGGGTTATATAATTGTTCGACACCCACCTTCTTCTTGCGGTCATCACAAATTGCACTCAATTCAACCCGTCCATGGTCAAGGTTATATCCTGATATTCCTCGACCGGATGCACCTGTTATTTACACAGGTGCATTTCCTATTTGACAGCTTGGCCGGGGTCAATATGTTACAATTGTAAGTGAATTCTTTGAAGGTAACTTTATTTTTAAAAAGTTGTTAAAGCTAATTTCTTGGCACCCAGTTAAATTGTTGTAAATATTGCTACTTTACTTTAATTATAGTTATCAAGTATTCCTATGTAACAGACATAATTTTCTCATAGTTGTGTGGTTTCAAATAACTCATAATCATAATCCTTAGTAAATGAGTGAACAGTTCTATTTGAATCATTGAAATTTAACAGGCACTACAAATATGGGTCAGAGCCGATCTGGTAGTTATGGAAATGAAAGTGTACTCCACTTTCCTTAAAGCTTTAGAACTGAAACCTCATCATCAGATGCAGTTGAGAGTCATTCCCAGGTCACTTGTTGGGGAGATCTTACCTTTCAGCAGAGGTGCAGTCAGTGTGTTCTAAAGCCCCAGCTGACAAGGTTGGTGAAACAACAAGAATAAAACTGCTTATAGTACACTACCTGAATGGATAAAAATATTGGTATTTTGTTACCACACAACCACTGTAGAAGTCTCTGCTCTAACATGCAGAATAAATAACAAGAATAACAACACTTAGCAGCCTCAGCTAGTGTCCAGATGGCAGACAAAATATAAATCAGGGCTGAAGCAAGCCAGTGTATATACACTGTCCAGAGAATGGACCTAGCCACTAATGCCCGTGGTGTAATGGTTATCATCGCAGGAATTGGACACGGCAACATGAGTTCAAATCCTGGACTGAATGCATTTCACATAGCACTAATACCCTTGGGAAAGGTATGAATCCAATTATTCTCCCTCCAGCTATGGGTAAATAGTAGGGCAGACTAGGTTCTTCAGCCTTGGTGAGGCAACTAGTCTAGGAGAAGGAAAACTGAATTCACACCTGTTAAACTCCGCTTAAGAAATTGACCTTGTGTCATATCCTGCCCGGGCGGAGGAGTTGGGTAAATATGAATGTTCCAATGTCCATATAATCTCACTTCAATTTTTAACTCAGACTTTGATGCATATGAGTACTGACTCATAGCTACTGTGTTTTAAGATAGAATTCCAACTATCAAGAGCTCATTACCTGGGGCAATAAGTGCTAAAGTAATGTTCAGTAAAAGAAGCACTAGAACAAATTGTCTATAATGTTTTGAAGAACATACCAGAAATTTTTTAGACAATTTATGGTAAAGAGGAATTAACAAGAGAGAATTAACTGAAAGGAGATATCTTCTAGCATGGGCTGTGGAATGAGGACAATTTACCCCAGAGGATTGAAGGGCTTGGTTTCAAATTCCCCAGATGATTGTAAAATATAAGAGACACTTAAAAATGCTGGGGGGTTATTGTCTTTGTAAATCAGAATATTATTAAAAAAGAATTTCAGATTAGAATATCAAATTCAACCATTAGAAACATTTATAGAGATTTTGTTATTCATAAAAAAATTGTAAAAACCTTATTAACTCTAAGAATTCAACTGGCCAGTACTTCTGCCACTATCCAAGACAGGCTGAATTCTGACAAGTAAATACTCATTTCTACATCACTGTTGCCTTCTAAAAAAACAGCCAATCAAGCTGTTAAACATAGTTTGTATTGTTTACTAGAATTACATACTCTCAAATGACAACTGGGGAATCTCTATTTATACATTGCTATTGCCTACAAAATATACCCTTATATTTAATAAGTTAATGTTTGTTTTCTTCCAATATATTTTAAATGGCCTATAAAATGTTGGAATCTTATTATAAAGCCTATAAAGTTGTTTGTTAATAGATTATAGCATTTTACATTCTCAACTATTTTTCGGCCAGGAGCTCTGGCCCACAGTTGTTGATTGGTAGAGTGATTAATTTTAATGGCATATCAATCCGTCTAGGGTTATGTTATGCCTACAGGTAAGTAAATTTCATTGTATTCTCATTTTATATTTTTGTGTAGTTATTACTTCAGAGGTTTTTGTATTCAGTCATATATGAATGATTTTTAAACAGACCGATTGACCCATAGACAGACTCTAATAGGTACTTTTGCTCTGAGAATCATAGTAATTTAGGAGTACTCCATACTCCCCAGATCTTCAGGACTGAAACTACAGTTGTGCAAAGCTCAAGGTTCTAAGGAGGAAGATACGTGTATATGGTTCTGTGTTCCCGAGTAGGATGCACAGATGCTACAATGGCATGTTGGGGTACACAGAGAGTAGAATCTTATCAAAGGGTACATAGATACTTCAATCTTATTATTGCGTACATATATACTGCAATCACTTTATTGAGTACACATATATTGCAGTCTTTTTATAGGGTACACAGATATGACAATCTTATTATAGGGTATACAGACACTATAATCTTATTATTGGGTACACAGAATCTACAATCATTCCATAGGGTAACTGGATACCTCAATCTCATTATAGGGTACACATGTACTACAATCTTATTATAGGGCATATTGATACTACAATCTTATAGGGTATTTGGATACTGCAATTTTCTCATTGGGTACATAGATACTACAGTCTCTTTATAGGGTACACATATATTACAATCTCTTTATAGGGTACACAGATATTACAATCATACTATGGGGTATACAGATTCCACAATCTCATTTTAGTGTACACAGATACTACAATCTCATTTTAAGGTACATAGATCCTACAATCTCATTATCGGGTACATGGAATCTACAACCACTTCATAAGGTACACAGATTTTACAATCTTATTTTAGGGTGTATAAATACAACAATGTTAATAGGATATACAGATACTACTATCTGATCCTTGAAAAAATTACTTATCTATATGAAAATAATTTCTAACAATGTTATTTTCTTACAGAAATGGTTTAAAAGTTATCCCAGAGATAAACCCAACAGATTACAATGGCTTGAGAGAGAGAGAGTAAACAATAGTACACTTCAGTTAGATTTATGCTTATATAAGAAAAGAAAAGAAAATGAAACAATTATCTTGAACAAAGTTTGTCTGTCACAGAAGATCACAACTTAGAAAGTATAAGATGCCTGTGGGTAATCAATTTAGATAAAATGAATGTTATCGTCTTCAAAAGATCCTTCATCTAATCCATCTTCCAAGTGTTAATAGCTTGCTTTAGGCATGATGTACGTCAAAAAGATATTTTTCATTGTCCAGTTATGATTGATATTACTGACCTAATCTTACCTGTTTGTGATTATGGTTGATAGATATCTTATATTCGTGTCAAGATTTCTCTCAACTTTACTTAGTCTGACACAAGGTGACAAGAGGGAGTGGAACCCATTGAGGAATGAATTCACAAACAACAGCTTTCAAAAATCAGAGAATAGCTACTTAGACATCACAGCATGCTAAAAAATATTATATTCATCTGGTGCCCCATATTACTCAGACTGCTTTGTTTGGGTTTTATGGAATATCAACCACTGTTGGTTATCTAATGCCAAATCATCTTTATACACATGAGGATTTGTAAACACGTTATGTTAATAAAATTTTTTAAAAGCCTGAGCTCATTTTTTGTACATGGTTAAAGAGTTTCAAGCATTGCTATTTGATACTAACAATTCTATTCAACATTTCTTTACAGTCAAGCGGTTCCAAATATTACTATGAATCAGTAGCAATTCTATTAGACAGTTATTAGTTTAGACACAGTTAAATGATCAAACAGTTAAATTTCTAACAGTTCAATTTAGCATGACATTCGTTTTGATACAGTTTAAATGTCAAACAGTTTTATTTGACCCATTGATAGAACCCAATCAGGTGCTACCACTCTGGGTCAGAGTGGACCTGGGAGCAATGGCAATGAAGAAGTACTCTGCAAATCTCCAAGTCTGGAGCCTTACCATTTAATTTCATATTCAGGACAGTTTTTGGGAGAGTTTTGCTCCTCTGCAGAGATGCAGTTGGTGTATTCTAGAGCTCCAGCCAAACAGAGCCAGAGGACACTTGTTGGATCGGGGGTGTTACCCCTCTGCTGAGATGCAGTCAGTGTATTCTACAGCACTAGCTGACAGGGCCAGAGGACATTATTCCTGTGAGTTTTCAATTGGTTGAAGCACCTCTGAAATTTATTTTTATACGTTGTGAAGCTGTATAATTAGATTTCTTTTAATGTTTGCTGCATTTTTCCCTCTATCAACTCTTTTCAGGTCATTTAATGCTGAATTATTTTGGTTAAGTTTGGTTTAATGGCACATTAACTATTGAAGGTTATCTAATGCCAAATCCATTTTTGTACATATAAACAGTTCTATTCAAACAATTCAGTTTAATATAAGTACACAGTTTAAATGTTTCAAACAATTCAGTTTAACATGAGTACAGTTTTTTGTTTACACACAGTTGAATGTAAAACAGTTCTATTTCAAACAATTCAGTTTAGCATAAGTACACTTTTTAGTTCTATTTAGCCCATAGATAGAACTCTATCAGGTGCTACCATTCTGGGCCACAGAGGACCTGGGAGCAATGGCAATGAAGGGGTACTTGGCATTCCCCAAAGCTCCAGTATTAATGGAGCCTCACCATCAGATGGTTTAATTTCATATTCAGGACACATGTTGGAAGAGTTTTATTCCTCAGCAGAGATGCACTCAGAGTATTCGGCAGCCCCAGCTGACCGGGCCAGAATTTAAATTCAAAATATTAAAATTCACAACAATGGCTCTTTCTAGAGTCTTAAAGGCTAAGGAAAAAAGATGAAAGGAAGTTTATATGAAATTGGTAGACTGATTTCAGTGGCATGTCAACCTGTCTTGGGTTATCTTAAGTCTAGAGGTTATGGAATCAAGTAGATTGTACATAGATGCCGTTTTTGGAGGGGTGGGGAGGTCTTACCTGTCTCCAGGGGATACAATCAACATATTCTAAGCTTTGCAGACTGGGCAGAGGTCACATCATAGAAAAATAAGGTAAAAGTGATGGAAAGAAACCCTTTCTGAATACATGGTATTTGTGTTATTTGAAAGACTAAGAGTTTATTTATTGTACCCAGGGAGTTTCTCTTATAGAAAAAGAAATTCTAACAGAGAGAGTGACTACAAGGATAAGCATTGTCTTAATACACCAGTTGTGGTGTTTGAAAGAAATGCCCAAGTGAAAATCCAAACTAATCATAAACCTGACATTCAAATGACAGGAATTTTGCCAGCAGAATTAATCTGACTTATAAAATAAGCCACCTTCTGGCAAAGATTCATACAATTTCAGTTTGCCTATGTCCATCAGTGTCTTGCAGGTCAAAATCATGTCTCCAAATTATGACACAAAAATTAATCTTCTGAAAAGGCCACACATTAATCTCTGACCTCCTTTCAGTTTTAATTTTTGTCTTTTTCTCAGCCCTGTCCATTTAGCACTATAACTACAATGAATAACATTGCTTGCTCTTAAAAGGGCATCTGTCTAAGTCTTTACTTTCAGGGGTTTTGGCTTGCCTTATCCCAATTAGATTTAAAGTTCAGTCAAATCTTTCAACCGCCACCTTTTAAGAAACACCCATAATGCATTGTGGAACCAGGAACCAAAATCTAGTCTCGAAAATGACAGAACTGTGTGCATAGATTAACATGATTGGATGATCCCCTAAGTTTATGTAAAATATACAGCTATTAGGAGAGTAAAGAGTTGGGTGTCTTTGTTCAATGGTATATCAACCTTCTAGGGTTATTTACTGTTCCCAAAATTATTAATCTGAAAGGGAATATAAAAATGTCTAGAGTTCGAACTTGCTAACAACGATGTCATATTCCAGTATATTAGCCAGAATGCAATGGTGACTCTTCCCACCCTTGGGAGAGTAGTGTTATGATTCTACTGAAGAGAGGCTTAAATATGCCCACAGATATTGGGGAAATAGAAAAAGTGACCAGAGTTCAATTCCTGTATAAATCTGTTAAAGTTTCATTTTACACTAATGCCTATGAGGAAGGTACGAAGCCATATATTCTCTCTCAACTATAGGTTAATAGTTGGATAGATTATAATTGTCAGCATTGGTTTGGCAACTAGCCTAGGAGAAGAAAAACTCTGAATTCATATTAGTTTTGCTCTGCTTAAAAAATTGATATTCTACACATATTGGAGGGTTTTGGCAAATAGATATCATTCTATTGCATATATATATATATATATATATATATATATATATATATATATATATTTACCTAACCCCTCTGCACGTGCAGGGTGCGACACAAGGTCAGTTTTTAAGCGGAAATTAACTGGTTTGAATTTAGCGTTTTCCTTCTAGACTAGTTGCCATAACAACGTTAAAGAGCCCAGTCTGCCCTACAATTTATCTTTAACTGGAAGGAGAAGAGTTGGATTCATAAAGTTCTCAAGAGTATGTGAAATACAATCAGCCTCGTTCCGGGTTGGAACACGTATCGCAGTGTCCATTTCCAACGACAATAACCATAACACCACGAGCACCACTATTCCGTTGGGTATAGCTTAGTTCATAAACCCTTTAACTGCTCAGTGTAAACACAATCAAATTCGTTTAGTCATGGCATATATGGTTATCAGTGACATATCCTGAAAAATATACTTGTGTAAACTAATAATGTTTACAATTTCGCTTGTAAAATTAAAAATAAGTCAGTAAAGTTGGCAAACGTAGTCGAGGGGGGGACCCGAACGCTCTCTTTTCAATAGCTACTACACCTCGGTGTAGGGGAGGGCACAACTCTTTACCCCGGATTACTCCACTACTCTTGATCCGTACCTTATAATGCTGAGTGTTAAGCTTGGCGGCATCAAGTGCCATTTTTTGGAGTCTTTGATATGACTCGACATGGGATTGAACCCCGGTCTCCCAGACCACTGGCTAACACTCGACTCATTTGGCCAAAAATAGTAAGTTGGCAAACGTAGTCGAGTGGGGACCCGAAGGCTCCCTTTTCAATAGCTACTACTCCTTTTCCTGGATTACTCCACTTTACCCTTGGTCTGTACCTTATAATACTGAGTGTTTAGCAAGGCGGCATCCAGTACCATTTTTTGAGTCTTTGGTATGACTCGACCTGGGATTGAACCCCGGTCTCTCCGACCACTTCATCATATTACCTACGAAATACTAACTGATTTTTTTTTTAGTGTTTGTGTTTACAAAGATTGTCTGTCAATCTTGTAAACTCCCAGTCTTATGAAATTTATGAACCATCTTTATAAACCACAAAACAAAAAAG
Organism: Sepioteuthis lessoniana; assembly: GCA_963585895.1. NCBI lineage: Eukaryota > Metazoa > Mollusca > Cephalopoda > Myopsida > Loliginidae > Sepioteuthis > Sepioteuthis lessoniana. The sequence continues at coordinate 40,178,645 of OY757920.1, forward strand.
AATGGATACTTGAATGAGACTAGCAGAAGACACTCAGTTCATCTGTTTAATACTATTGTCTCCGAGTACATTGAAACCCAATAACTAATAACCCCGGCTTAAAATTTATGTCCATGTGAATAGTATTCTTTTTTTTACTTTCTTTTGTCGAAAGAAAGATAGTAGAAGGGCGATACTTAAAGTGCAGGCAGTAATCGGGGTTGCAAAAAAGAATTGCTCTTTAAGCGACCCGCCCAACAAGGTCTGGTAACAGAACTATCTAAAATTCTGGAGTAGAAAAAATAACGGTCTGATCTCCTTGATAACACAATTTAGACTGAACCCAGAAAGAGGTGACTGAACCTGAATATATAGGTTGTAATCACCTCTCACACCTCCTACTCTCAATTTTGACCATAAATATCAGAAGCTGATAGACATTCATGTTGGCCACAATATCCCCCGAAACAGAGCCCGCAAGACGTAAGTAACGCTCTAACTCATTTCTTTTTCCACACTTTAAAACTGCGCTCTTTCGGAAATGCCCAGTACGATATAACTTTGCTGTTCTCAAAGCCGTTCAATTACAGTTGCCAAAGCTAAAACAAATGATTAATAAATAATTTTAAGAAGCAAAGCTTAAATAGAATAAAACCGAAAGCGAGTTGGTTCTACATTTCAAATGCCTTAAAAGGCAGAAAAAAATGTAAAGAAATAAAAAAAAAAAACGAATGTGCTACCTACACCTTCCACCTGACGATGAAGAACTCTCACTAAAACTTTATAAAAACAAAACTAATAACTTGAAAGGATAATAGTTTCCAAAATACATTAATTTCTAATAAGAAGAAATGGACTGGAAATTTTTTAAGGGTAGGAAGTTGGTGGGTGGGAAGTGCATAATATTGAGACAGCCAATTATGAGGCAGGTAACCAAGTTGTCATTAGTAGCAATGAATGAGATGGGGAAATCTCTAGACTGATAATGGCTGTCAAAGAAAAAAAAGTTAAAAAATAAAAAAGAAATTTCATTTGCTAATGGCTTTTAGTTCATGGGAGAGGGGCGTTTAGAGAAATGAATTCCCTAGGCTTCATATGTCAATACCTGCTACTATCAGCTGAGAAAAACAACACACTCACACTCACACATTCACTCTCTCTCATGTATTTGTATATATAACATACGTATACACCAAGATATTTGTTACACACACACACACATATATATATATATATATATATATATATATATGTAAAAGCATTAATGGTGGTGGAAGTTCACAAGGTGCAGTGGTTATTATTGACGAAAATGAAATTAGAGAGTAGAGTTCAAATCGTAGACAAGGCTGTTTAAATTTTACTTTGTACTAATGTCCTTGGGGAAAGAATTGTGGGGAAAATTGGGTTCTATAACCTTAGTAACGCAATCGATATCCGAGAAGGAAAACCTTCTGCTAACATGTCATGGACCAGTGTGGCTGGTTATGGTCCATTATTCCCTCTTATACATCTTTAGGAAGGCCGATAATATATATTATAATGTACTTACGACCCGAAAGTTATTGGATGTTGAACAGGGTACAAATATGAATTTAGAATATATTCACAGTATCTTTGGTTAGTTCATTATATATATATATATATATATATATAGTAAAGTAAAGATGGAGACCGAAGTCGAGGGTGACCAGAAGGCTTCCTTTTCAATAGCTACTATACCGAGGTCTAGGGGAGGGCGCGACTCCTTTCCCTGGATTGCTCCACTTTACCCTTGATACGTACCTTATATTGCTGGGTGTTAAGCAAGAAGGTATCAAGTACCATTTTTAAAGTCTTTGGTATGACGCGACCTGAGATTTAACCCTGATGTCCCAGACAATTGGCGAACTTTCTACCCACTAGGCCCGTGAAAATCAAGGGTACTACTTTGAAGGATACTGTGGAAGTACTTTTCCTTGTAAAATTTTTGAAAATTTTCAGGTAGCATCTGTCTGTCTATCTGTCTGTCTCTCTCTCTCTATATATATATATGTGTGTGTGTGTGTGTGTGTATCAAAAACTACTATCAATGCACATAATTCAGTCTTGAAAATTTATAACATAGATGAAACAGCAAATAAACAAATTTCTACTTATTGTGTCAAGTGACAACCTTATCGGTTTCATTATACATATAAGGACATTGCCAATCCCAAATTTGCATTGCATAAATATTTGAAATATACATATTTCAATACACACACACACACTATATATCAGTAGCACAGGATTACTTAGAAATCAGTGTATGCAGGCTAATCGCCAAAACAATAGACTTATTCTCCGCCATCGGAAAATTATTTGCCTCCCCATATATCCAAAAATGTGATATAAACTAATTTTAATGTGAGAAAATATATTTCTACACACACATCCTGTTTCAGACTTGATGTCCTCCTAATGAGTTATACTCTGGTGAAGATGATGACCGCTGTCAGTTACAAGAGAAAATAATAAAATCTACAAATAATAAGTTAATAAAATTTATTAGTCAAATAATCAAATTCTTTGTATCTTTTTGGTAAATTTATCGACCACTTTGTTGTAAAAAGTATCAGTACTACGCTCTACCTTCATCTTCTACCAAAGGTCTTTTTTCATGGAAATGAAAACCAAATTACTTAATCGCTCTTCACTTTGAGAACACCTCATATAATCATTTACACGCTTTAGTGAAGAAAACGATCTCTCACAGGAAGCAGATGTGGCAGGTATGGTCAGAATCAGACGCTGTAATTTGGTTACTTCTGCCAGAAATTGTTTAGTTCATGTTCCCGTATTATCTGTGCGACTTCTTGGATTCTTGACGCTTGCTTTGCGTAATCTGCAGCATAAACTGATTTCAGCACGCATCAATCCATCTAAATCTAATATGCTTTTATATACATCCAAAGTTGAAAACACTTCCATCTGAAAAAGTTTTTCGTAAGCGTGAAAAAGCTTCGGATTTAACATTTCAACAAATCTGAATTCTCCTATTGTTTTAAATCTTTGCTTAGTGTGAACAATAACTTCATCCAAAATGTTGTTCAGAACCAGATAATCCGAAATTTTCGTCTAAATCTGTCCGACTATAAAGTCCTTTGAATAGGAAAGTCTCTGATTTCATCCTCACGATGCTGTAAAAACGTTATCCTTTTAGTAGAGAGAGAGAGAGAGAGTGTGTGTGTGTGTGTGTGTGTGTGTTGACTTAATACTGCTGGAAAGTAAGCAAAAGAATTTCTGCTCTTTGGGGTTTTTCTCTACTTTTCACTTTCAGGCATCCATCTTGAAGTGAATAATAAAACAGGGAAGACCAAAGCCAGAGCTTTTTCTAACTGTGACGATAACACAAGCAAAAATATTTTTGGTTTTCTGAGACTACCTCTCTTTTGCCCACTCATTATTATGTTCCTTCTCTCTTTCATGCACCCACCTATTTTTGTCTCTCTTTCAGTCATTCCCTACAATGCCTTGTCTCTCTTTCATGTACTCAGCTTGAAAGGAATAATAAAACAGGGAAGACTAGACCCATGTCCTTTTTTTTTTTTTTGGCCATGGCGAGAGGGCAAGCGAAAATATTTTTGCTTTACCCTAATTGTCTTTCTCTCATCTACCCAGTTTTATGTTCTGTCTCTCATGCTCCCTACTCAAAAGCAATAGGGAGGCTACTAAATGCACTGTTTTTACATGCGTCGTTTCTTGCGAAACCAACTTTTACCTTTTATCTACTTATGCTTGCAAAATAATATCACTCGTAACAATTGTCTTAAGTAAAGAAAAAACGGTAAATAGAAAAAAATACATTCATGGATCCTTCCCTGCCTTATATATATATATATATATATATATATATATAAATGTGTGTGTGTGTGAGAGAGAGAGAGAGAGAGAGATAGAGATTTGTGAGTGGCAATGTTGAAACATTGAAACCTTACTTTAAATAGACTTAACAACAAATTAACCCACCCAAAAGTATTACATTTTAGCTCCCAAATACTTATTAAAATCTTTTAAAAATTATAACCTTTTAAATTGACTTTTTTACCCTCACCCCCCCCCAAAAAAAAAAACTAAAAAAAAACACAAAAAATTGCCAACTATTTATAAACATGTCCAAAGTCGAATGTTTAAAGTTTTTAAGTTCTATCCACATGTGAAGCCAATCCTGTGATATTCATAAGACTCTTAATCTTAAAATATAAAGTCATGACATAATTTTCCTTTTATGATGGTCAAGGCCAAAAGAAGTTGGTTGTTAACAAATTTTTTGCTGACAAATATTTTTCTGCTAATATTTATGCATCTATTCTTTTGTTCATAAACTTTATACGTCAATTTCTATTTCTGTATTTATGTCTCCATCAAACGATTTAGATCCGGAGGAATCATTAATAGGCATTGTCAGCATGAAATGTGTCTAATATGTGCACATTATAGCGTGTTTTGTGGGAATTAGTTATTTTCCCGAACACTATAGATTTTATGGCACAAGAAATGAATTATGAAACTATTCTTTGGTAACACAACAACGAAAGTTCTTTATTTGCAACTTTGAGGAGGTTTGTTCTTGGCGCTGCAAAACTCGTGGTATTTAGGCTTGTGGGTTTTTTGGAGACGCGATAGCTTAGCGGGATGTTGGAAATGGCAGCGTGTCGTTGGATGTGTGAGGGAAGTATTCAAGGCCACCGTGTAGCTTCGTGTGTCTGGTGTTTCGGGGAGAGGCGTGCGTTGTCTCCATTACAGTGTACCAGAGGTGAAAAGGGAACTTGTCGAGAGCGGAGTGGCGCTCGAATCGACATAGTAAATTTCTGTGGTGCTTGTGGAAGGCATGTTGAACGTATCTAATTCATATTCAACTGGGATTCCTTGGTCTAAAATATTAGACGCAAAGAATCCATAAATTAGAAGGTTCCCTCGTTGAATGTCCATGTTGCTGCTGCTAGGGTTAAAGCCACGGTGATATGTCCACACCGGGTGGCTTGTTTAGCTATAAGGCATCACTAAGCAGGGGCGACCAGAGACACGTCCGTTCTAGTCGCCGCCTCCAGCCGAAGAGAGTTTGTTTGGCCGCTCACCCGATTGGTAGCCGTAAATGAAGGTCCGGGCTGAATGGGATATGTCATCCTGATTGGGTGAAATTCGGTGTCGAATTAAATAGCGCGCCAAAACAAAATATGAGATTTTCCTCTTCTCTACAACATAAATGGCGTTTATCACACTCATGAGGTATTTCATTTGCATAGTAATTTTAGAAAGAAGGCTTTAATAGAAATGTTATTCATTTGTAATTTTATAGTCTAATTTTCATACTTCGGAACAATATTTTTATGTAGAAATTAGTGAAAAAAAACAAACAAACAAAAAAAAAACACTTCTTAATAGTGAATTTAAGAATAAGATGTTCTGTGACAACTATAATGAACCACCTCACTAAAAAAAAACACCAAAAACACATACGGCAACAGTCTCTATTTTCAAATAACACCACTCTGATTCTTTTCGATGGGGATTTTTACTCACAAAATTCTGAAAGTTAAATCAGTTAAGGTTGTGTTTCTTTTTTTTTTTTTTGTTGTTTTTATCATGACTAAATTGAAAACTTACCTGGAAGAAAAACATTACAATTAAGTGAAGGTTCTACAGCTAGTGTGTGTGTGTGTGAGAGAGAGAGGGGGGAGGAAGGGAGAGAGAGCATAAAGTTCTAAGCCTCACCCAGAAAGAAGAGACATATCTGAAAATTTCTAACATAGAACTTCGGGATGAGCAAGGTGTCTCCAAAATGGGTCCCAAGAATGCTGACGCCAAAGCACAAGCTGAAAATGGTTGACATTTCCAAGATACTTCTGACTCTCAAACGCCTTCTGAGTGAAGCTTAGAACTTTTTGAATTACTTTCACACACACATATATATCAGTAATATCCAGTCGCCGTCCGAAGAAAACAAGGGTGGATTATCCGTGTACAGAATATATGAGGAATTTCATATAAATCTATGTGAATGCTCGATGTATGGCTATTGTTATTGTTGTAATGGAATATCCCACACCACTTCTCAGTCATGTCGAGTGACTATATATATTCAGTGAGCACGACATTAGACCTGTGCTTGCTTCGGGGATTAGTAGCGTGCCCCATTATTCCTTGTCTGTCTTATTGTATCTCTCTTGCAATAAAACCCTTTCTTTTATTCTAAGAACGTGTTGACTGCTCATTTCCACTCAAGTACTACATTGTCTGATTGTATCCTTAAAAAGGATACAACAGTTATAAATTCTTTTTCAGGTTTATATAATAAAACTCACATACAGAGCGTATACAATGTAACTGAAAGATATACTTCGCCGAAATAAATTCATAATGACAATTTAACTAGGTTTGAGTTTTTTCCAGTTATATCATATATATATAAACACACACACACACACACACACACACACACATATATATATATATATATATATATATATATATATATATACACAAACACACAAATGTATATATAAACACACACACACACACACAAATATATATATATATATATATATATAAACACACAAATACACACACATATATATATATAAACACACAAATACATATATATATATATGTATAACACAAATATATATAAACACACAAATATATACATATATATATAAATAAACACACAAATATATACATATATATATATATAAATAAACACACAAATATATATATATATATATATAAATAAACACACAAATATATATATATATATATAAACACACAAATATATATATATATATATGTATGTAAATAAACAAAACACACATATATATATATATATATATATATATATATATATATATATATAAACACACTCTCATATATATATATATGCATATATATATATAAAGACACACAGGCACACACACACCCATATATATATATATATATAAGACACACACACACACATATATATATATATATATATATATATATATATATATATACACACGAATAAAAAATATTCTGTCAAACTCTTGTTTGTTGCAACTTTCACAATACATCGTGACACATATATCCACGCGACAACATCAAATTTGCCGCACGACGCATGTATCATCATACACGTTCATACTAAAAATCGCTAACACAACCACACACAATAATTCACGAATATAATTTACACACACATACACACACACACTCACAAAAAGAGTTGTACACAATCTTAACTTTCTTTGGACTGTATTTTTCGATTTTTTTGATTTCTCTAGCATCTTTCTTTCTCTGCCTGATGATTGTTCTAATAAAACGGCATGAAACCTGTGGTCGCAGACAAGCATTCATGCTATTATATATATATATATTCATCATTATATTATATAATAGAGATATTGAGTACTCTCCAAATTATACTGCATTTGGTCTGCTACAAACCCACCAAGTGAGATAGTGATAACCAACACTATCTAAGACGAATAAGAAGACCGTTTTTATGTAGTTTATTTTTTTATGGTTCTCAAATTATTTCGAACGCAGATTATTGTTTGGAGAAAAAGTTTTTTGGGGTAAAAAGGAATCTTTTTTAGAAAGAGTTTAAAGATTTAAAAAAATCAAAGAAAATGTTTTTAAATAAATTTCTTTTAAGTTGATACGCTATGTGAAAGCGATGTAAAATATACTTTGGGTGTTGCATATATATACACACTCACGTAAACACACCTTTCTAATGAATTGCAGAAACAAATATTAACATACATAATTATTGCATATTTGGCACTTATTTGTTTGCATGATCAAAGATATTTATCATCAGTAAACACTTCTTCACACTCGAAACTGTTTGTGCACTAATGCACCTAACAAACAATTATGTATGCACATAGCAGCACAGACATTGAGAAACTCTGCTGAATGTAATGCATTTGTCAGCCTTTAGACGTGCAGCGATGTGAATTATTTGCGATTTCCAGGTTTCACTTTAGGATTTCTCCAGTCATCCGCATAAAACTATCAATTTCATGAACCCTTTTTTTTCTTATCTTTTATTGAATGATTTCAACTTTTTTAATAACTTCAAACTATTGTTGATATCTTTTAAATGTATTTTCATGATCTGAAGTGGGGTGTGTATGTGTGTGAGGGTTGATGTGCCCTAACTAGGTCACGCTTCTGCCTATATTTGGCAAGATATTTTAACAGAGAAAGACAAAATTGTTTTGTTTTTTTCGTTTTAATGTTTTTCATTATTAAATGCATTTCAGAATAAGGTTATTGCTTGTAACCCAGTCAAGGCCTTTTAGTTATTGTTGAGATGTTTGCAAAGGAGAATCATAAAAATGAATAATAGTTGATGTTTAACGTTATTAAAAAGGATCTGCTGGAGCAGGGCGTTTCCGATAATGTGATTGACAATGCAGAAAGAAAATGAGAGGCCGCCCTTCCTGATTTCTTTATTTCTTCTTATCATTCTTCAATCCAATATTTCCCTTTCTTTTCATCTCCCACTTATCTTTTTCTCCTCTTTTTAGCATATTACACCCTCAGTCGTTTTTTTTCTCTCATCTTTCAGTCATTCTTTTCTTTCTCTCTCTCTCTCTCTCTCCAACAAAAGAGATAATACAATCTTTAAACATGCTTTTCAGACAAAACTCTTCTTGCTTTTTCTTTATTTTCTCTTCATCATTTTTTCTTTATCTTTCAATCTTAATTTTTTCTTTCTGACACTTTTTTCTGATTTTCCCATTTTTTTTGTTTTTATTACGTTTTTCTCTTTATTTAATTTCCCTTCCTTCTTTGCCTCTTTCCTTTACTACTTACTCTTTCCTTTCTTGCTTGTTTTTCTCCTTCATTGTCTGCCTCTTTCTTTCTCTTCACAGTTCCTACATTACCTACCCCTCTCCTTATCTGCCCTGCTCCTTCACTGCCCCTCTCTTTCTCTGTCTCTTTCCTTCACCGATTTTTTTTATTCACTTGCCCGTTTCCTTCTCTGCCTCATTCCTTCCTGGCTCCTCTCCTCTCCTCTCTCTATCTTTCCTTCACTGCTTACTCTACAATTTCTCTGTTGGTCCCTCTTTCTCTCTCTCTCTCTCTCTCTCTCTGTCCCTCTCCTTTTCAGCTTACTTTTCTCCTTCACATCTCTTTCTTGCCTACTCTTCTTTGCTGGTCTCTCTTATCTAGTCCTTTTCTTTCCTTTCTTTATTAGTTTTTTTTTTCTAACTCGGTCTTCTTTTATTTATTTTTCACTTTTTTTTTTTTTTTTTACTTTTAATGTTCCTTTTCCCCCCACCACTTTTTCCTCTTTCATTTCTTTTTTTTTTCTCCCTATTCTTCCTTTGAACTTCTACTCTTAATGAAGAGATCCTTAATTGTTTTTGATTGATTGCAAAGGAGAGAAAAGAGGGGAATTTGAAATAACTGTAAAAAGAATTCAAACAAGTCAGTCTATCAGTCCATCCAATTAGAATAAGCATTAAACTTCAGCAGGCGTGCCAGGCAGGTGGAAAGAAGGAGAAGAGTCTTTGAAAACAGTTGAAACCCTACTCATTCTGAAAACATCTGGCAGAATCTGTCATGATATTTTATTTCTGGCATGCAAGGACAAAAAAAAAAAAAACCGAAAAAGACAAATAGAAAGCAACTAAACCCAGAATTACATTTTACGGAACAATCTGAATGAAAGTAGGCCAAACTGAAGCCATTTTTTGCAGCTTAGAATCCCAACAAAAGAGAAAGTTTTTCATTTAATTAAATATACTTTACGACTTTTGTTGTATTAATAAGAGAATGATAAAAATGGCTAAAATCAACATTTTCTGCATATTAGTATATTTCTTTTAGAGTGCACACATGACATGATTATTATTAGCATAGGAAATGGACTCAGCTACCAGAAATCAAATCCTGGACAAGACTGTTTGCACTTATCTTCACACTTATGCTCTAAGGAAAGGCATGTATGAATAAAACCATTCTCCTACCAGCTGGATAAATTGCAGAAGAGATTTTTTATTTTTTAGCCTTTATAAGAAAACCAGTCTAGGAGAAGGAAAACTCTGAATTCACACCAGCTGTTTTTTGTTTAAAAATTGACTTTATATCACATCCTGCTTGTAGTAGAGGGGTTGGGTAAATAAATTTTTTTTTTTTTGGCTACTTTTCAAATTCACTCTTTGATTCTAATCTATAATCTTTAAATCCCTTTTTATTGCTAATGTCTATTTGAAAAAAGGTCTTGATTGATCAAGATAAGTAAAAGTAAAGTAGGCGACCATAGTCGAGGGTGACCCGAAGGTTCCCTTTTCGATAGCTTACTACACCAAGGTGTAGGGGAGGGCGCTACTCCTTTCCCTGGATTGCACAACTTTACCCTTGATCCGTACCTTATAATGCTGCGTGTTAAGCAAGGAGGCATCAAGTACCATTTTTTGAGTCTTTGGTATGTCTCGATCTGGGATCGAACCCAGGTCTCCCGGGCCATTGGCGAACACTCTAACCGCTAGGCCAATGTCCGGTATGTCCTATTCTTTTTAGTTTCTATGAGAGTCATTGGCTTGTGATGGTTGATAGGGTCGAACATGTTTTTTGCACAGTTAAAAATATGTAGCTTACTCTAACATGCTTATTTTTGTGTTCCTTTTGAGCTAGATTGCTTGACAGAGATTAGCATTCCATTATTTTCCTCAAAATTTCAGTGTATTATTATTATCTTTATTGCCATTCTTATTACTATTGTTAAAGCTTTGTCTTCAAAATTTACAACAGATAAATTATTTTGAAAGATTCAAAGAACTTGGAAAGAAAATGGATTGATAAAAGCCAGAGAAATATGTTTATAAGTCTTTAATGTGTTCAAAATACAGACCAAGAATTTTGGCACTAAATGTCAGGCTAGCAGACAGAGCTTTTAATTCATGCCACAATTTGTTTGCTTGACACTATCAGGTCAAAGAATTTGGACAGTTAGTTTCTCTTGGAGCACCTTGGCAATGCAATGCTAAATGTATGGCAGGTTTTAGATTTTTCATACAAATGATACTTCAATGTTTAATGGTTTTTTGCACAGGTCATCCTTATTCTTAACATATCCCTTTTTCAGGCAAATATCTTGGTACTTTTGAATTTGTTGCGAGGATAGATGAATGCATTTTCACTTCATCATTATCATCAAGATATGTCAACAGCATGTATTCTTTCATTCTATCTCACCATCCAACCCTATTGGTCATCCATTTTGGTAAGTTGTTGTGATGGCATCCAGGGTCTGCAGAGGTCTGATAAATATTTATATTTATCAGATCTCCGTTGGTTTCCGTACATGTAATGGGAAGGCATCCAGTGTTCACACGGAGCTGATGTAAATAAGATTTTGCTGGTTGGCCAGCCTTGATGTATCCAGGAGTAAAAATCCACAGGAAAACATCCCTTATGAGTTCGTTCTAGCTTCTCCAGTGGTGCCTAGCATGTTTTGCACATCTTACTGAGATGGTTTGTGAGATTTGAAGTAAGTGATCATATAGCTGCTGTTTTGTTGGGTGCTGCTACCAGGATTGGTTCAGAACAGCATGCAGCATCCTAGTGTAGTTTCCTTGTAGCTTTCTCTCCAATCGTTTTGTTAAAGTCCGAGTGGTACAACCATGCAGGTAGATCTTGGGAGAATTTGAACAGTATGAAAATAAGAAAAAGGGTCAAAACTGGTTAGTGGTGTACTGATGGATGGAGGTTTTAAAATCCTCTAATTTTGTTTAGTAGTTGTATTTGTTAGCTTAGCAACAATTAAGTCATCCTTGGATATATATTCATTTTAAAGCTGGACATAGTTTCCCTATGGAGAGAGATACAACGAGAGAATTGAGTGTTATCTATGAATACATTGAGTGTTCTAATCACCCTTCATATCTTATCTGTTCAGCTATACATCACATCATTAACACATAAAATATTATCGAAAATTACAGTCTTTGGATAATTCCAACTTCCCCGCTTCTTATGTGCCATCAACTTATACACTAAGAATGCAGTGGCTAAATCCAACCTGATATCATATTCACCTGCATCCAGAAGATACAATAGACTTAACAAACACTCCATACAACTGTTCTTTGCTAATGTCTACCTTTGTGAGAAAGGGAAATATAATGAACCAAACATGTATGACTGATCATCAATAGATGCTGCTGAATGACGAAAGTAAATTCATAACTCTCATATGTTTATTGTGCTGGTCAACCTGGTATAATTTTTCGGGAATCTGATTCATTGAAACAAGGCTGTAGGAAGAGGAGATGGAAATAGGGAGATGCTGACACTAGCTTTTGTGCTGATTCTTAGCTAAGTGGGATACATGAAAGCTTTCTGATCAGGATTGGAATCTTAGAATTGATATCGGATCTTATTATAAAAAAAAAAATGAGTTGATGGTTGAGAAAGAGCAAGATGGAAAATTCCTGGGGATTATCAAAAACTGGAGAATAAAACAGAATCTGGGTTTTCAGAACAAAACACACTCTTAAACTTTCCACAAAGGGAGAAAATTATATGTATACAATAATTGTTTTAATCTCAAAGAGTACAACAGTCTCACTTCCATTTATACTTGTGTGTGATCTCACCAAAGAAACTGCAACTTCTATAATAATGCTTTACAAATGCATAAAAGCAATGGTTTGTTCCTCTAGTGGTAATACTGACTTCTTTGACATTGTTGCTGGAGTCTTTCATATGTATTAACATATGAAAGACATTAACATTGTGTTTAATAAAAGTGTAACTTTTGATGTGTGAATGAGTGTGAGGTTTCTCTGAGTGAATGTGGAAGTTGGATCGTTGATCCTCTTTTTATTTACTTATATGATGTTGGACTCATAAGTTTGGATTTCTGAACGGGTATAAAGACACCAACCAATTGACAATGTTCCTAATCTCTCAATAGATAGGAAAAAAAAGTAAAGTTGGTGACCTCAGTCAAGGGTGACCTGATGGTCCCTTTTCAATAGCCACTGCACCAGAGTGTAAGGGAAGGCGCTACTCCATTCCAAGGATTGCTCCACTTTACCCTTGATCCTCATCTTATAGTACTGAGGGCTAAGCAAGGCAGTATCAAGTACCATTTTTTGAGTCTTTGGTTTGATTCGACCTGGGATTGAACAGTGGCCTCTCAGACAATTAGCGAACACACTACTCATTTGGCCAATGGGCTGGTATCTCAATAAATAGTTGATTAATATTATGTGAATTCACTGATTGTAATTAAATTTTTTGTATCAAGTTTAACCTTGTAAAAATTATACATTGAAAATCATGGATCAATTTGGTTAGCTAGTGTATATATATATATATATATTATAAGAGTATTGGTTGTCACTAAATCACTTTGAGGGGATGTGTTGAACCAAGTGCAATATAATATGGTGAGTGTTCAATATCTAGCATAGAGCTATTATATATATATATATATATATATATATATATATATATATATATATAGAGAGAGAGAGAGAGAGAGAGAGACTTATTGCAACGTATAGAAATTTATTTGCCAAGATTATTATCATGCATATTATGTTCAAGGAAAATGCAACATTTGTCATGTATCTGCATTTTTTTGGTATCTAGTCTAGAAAAGTGTGACATTGCTTTCTGAATAACTCCTGCATATGCACACATTGAGTCTGCACACTGTGTACATATGCACATATGCATATGAATGCATACAACTTCATTATCAAAGGGTAAAGAAAAAAAAAATAAAGAAAAAAGGGCATAGCATCTTTTATAAGCCCAAATCATATATATTTTAGTATTGTTAAAAAAAATTGTACAACAGCAAGTAAACTACGTTTTGTCTTTTTTTTTTGTTGCTGGATGATTTTGGGGACTGCGAACAGTTGATTTTGATATTTACAATCCATAGCTGTAACGAATAAGTATTGAAATGGCAAAAATAATATTCATGTTTCTCCAATCCAAGCAGGCAAATACCTTTATAATAAAATTGTTTTTTTGTTTTTTTTCTGGTAAGTACACCAACTAATAAAGAGTAAAACAAATTATACATGAAACAACTCTCTACAATAAAACTAAGAAGCCATTTACCATGTACAGAAGTCTCTTCTATATTTTTGCTGTGTGATTCTTCAAATTTTTCAGGTGTTTCAAGCTCAAACCTACAGATTGTTCTCTTCATAAATAACATCTCTCTCTCTCTCTCTCTCTTTCACATTCTCTTTTCTATTGTCATTTTTGTTGCCGTTATTTAACTACCCTTACAAATCCTATAAACAATTGAAATTTTGATGTGTTTTGTTTGGCTTTAAAATTCCTGTTTAAGTTGGTTGAAGTAAAGTCAAATTTGAGTCTTTTTATAATGGAGTTTTATACTCATTGACTTAAAGCGGAGTCTTTCTGTTTGTTGCTATTTTTTTGTGATAGCTTTTATAAGCACTTTATTGTGTTAAGTTGCATATTACCTGTCAAAAATGATGGGATTATTTCTGAATGGAGTGGCAATTCAGCAAAGGATGAAAGTATCTGTACACTGCCTAGGATTAGTGTAGCATCTGTGCACTCTGCCAAACTTGGTTTGGTTTTATGGCATATCAAACATTGTAGGTCTTGGCTTATGTCTGACCTATCCCTCTCCAAAATTTCCACTTGAACTTGTGTCAAATCCTGCCTGGTGGGAGGGACTGATAAATATCATCAACTTAGCTGTCACCTTTGGTTGTGTAATGGTTAGCAATCGAGACTAGCAAACCTTCGAAAATGTTTGATTGGTTGGGTATGACATATCAACCTTTGTAGGTTATTTAATACGAAATCAATTTTTTCCAAATAATCAATTCTATTTCAAGCAATTCAGTTTAGCATGAGTACAGAGTTTAATTGTCAAAACATTTATTTCAAGCTATTTAGTTTAGTCGAACAGTTCAAATTCAACCAATTCAGTTTAGCATAAGTACACTTTCAATGTCAAAAACAGTTCATTTCAAACAATTTAGTTTAACATAAGTACAAAGCTTAAATATCAAAACAGTTCTATTTCAAGTAATTCAGTTCAACATTAGTACACAGTTTAGTTCTATTTGACCCATAGATAGAACCCTGTCAGGTGCAACAACTCTAGGCCAAAGTGGACCTGGGAGCAATGGCAATGAAGGGGTGTTATGCATTCTCCAGAGCTCCAGCATCACTGGAACCTCAGCAACAGATTGTTTAGTGTCATATCTAGGACACTTGTTGGGGTGCTTTTACTCCTCGACAGAGGTGCAGTTGGTGTATTCTATCAGCCAAGCTGACTGGGCAAAGTGGGTTTGCATCTCACTGGGTGCCCCATTCAAATAACCTTGTGTCATATCTAATTTACTTAGCAAAATACTTTGTAAATTATGATTTAACAGTTGGCTGCTGAATCAAAAAACAGTTGGTCAGTTACTTTTTTACCAAGATCATAGACACTATGTTAAGTAAGCCTCTTCAATGAGTGATGGTATAATGAATAAATGTATCTATTAATTATTGTACTATATGCTGTGTAATAAAAAAAATTTGGTTATGAAATTAGAAAGTCCAAAATAACTTACACATTTGCATACACACACAAATACCCATATATATATATATATATATATATCACACATACAGATATATATATATATACACGCATATATACTTGTACACACACATATATATATATAAATACCCATATATATGTATACACACAGACATACACACATATATATATATATATACATACACACACAGACATGTGTATATATATATATGTATATACACACACACGTATATATCAATACATGTGTATATTTATATGCACACATACATATATATATATATATATATATATATACTAACACACAGACGTATGTGTGTGTGTATATATATATATATATATATACTTACACACACACTCACACACATATATATATATATACCCAGGTGTAGATATATTTGTTGAGCATACACACACGTGCACCCATACACACATGTATGTATGTTCACACACAAATATGTTTATATATATACATACATATACATATGTTATACATATCTATAAATGAATATATATCAAATTAGTTGGTAAATTCATACAAGTATGCATATATATAAATAACTACAAATTCCTTTTTGTTACCAAATTCCTGAGATTCTTTAGACATACCAAAATTTTTTTTTTCCTAATTTGAAAGTTC
>OY757920.1:40197334-40202334 GCA_963585895.1 Sepioteuthis lessoniana
ATTTTTGAAATAGAACTGTTTTGACATTTAACTGTGTGTAAACAAAAACTATACTTCTACTAAACTGTGTTGTTTGAAATAGAACTGTTTGACTAAACTGAATAACTTGAAATAGAACTGTTTTTGACAATTAAACTATGCACTTACATTAAACTGAATTGTTTGAAATAAAACTGTTTATTTGTATAAAAATTGATTTGGCTTTGAATAACCCACAAAGGTTGATATGCCATAATACACACACAAAGAGACACTGACATAAACACACAGATGCACACTGATGTAGACACAGACACAAAAACATAAACGTACAAATAAATACAGAAATATGCACTGTGTGAATACGTGAGAAAGAATGCTTTACATATATGTGTGTGTGTGTGAAGGTAAGTGAGGTAAAAATAGAAAAGCCTGATTTAGATTGAGATAAAGTGGATTCTTTGACAGTTCTCCATGCTTGTTTTTATTTAATTACACCAAGATATCAAACAAGTTTTTTCATTTTTTTTATCACTCTCCTCGCATTCCAACATCTGCCCTCATTGATGCTATCACAATTGAATTCAAAGAATTGATAGGTATTCACACTCAAGTCAACAGCTAAGTATTCATATGATGCACACAACATGTAAGTAAAGACTCATCAAAAACATATGTATAATGTTGAGGTATAGACCGGACATTGGCCTAGTGGGTAGAGTGTTCGCCAATGGCCCGGGAGACCAGGGTTCAATCCCAGGTCGAGTCATACCAAAGACTCAAAAAATGGTACTTGATGCCGCCTTACATAACACTCAGCATTATAAGGTGTGGATCAAGGGTAAAGTGGAGCAATCCAGGGAAGGAGTAGCGCCCCGCCCTACACCTTGGTGTAGTAGCTATCGAAAAGGGAGCCTTCGGGTCACCCTCGACTTTGGTCGCCAACTTTACTTTTACTTTATATTTCGTGAGAGAAACATTGGTAATAGGAAAAATTGATTTTGGGTAGCAGAAGCCTTTTTTTTATAAAACGTTCTTGCCATTCTTTATTAAACCTGAGAACCTGTGCTGCTATGAAGGAGTACATATATTTGACAACCTTGAATTCAAGTTTGAGAATCATCATTTTGTATCACTGTTGCCTCTGAAATATTGTAATCTTATTTAACGGTATATTTTATAATAAATTACAGCATTCTTACATTTTTTAACTATTTGGTTCTTCTTCTGGTTTCTTTGTTTAATGGCATATCCATATTTACCAACCCCTCCGCTCAGGCAGGATATGACACAAGGTCAATTTTTAAGCGGAGTTTAACAGGTTTGAATTCAGAGTTTTCCTTCTCCTAGACTAGTTGCCTCACCAAGGCTGAAGAACCAAGTCTGCCCTACTATTTACCCATAGCTTGAGGGAGAATAATTGGATTCATACCTTTCCCAAAGGTATTAGTGCTATGTGAAATGCAATCAGTCTCGTCCAGGATTTGAACTCGTGCTGCTGTGTCCATTTCCTACAACGATAACAATTTCACCATGGGCCCTCCATTGTTTAATGGCATATCAACCATTGTTGATTATTTAATGTCAAAGTCATCCTTCTAGAAGAATAGTAGTGGTACTATTTAACTCATTGCTAGGAGGATAAAGGGGTTCATACCTTTCCAAAGCATATTTGTCTGAAAGTGAAAGTAATCATGCGACTGGAGTTCAAACTTGCTTACTATAATTCTGCAGCGAATCGCTTTAACCATTGCACTACGAGGATACCCCCATAATTATTTGGAGGTGCATAAGACATTGCAGTTATCATCATAGGAAATAGAATTGGAGACGAGAGTTCAAATACTGTACAATGCTGTGTATCCTTCGCTTCATGCTTATGTCCTTGGGAAAAGCATGAATCCCTCTGTTTGTCCAGCAGCCAGGGGTAAATAGAAGAACAGAGTTCTTTGTCCTAATTTAAGCAACCAATTTAAAAGAAAGAAAACACTGAATTCAGACCAGTTTTACTTCACTTAAAAATTGACCTTGTGTCATATTCTGCCAGTGGTCAAGGGGTTGGGTAAATACATTCATTTTCAGCTATATTTTTAACCCTTCTTTTTCTTTTTTTTTTAAATGAGCCAGAGCTCATTTGTCGGCACAGATTTAAATGGCTTCAGTTATTGTCATCTATCACTAATAGTTCTATTTGCAAACAATTTAGAGCTTTCAAGAATGGTTTCAAGTGTAGTAATTGATTAAACAGTTCTATTCGACTCATAGATGGGACTCTAACAGGTACCACCACTTTTGTGTCAGAGAGGAACTTATATTAATGGTGTGATTTTTTAGTGAGGAATACTCAGCAGATGAGCTTACTGGTATCAGGAACTCAGGGTTCTAGGATTTAAAAATTTCTATGAAATATATAGTCTATAACTGATTCCTTAACTCCTTATCCAATAATAAAGTTGATATTTTAACATTGATGATGCTAATTTGCTAAGCTATGGCTTATCAAATCAGCTACATAGATTATTCTTTATCACTGTGAAGGATTGTGTAAAACTAGCTTCCCTTTTTGGATGTGCTGATAACAGAGAAATGGTTTAGTGTGCCATGGAACTTCCAAACAATATTCCTCAGGATTTAAATTCAAAAATTTTCCTTCTTCTAGACTGGTTGCTCTAACAAAACTAGAGAGCCAAGTCGACCTATTTTACCTACAACAGATGTGCTAATGTCAAAAGCATCGCAGGGCAAAAAAAAAAAAATCTTAAGAATTAACTACCCCAGAAATGTAAATATAAATGTACACTGAATGCAATTTTTTAACCTCAAGGGATAAAATAACCCTAGACAAGTTGAGATGCCATTAGAATATATAAATCAAGTACCACTATAATCAGGAAGGTAGACTAAAAAACCATGATATGGAACCTTTGCATATTTGAAACAACATCACACTTCAAATTGTGAATAACACAATGGCATTTTCACTGAAGAGTGTTACAGTAGAGCTTTTTTACTTATGTATGGAAACAAGTGTACTCACAATTGGTATCTAAGAGGCTAAGGAAAAAAGACAATTGAACCATTTTTTTTGTTTTCTTCATGATGCTTATCTGAAAAAACCTAATAATGATATTGTCAATGTATTTCTATGATAAAAATCATTATTCAATGAATTTATCAAATATAAACCATTGGCAAAGCATGAAGATATATATAAATGATAAATCATTCAACATACATTTTAGAGTGTAATCAATGGACATGCATTTTATAGAGTAAATATTATTTGTCAATAAATTTATCAATTGTCTAAATTTCTGAGACAAAGCTTGATGATTTTTATCATTAAAGATTTTTGGACTATTGTCTTTATCTTTATTTCCACAAAAAAAAAAACAATCTGAATATGAGCTCATGTAAAAAAATCATTCGTAATAGTAGTAATCCTAGTCAATGTAAGTCCTAAAAATTCACTCTGAAATGTCCAGCAGGACACATAGCATAACAGTTATAGGCGTTGGTTCCCTTAGCTTTTAAGGAGACAATCATCTGGAGGTTGCAGGTTCAATCCTGACTGCAGGCAAGTAACAATACAGAAATACTAAACACTTCTACCCAGTTATTGCTAACGGAATCAGAACAAGTGACCCTGTGGATTCAATGAAGGATGAAGTTCCGTGAAGGTTTCTGAGTTCAACAAACACCTGAAGAAGGCTGGAGGACATAAAAGGCCGAAACATTGTGGAAATGACAATAAAGATGAAGACAATAGTCTGAAAACCTTTTATGATAAATTTATCCAATATGAATAATTTCCATTGTATTTTATAGTAAAAATCATTGGCCAATGCATTTTATAGTAAGAAAACCATTAGTCAATACATTTTTAAAACTAAAGCACAAAGCTAAATTTGTACTACACCTCATGCTCTTCCAACCCACAACAGCAAAATGGTCAGTGAAACCAGGTTTTTAACCACAGCAGTGTGGCACAGGAATGGTACACACAATAAGGATCTTGCACAGGAATGGTACACACAATAAGGATCTTGCACAGGAATGGTACACACAATAAGGATCTTGCACAGGAATGGTACACACAATAAGGATCTTGCACAAGAATGGTACACACAATAAGGATCTTGCACAGGAATGGTACACACAATAAGGATCTTGTTCACTATGACAATAATTGTCTATGAAAATTTTTTCTAAACATTGTACTAATATTGCCATTTAAGTTATTCTAGATGACCTATGAGTTCATTTCTACCTGTTGCAAGTGCTGTCAGTAATTATATTGATGCATCTTTTTTATGTAGAGTGATGAAATTGAATATTTCATGAAATATCAGTTGCTGTGGTTATTTAAACCCATAATTTTTTTTAAACATATATATGATTCATAAGCAAATAGTTTATTGGTAAATATTTTTGTTTTTAAATGAATTATTTGGCTGGGAGACAAAGGTTGGTAAACAGATGTTGCTTCCCGGGCATATGATTTCTAGATAGTATTGTTTTGTAGATGTATCTTATATTTTTTTTAAAATTATATCTGCTAGACTGAGGCTTGAAAATGTGTTACCATTTTCAATATTCATACTTTTTACATTGTGGGATCTGTTTAGAGCTTTAGTTGATTCTTGTATATTACATTGTTTTGGTTTGTATGGTCTTGCTTGATAATTTTGGGGGTAATTTTCTACTTAATGTTAAGGGAGTGTCTGGATTGAGATTAGTGTTTTAATATTTTGAGTTATTTTTGTTTACGAGTTAATACTTTGATTAGTATTTCCTTTCATCTTTCTAAATGTTTATTGTAACTCCTCTTACTAAACTCAGTAATACATAATGTTCCTTTCTCTCATAGAAATAATGACTCGAGTGATGTGTAATAAAATAAATGACTTAAATTGAAATATCTAAGGAATTATTTGTTTAAATTTTGTTATAATTCAAATGTCAGTTATTGCCAAGACTCATGCATTTTTGGGCTGATTTGACTTAAACTTACAGAAATT
>OY757920.1:40207334-40211073 GCA_963585895.1 Sepioteuthis lessoniana
TACACAAATAATCAGTTTTATTTCAAATAATTCTGTTTATCATAAGTACACTTTAATTGTCAAAATGTTTCTATTTCAAGCTATTCAGTTTGATAAAACATTTCTAATTCAAACAATACAGTTTAGTGTAAGTATAGTTTTTGTCCATTGTTAAATGTCAAAACAGTTCTTTTTCAAACAATTCAGTTTAGTGTAAATACAGTTTCAATGTCAAAAATAGTTCTATTTGGAGCAGTTCTATTTATCATAAGTTGGCAATTTGAATATCAAAACAGTTCTCTTTCAAGTAATTCAATTTAGCATAAGTACGCAGTTTACTTCTATTTGACCCATAGGACCCTATCAGTTGCTACCACTCCTGATCAGAATGGATCTGGGAGCAATGGCAATGAGGGGCCCACTGCATTCCCTAAAGCTCTAGCTTTAGTGGAATCTCACCGTTAGATTGTTTAGTGTCATATCTAGGACACTCGGTGGTGGTGGGGGGTCTTACCCTACTGCAGAGATGTAGTTAGTGTATTCTACAGCCCCAGCCAACTGAGCGATCACTATAGGGATAGCATTATGAGAATCTCTATTTTGAAGCATAACAATCAGGTTTTCTATATTTTCTTTGTTTTTTCCCAATAACATCAGATTTCATTCCAAATATATCTATATATATATATGTATGTATATGCACACACACATGTATATTGATAAAAATTATGGTTATATAGAAGTTACCAAAATACAGTTTTGTATAAAAAGAACAGGCTTGTTTTTTAGTTGTCAAAAGATTTTTTGCTGTAAACAATATTTTTCTTGCATTTGTTCCTCAGATATCAATCAAAAATAATAAGATAAAAAATAAGCATTGGATTTATCACAAAGATTAAGAAATCAAAAAACAAATTTGTGTCTTATTTGATATATATTTCAGTATTACATAGGCCAAGTGCACCAAAATCACGGTTTACTGTTCCATTGTTGAACTGTGAATTATCTTATTTCTTTTTATTCATAATTTGTAGAAAGGACATGAAATAAGAAATATATATATATATATATATATATATATATATATATATATATATATATGAAAGATATTTTACTCAAAGTAAAAAAATAAAAAAAAAGATTTTCTTTTCGAATTTTAAGCTAAGTTTTTATCAATGTTGTTTGGTGAAAAATAGATTGGCGAGATACAAAGGTGTCTATGACAATAAATCCCTTCTCAAAGAAACAGTCTGTAACTATTAAAAAAAAAAGGAAAATGAATGGTATTGACGAAAGAAAATAAAAAGATTTTTATTGTGGCTGTCCAAAGATTAAAATCTGTAGACATTTTTATTTCAAACCCAAAAGTAGGTACTTTCTTTCTATTGTCTTGCTAGCAATTTCTCTTTTAGTTTCTCATCTTTTCAGCGCCATAAAGAACCAAAAGAGAAGGAAAATATGGCACTGGGAATCTCACAATTTATTTCCTCCTTGAGAATACAAATTTTGCAACTTTTTCGTTTTGTCATGTACTCTAAGATCGTATTTAGAAGAACTCCATATATGAACTGCCCTCTGTGTATATTTAGAAAAAAAGAAAAAAAATTCCTTGAACTGAATTGTCGCTCTGGCTTAGAATATGCCAAGTTTATCCCCTACAGAAAGCCTGCCATGAAAAAAAATCATGTTTCCTGGGTATGACACAAAACTGCATCCAATGGTGAGGCTCCAGTTCTGGAGATCTGGGGATTGTGGAGTACTCCTTTATTGCCATTACTTCCAGGTCAACTCTGGCCTTAGTGGTTGTACCTGTTAGGGTCCCACGTATAAGTCAAATAGATCTATTTCAAAATTATTCATATTCAATAGAACCATATGCAAAAAAAGAAATTTTTAAGAAAAAACTATGCAATAAACGTAAATATAAACATACAATGAACATGATTCCCTAACCTGTAGATATAAATTAACTCTTGATTGTTTGACTTGCTGTTAAAATCAATCAATCATAATAACTTTCAAACATATCTGTTTGATCCAGAGATGAGACCCAAACAAGTCAGAATGGACCTAGGAGTAACGGTCATATAGGAGTACTCTACATTTCCCTGAACTTGACCATGAGATGCAGTTTAGTGTCATACCCTGGACACTTCTTTTTTGAGGATGGGTCTTACCCCTCTGCAGGGAATATAGTCAGTGTATTCTAAATTCTGTTGACAGGTGAAAGGAAATGATTATTATTGGGTGGGAATATATGAAAATATAACAGCATGCAAACAAAAGAATATTCTATCAGAAAGAGTTACTTTAAACCATATAATTGTATATAAATTATTAGGATTAGATATGAATACTTGAAATGATATTTGGGAATCCCTTTGGCGTAGTGGATAATGTGTTGGATTATTACATTGTAGTAAGTAAATTCAAACTCCATTCAGATGAATACCCTCGGAAAACATATGAACTCTATGCATCCCCCATTACCAGCAATGGGTTAAATAGTACCTCTCCAGCGGGCAGAAGCAAAATATGAAATAATTTTTGAAACCTACCTTTTCCTCTGATTAGTTCAAGTTTTGAAAAAACATGATAAATCTAAATTTTCATGATTAGATCTACTATGGGGGGTTGGGATTGGATATATATATATATATATATATATATATATATATATATTGGTAGCATTGTTTTCTCCCCTTGTCAAATTTAGATTCAGTTTTTTAAGAAATAAAATTCATTCGGAAGAAGCTATCTTTATAATGAAACATCAAAATGATTTTTCCACATTGTGTTCCTTTTCTCTCTCTCTCTCTCTCTCGATATATATATATATATTCAACATGTTTAAGTATCACACACACACGAATGAAGAATTGGATTGGACATGAAACACCAGTTTGAATAATTATATTGAGGATCAAACAGCTCTTACAGAAAATTGAATTTAAAAATTATTGATCATAATTTATTATCAATTAAAATTATATATCTGTTTTTTCTTAATATCAAACAATGTATAAAATAAATAAAAAGAAGAAGAATATATATATATATATATATATTGTTGACTGAATAATGATGATACAAATTTATACAAAAAGGTGTAAGCAAAAAGTGCAAGGAACATTTGCATCAAACTAATTTCGCCAATGGTCTGAGAGATCTGGGTTCAATCCCAGGTCACGTCATACCAAAGACTTTAAAAATGGTACTTGATACCTCTTGCTTAACACCTAGCAATATACTGTATGTATCAAGGGTAAGGTGGAGCAATCCAGAGAAAAAAGTAGTGCCCTTCCTTACACCTCGGTGTAGTAGCTATGGAAAAAGGACCCTTCCGGTCACCCTCGACTACGGTCACCAACTTTACTACTTTTTACATATATATATATATATATTCCAATGTGTTTAACTAGTAATTCATATTCCTGTTAGGTCCCCATAAATTTATGTGGAACAAAGAATTAAAAAAATTTGGAGCTGGTAAATGTACTAGAGTGGTCTGATATTATGTTTAATAAAGAACTGAATAAACTTCGAAGATACTTCCAAATTTTCACTAATATTGTGCAAAAATAATGCAGGAAAATTTCCAGTCGATATATTCTTGCAATTTTTTGAAAACTGGTGTTAATATCCTCATCCTATTATTTTTTTTTCAGCTCCCATCATAAGCTTTTGTTGAGGTTGACCGAATGTAATGGACCTATGGGGTCTGATAATATGTTGGCATGGGATTTGAAATCAGATTATT
>OY757920.1:40211273-40218773 GCA_963585895.1 Sepioteuthis lessoniana
GTAGCACTGTTATATTTTGACCCTCGACCCGGCCCAAAAATGCTATTCCAAGGTGATACACCGGAAGGAAGTGACACATTCCAATGGCCAGCAATCGAAAGAGATTGCATGGGCGGATTAAGGCCCATGATATGGGACAAGGTGAAGGTCCCATTGTGCCACTAACAGTGATGCACCGGAAGAGAGTAACCTCTGAACTGCATGACAGTTATTTCCGCCTGATGACGATTAAACATCCGATTTCAAAGATCCAGTGGGCGATCGTGTGAGCGTTGAATGATTATATAATTGAGTTGAGTTGGGTGCTAAAGCAGTTGCCAGCAGACTTCCAGAGAGTTAGAGACGAGATGTGGTAGGGAAAGCCACACCCGACCGAGGGGGCCCTCGGAAAAGCCCCGATGGAGAGGACCCCAACATCAAGAGAACAAGAAAGACACAACGTGACGGTCATAACAGTGGGGTCAAAATATGAAGTTTATGTTCGGTCTCCAGCACCCTCTCACATGCTAACCCTTGAACAACCCTTTCAAACCTTACAAATAAAGTGAGAGGTAAATATAATTGTAAAGAAGTCTTCTTGCGTCTTCCCTCTTGCGTCTGTGTCGTTGTGATGCTGCATGAACGTGTAAATGACTATATAACAGCACCTGATAGGGCCCTATCTATGGGTTAAATAGAAATAACAGCATACTTATGCTAAAATGAATTGAGTAAACTGAATAGCTTGAAATAGAAACGTTTTTGACAATTAAACCGTACTTACACTTAAACTGTGTGCTTATGCTTAACTGAATTATTTTAAATAGAACTGTTTTTCGACATTAAAACTGTATTGACACTTAACTGAATTGTTACATATAACTGCTTGAATAGTTTGAAATGGAAATGTTTTTGACAGTTAAACTGTATTTGTGCTAAATTTAATTGTTTTAAATAGAACAGATTATTTACATGAAAATGGATTTGGCGTTAAATAACCTTGAAAGGTTGATATGCCATAAAACCAAACAAACCATCAACCATCTCTTATATCTTTCTCTCCTTTCTCTCATAAACCTTCTTCCTTTCTCTTTAGTGGCTACTATCTTTCTTTGGTTTCTCTTTTATATCTTTCCATTCTCTCTCTTTTGTTTTCTTTTTGTATCTTTCTTCCCTTCTGTCTTTCACTCTTATACCTTCCTATATCTTCTTTTTCCCCTCTTATACCTTTCTCTCTCTTTTCTTTCTTTTATACTTTCTTGCCCTTCATTCGTATCTCTTCCCTCTTCTCACCTCATATTCTTATCTCTCCCTTTCTATTTCTCATTTCTTTCTCTCTCCTCATTTCTACTTCTCCTTTTTTTCTTCCCTTTCATTCCTCTCTCTCCCCTCTTCTTGCCTCTCATTTCTTTTTCTCCTCTTTTCCCCCCTCTTCCTCCCATCTCTCTCCTTATCATCCCTCTATCTCTGCTCCTTCATTCCTTCCCTCTCTCTTCTTCCTTCTCATTCCTATCTTTCTCCTCTTCTTGACTCTTATTCTTTTCTCATCCCTCTCCTCCCTTCTCATTCCTATTTCTTCCCTCTCCTCCCTTGGTATACCTTTCTCTCCCCACTTCATATCTTTCATTTCTTTCTCCCCCCACTTTTTATTTTCTCTTTTCTTCCTTTCTTGTCCCTCTTTCACCTATTCCCATTATTCTTTGATCTTCAGCGCTCTTTTAAGTACTTACTCGGCGCCCTCCCTCCTTTTTATCCTTTTCTCCCAGCTCCTCTTCCTTTCACTCTTTTCCCTCCCCCTTTTCATAATTATCTAATCACTCACTATAAAACAATCTTTCCTTCTTAAATGCTAATCTCTCCCAGCCTTCCAGTGTTCCTTCTTCATTCTGCTAGAAACATTCTGGCAAAAGGTGACCAATATTTCCTTTACTAATGGAATCAGTGGGAATCCAAGATAAAACCAGCATCACCTTTCCAATAAAAGAATTAGATGTATTGCTTACTCTCCCTTAATACTTCTGTCCTTATCTTGCAGGTGGTAGGAACTGATATATACTACCAATTGAAAAAGGTACTAGAGACTGAATTTCACATTCCTATGCAGGACTTAGCAGGTTACTTTTGTGATATTACTTGATTTGATCGCTTTTCAGCCTGTATAATAATATGTTATCATCTACACACACCATTATATATATATATATATATACTTTCTTTAAGAAAAACTGAAGACCGGTTACTTTGGGATTATAAATTTATTTCCATCCTGTTATGTGTTTCTGATGTAAACCAAAAATACGAAGAAAAATTTAACTGGACTTCTTCAGATCTTATGGATAAAATAAATCAGAATACACATGATGGAAGAGGGGTGAAGAGTTATCTCCTCGTTTTTTTCTCACTTCCGTTTTTTTATTTGTTTATTTATTTTATTCATTTTTATTTATTTAATTTTACTGTCGGTTGGAATTATAGTAATTTAACTTTTTATATTTCTGCTATTTTATTTTATTTATTTTCTTTTTTAGCTAAGTTCGATAATCAACTTTTTAAAACTTTTTTTATGTTTTTTTAATATAATAACTTTTTTGTAAGGGAAATATCAATTCTTATATTAATTTCAAGCCTATTTCCTTAGTTACCTATTTTTTGTCATGTACGTATATCAGATAAGTTTTTTTCATTTCTTTATTTTTATTTTATTTTATTTTTGTTCATTTACCTTATTTCTCAATTTATTTCTATGTTTTTTTGGGAACAACTTTTATTTATGATAGTTAGTCCCAGCTCTGGTTTAAATGGACCGAATAATACTATATATCATCATCATGTCGTGCCGCCAGCACGGATATCCTTGACCATCTCTCGCCACTTTTCCCTATCGTTCATCGCCTCCGGCAGGTCTTCTGGGTTACATCCTGTGTCCTCACATAGCTGCTGTATGTAAGTTCGGGCTGGTCGTCCTGCTTTTGCTTGGCCATATGTGGGGGTCCATAGTAGTACGTCACTTACGAGCCCGTCTTTGCTTCTCCAGCAGTGTCCGGCATGTCTGGCTTGTCTGACCTGTATAGTTTTCGTGATGGGAGGCAGGTGGCCGTACAGTTGGTGTCTCGTGGGGTGTTGTCGCCAGGACTTGTTCAGTATTGCTCTCAACATTCTTGTGTAGTTGCCGTCAAGTTTCTTCTCCAGCCGTTTGGTTAGCGTCCATGTAGTGCATCCATATAGCAGTATCGATACAACTGCTGCCTGGAAGAGACTGCGCTTCATTTCATCGGTCAGGTCTGATTTTCATATTATTGAGAGCCTATCTATAGCCGTCCATGCTTTTGTCAACCGTGTGTCGATGTCGTTTTCTGTTGATGAGACGCTACTTCCTAGGTAGGTGAATTTGTCCACTAGCCTCAGAGAGGCTCCATCTAGAGTGGTAATGTTGCCCGTTTGGTTGTAACACATATATTCAATATATTGAATATATATATATATATAAATATATATATATATAAAGTGGTTGTGGTGTAATGTTCATCATTGAAGGAAATAGATACAGCAACCAAAGATCATACCCTTGTGAAAAGTATGAATCCAACAATTCTCTCGCCAAATCGGCTGGAATACACCAACTGCATCTCTGCAGAGGGGTAAAACTCACCCAATGAATGTCCTGGACATGACACTAAACAATCTGATGGTGAGGGTCCAGTGATACTGGAGCTTTGGGGAATGCAGAGTACCCCTTCTTTGTCATCACTCCCAGTTCCAGTCAGGCCCGGAATGGCAGTACCTGATAGGGTCCTATCGACAAGTCATATAGAACTGTTTGATATTTAAACTGTGGTCTTATGCTAAACAGAATTGTTTGAAATAGAACTGTGTTCATATTTAACTGTGTGAGCAAAAACTGCACTTATGCCAAATATGTTTGAAATTGTTAAAAAAGAATTGTTTTAACATTTAACGGAGAGTAAACCAAAAAACTATACTTAAGCTAAACTGAATTGTTTGAAATAAAACTGTTATTACATTTAACTGTGTGGAAACAAATAACTGGAGTTTAATTGAATTGTGATACATTGCAATACTTGGAACTACTTAACTTTGTCTACATGCTAAACTGAATTGTTTGAAAAAGAACTGTTTTTACATTTAACTGTGTGCAAACAAAAATTGTACTTATGCTAAACTGAATTGTTTGAAATAAGTGAAACCATTTAACTGCTTGTCAAAACATTAGCTTAGGTTTGTTTAAAAATGTTATCTCCAAAATGTGTTTAGAAATCATATATTTGATATATGCATAAAATTGATTTTGCATTAAATAACCTCCAATGGTTGATATGCCATAAAATCCAACTAAACCAAAAATTTTCTCCTCAATAATGAGTAAATGATAGAGCAGATTGGACTATTAAACCTTTGTATAAAAACTGCTTTAGGAGAAGGAAACCTCTGAATTCAAACCTTTAAAAATTGACCATGTATCAGATTTTTCTTGTGTTGAGGGGTTGGTTGAATTCTTTCTTTTAATGGCATATCAACCTTCATGGGTTATTTTATGCCAAAGACATCTTTGCAGAAGAATAGTTGTAATACTATTTAACCTATAACTGGGGGAATAAGAGAACTAATATATATATATATATATATATAGTATATATATATATGCACACATATACATACATATGCATGCACACACACACACACATATATATATATATATATATATATATATACACACACATGCATACATATGTTAAAAATATGAGGAAAAGTGGATAAATAAAACACTTACAATGAGTTTAGTAGTAATATTTCCTTCTTTATTCAAGGAAAAACTTTATCCCCTTTTCCACTTATTTTTATCATCTTATCAGATTCACCAACATCTACCATTTCTCCATACATACACACACATATATATATATATATATACGTACATATGCATACATAAATATGAAAATATACATACATACATACATATATATATATACATACATTCATGTGTGTATGTGTGTGCACACATATATATACATTTATATATATATATATATATATATATATATTTATGCACACATATACATGTATTTATATATGTATATATATAAATATTCTCATGTATATGTGCCCATACATATACACATATGTATCTGTGTAAATTGATTTTTGCGTATATCTAATATGTTGAGAAGAAATTTTTTATGTCAACATGATGGCGTTACCAATAGCCCTGGAGATCGAGCTTCAATCCCAGGTTGAGTCATACCAAATATTCTAAAAATGGTACTTGATGCCTCCTTGCTAAATTTAATGCTAAAGCCATTCTCCTAGAAGAACAGTAGTGGTACTATTTAACCCATAACTGGGAGGATAAGGGGGTTCATACCTTTCCCAAGGTTATTTACCTGAAAGTGAATGTAATAGCGCGACTGGAGTACAAACTCGCTTACTACGATTCCGCAGTCTGTTGCTTTATTCATTACACCACGAGGACACCCCCCAGTAGTGGAACTATTTAACCCGTAGCTGGGAGGATAAGAGGGTTCATACCTTTCCCAAGGGTATTTGTCTGAAAGTGAACGTAATAGTGCAACTGAAGTACGAACTCGTTTTCTATGATTCTGCAGTCCATCACTTTAACCATTTCATCATGAGGACACCCCCAGAGAGACTATGGTTACCAACTTTGCTTACTTTGTATATATAAAACAAATATTTTCATGATTCCTCATTCAACTGAAAATTATATTTCTTTTACAAATATAAGAAAATTATAGTCATGAAACTTAGACAAAGAGGTGAGAAAGTAATTTGCTTATTTCAGGTTTTATGTTGCTCTACAGGCTGATATTTGAGCACTTTTCTGATTTAAGAAAAAAACTTTTCTATCATGATTTGCTCATTTAACTATGTAAAAACCCATGTTTGTGTGTATGCACGCATAAATTGATTTGCATATAGATTTAATACATCATAAAATAGAAACTTGTAATGCAAATAGGTGATTTATATGCATCATCAACGTTGCTTTTAAATAATTCTGTGATAACATTGTGTGGAATCTGCAATAATCTAGCAATAGATAACTAAAGAAAAAAAAACAATTACTGAAAGATTAGATTGTCTCTGTGACCTGAGGGTGACTCTGAAGACCTTGACAATTGTCTTTTGTACCATAAATCAATTCACCATTACAATTATAAAGTCAGGTGATGCCTCAGTTTCCGAACTATTTACTCTGTGCTTACTGGTGTCTGCTTTTGTATTCTTTAATCAATTTCAAGAAAATTCAAGGATACAAGAAGCCTCTAGTGAATAGAGCAGAAATGAGCAGACAATGTGTCGAATCATTAAGAAAGACGCAGTTGATTAAAAGTGAAAACAGAAAGAGGAATTGATGACAAAGTAACAGGAAGAAAAGATTGTGTAGTTACAGGAAGAGCAGATGGATGTATATTTGTAAATACAGAGTTAAACTCAGTAAATATTTTTCCATTTTCCTTTATTTAGAGGTGTGTGTGCATATATATATATTTATATATATATATATACACACTCACACAAACATATATATATATATATATATATATATATATATATATATACACACACACTCTCACACAAACGTATATACATGTACACATATATATATATATATATATATATATATATATACACACACAAACGTATATATATATATATATATACATATAACACACCCACACTCATATATAGCTATGCATACACACACCCATATATATATATATATATATATATATATATATATACAAAAACACGTACACATGCACATACATCCATATACATATATTCATACACATACCCATATATATATATATATATACACACACACACACACCCATATATACATATGCACATACCCATAAATATATATATATATATATATATATATAGTACAATTTAATGGAGACTCAAACTCGGTTAAGTCGTCATAATAAATTTATTTCAGCGGAGAATATTATTGCTATACTCTCCGTCTCATCAGATGACTCTTTACATGCTTCCCTCCTGTCGCAACGTAGCGAATGTGGAGTATCAGTTCTTGTTCAGAAAATGAAATAAGGTAATTAAAAATAAAATAGAAAATAAGAATCAGAAAATAAAAAATAAAAAAAATAAAATAAAAAATAGAAAATAACTAATGGCTATCTCATACATGATTTACATTTATTCCTACTATGTCTTAATTATGAGGGGGGTGTTTGTGAGTATATATATATATATATATATACACTCACAAACATCCCCCTCATAATTTATACATATGTGTGTGTGTGTGTTTATATCCATTTAAATCTTAAACCCCATTAAAATAATTGATAAAAAGCATTAAAAAAGGATATCAGAGAAACATTTTCTCTTCATTACTGACAAATTCATGAGGTATTCTTAATCATCTCACATGTCATTAAACTCCTGTCAAAACTTGTGTTATATACCCTTCCAGTAAACAGTAATGGGTATATCCCATTCTTCATTAATATGTTG
>OY757920.1:40223773-40243773 GCA_963585895.1 Sepioteuthis lessoniana
ATATTAGGACTAAAATAAACAGACAATGAAGAATGTATGTATTTAAAAAAACAAATTGTTCTCTTTATGATACAATTTCTTGAAATGCATGAAATTCTTCTGTGTCTGTTCTCTTTAAAAAAAGTATGCATATATATATATATATATATCATGTTGTGTTGCCAGCATGGATCTCCCTGACCCTCTCTTGCTAACCATCTCTATCATCCGTCACTCCTGGGAGGTCTTCAAGGCTATATTCTGTATCAGCACAGATCTGTTGTATATATGTTCTAGCTGGTTGTCCTGCCTTTGCTTGTCCATGTGGAGTGGTCCGCAGGAGTATGTCACTTATGAGTTCTCTCTCTCTCTCTCTCTCTCTCTATGTATACATATATATATATATATTTAAGTGTTACTCATTAATAAGTGCACTTCTAATAATTTTTGATCAAAAATAATTTTCTTCTAAATAAGATGCACCAGGATTTAACTTGCCTGACAATATACAATCTAAACGAAGATTATTAGGTACTACTTATTAAACTATACAATGGCGAAACTTAGCAAGAATAAAATTGCATAAATATTTATAAGGGGTAGACTTATTTTTAGAATGACATCTATTCACATTTTTATAAACTTTGGTAATGCTTAATAATATCCATTTTATTAGCAATGCTGTGAATTAGGTATGGGGTTTAAAGTAACAATTCATATTTTATATAGCCCAGTCGTCTGGAGCTACAGAATACATTGACTGCATCTCTGCAGAGGAGTAAGGCACTCCAAATGAATGTCCTGGACATGACACTAAACAATCTGATAGTGAGCCTTCAGTAATGCTGGAGCTTTGGGGAATGTGGAGTACTCCTTCATTGCCATTGCTCCCAAGTCACCTCTGGTCCTGAGTGATAGCACCTGATAGGGTCATATCTATGGGTCAAATAGAACTGTTTGACATTTAAACTGTGTACTTATACTGAACTGAATAGCTTGAAATACTACAGTTTATACATTTAACTGTGCGTAAACAAAAAACTGTACATATGCTAAACTGAATTGTTTGAAATAGAACTGTTTTTACATTTAAATGTGTGTAAACTGATGTTTAATTGAATTGTTAGTGATACATAGCAATACTTGGAACCATCAACTTGGTTGATATGCTAAACTGAATTCTTGGAAAGAGAACTGTTTGATCATATAACTGTCTAAACAAAAGATTGATGTTTTGTTGAATTGTTAGTGATAAATAGCAATACTTGAAAACATTAAACTGTGCGCAAACAAATGATTAATAGTAAATAGAATTTGATAGAAATAAGTGAAACCCTTTAACTGTATGAAAAAAATTAGCACAGGTTTGTTTAAAAATGTTATGTACAAAATGAGTTTGGAAATAATATATTTATATTTTATGTATAAAGATTTGGCATTAAATAACCTACCATGGTTCATATGCCATAAAACCAAACTAAGCCAATCCTAATCAGTGATATGGTTTCACATAACTGATAATAATAATCCTAAGTAAATAATTATCCCTTCTAGTTATTATTTTAAATAAAGATTTTTTTCTTTCAGTGCCGAAACGCTACTACACAGTTTGGAATGAGCCGCCGCAGGCATAGGCCTCCATGTCACTGCACACAAAACTGAATACATGTGCTTTAATCAAGTAGGCGACATTTCCACACTAGACGGAACCTCTCTGAAACTGGTTGACAAATTCACCTACCTAGGAAGCAGTGTCTCATCAACCGAAAAAGACATCGACACATGGCTAACGAAGACATGGACAGCTATCAATAAGCTATCGGACATATGGAAATCAGACCTAACCAATAAAATGAAACGCAGTTTCTTTCAAGCAGCAGTCGTGTCGATACTGCTGTATGGATGCACCACTTGGATGCTAACAAAATGGCTGGAGAAGAAGCTAGACGGCAACTACACAAGAATGTTGTGAGCAATATTAAACAAGTCCTGGCAGCAACACTCCATAAGGCATCAACTATACGGCCACCTGCCTCCCATCACGAAAACTATCCAAGTTAAACAAGCCTGGCATGCAGAACTCTGCTGGAGGAGCAGGAATGAGCTCATAAGTGATGTACTCCTATGGATCCCTACATATGGACAAGCTAAAGCAGGACGACCAGCTCGAACATACATACAGCAGCTATGTGAGGATACGGGATGTAGCCCAGAAGACCTGCCAGAGGTGATGAACGATAGGGATTCATATCTAATACTAATTATTTTCAAAGGTCAATTTCACCTACAGCTGAGACCCTAACTAGTATTACCCCTCCGAGTCAAAGCGGACCTAGGAGTAATGTCAATGAAGAGTTACTTTACACTATCCAGAGGTCCATGACTGGAGCCTCACAACTAGATGCAGTTTAATTTCATACCTTGGACTTCCATTTTTGGTGGTGCCTTACCTCTCTGCAGAGAATACAATCACTGTATTATGAGCTCTGCTGACCCAGCACTATATCAACAACAAAGGGTACAATCGTCAGAGATACATAAATAATATATTTTCTTTATTTGTTCTCTATTACCTGGTGCACTCTGTATAAAAATAATTTTTTTTTTCCAGTTTTGTGATTTTGACACAAGGTACATTGGCCTATGGGTAGAGTGTTCACCAATGGTCTGGAAGACCAGGTTCAATCCCAGATTGAGTCATACCAAAGACTCAAAAAATGGTACTTGATGCCACTTTGTTTAAAACTCAGCATTATAAGATACGGATCACGAGTAAAGTGGAGCAATCTAAGGAATGGATTAACACTCTTCCCTACACTTTGGTGTAGTAGATATTGAAAAGGGAGCCCTCGGGTCACTCTCAACTATGGTTGCCAACTTAACTTTTACTTTTATATATATATATATATATATATACATATATATAAAAGAAAAACTTGTAAAAATTACTCATATTTTTGGTCATAATATTTATTTCAGCAGACCCTATATTTTTAAAATGTTATATCTGCATCTTCACACCAAGAAATTATAAGAAATTTCCAATGAAGATTTAGAAAAAACCACAAAGTTCTGGCCACCCTATCTCCCTAACCCAAATTTAATTTGCTTTTCTTTTCTTTTTTTTTTTCTAAGGATCTGCAGAAATAAATATTATTACAAAAGATATTAGTAATTTTTGAAGGTTTTTCTTTTACAAGGAGTTATTTGCTCTGTAATTCAATTTATTATTATTTTACATTGAACTTTATTTTGGATATTGAATTATATGGATATTGTAGAAAGAAAATTCGAAAATTGAATCATTCCCACCATCAACTGACTTGGTGTAGGATAATATAATGATACACACATACAGTTGTGTGTGAATCTGTGCATATATTCATATGTATATATATATATATATATGTGTGTGTGTGTGTGTGTGTGTGTGTGTGTGTGTGTGTGTGTGTGTGTGTGTGTGTGTGTGTGAATGTTTATTTCAGGAGTCCCCATGGCATAATGGTTTATGTGTCAAACTGTAGCCTTAAAGTAAACAAGCTCAAAGTTCAGTTATGGGCTAAATTCCATTACTACTGATCATAGCTTTGGCTTTAAATAAACCACAAAGTTTGATATGGCTGTAAACAAAGACCCCCCCCCCGCAAAAAAAAATATATATTGTTTTCTTTGTTTACTGTCATATCAAACTTTGTGGGTTATTTAAACAAAGACACCAAATATATATATATATATATATATATATATATATATATATATATATATATATATATATATATATATATGAATGTAAAGTATCCTTTTCTTTTTCTTCCTCTTTTTCTATCTTTCTTAAATTGTGAATAAGACTATCCAATGTAAACAATGACAAAGGACAATGATAATGATCACAATGTATATTAACAACTTCATAAAAAAATCAAATTACTTCTAACATATGATGATGCTAGAGTACTTTATGCCTGGAGGAAACAAAAATTATACACATCAGACTTAAAGAAACTATGGTTGGAATTTAAAAACCATTTTCTTCTTCTTCTTCTTTTTCAAAAACCTCTCCACCAAAAGGAGAAAAAAAACCCAGCCATATTATAATAGAAGTCTGAAATGTTATCTGCTTAAAAGAAAATTCTATATGATCTATTTTTCCTTTGGTTGTTCTGTGCATGTGGCAATATATTTTAGAAGAATGTACAAAACGAGTTTTTGTGCTCTTGTGTTGTTTACATTAACTGCTGTTCATCAAAAATTACCTAT
Organism: Sepioteuthis lessoniana; assembly: GCA_963585895.1. Taxonomy (NCBI): domain Eukaryota; kingdom Metazoa; phylum Mollusca; class Cephalopoda; order Myopsida; family Loliginidae; genus Sepioteuthis; species Sepioteuthis lessoniana. The sequence goes on from OY757920.1 coordinate 40,228,010, forward strand.
TTATGTACGTATTTTCCCAACCCCTCTGCCACAACCATGATGTTACAGAAGGTAAGTATTTTAGCAGAGTACAATTGGTTTGAATTCAGAGTTTTCCTTCTCCTAGACTGGTTGCCAAACAAAAGCTGAAGAGTCTACTCTCCCTATTCACAATAGCTGAAGGAAAAATGGATTCAGGCCTTTCCCAAAGTGACTTATAATCAGTCTCATCCAGGATTTGGACTTCAGTCCTCAATTTCATTTCCTGTAATGATAAAAATTATACCGAAAAAATTCAGTTTGGTTTTATGGCATATCATCCATTGTAGGTTATTTAATGCCAAATCCATTTTTACACATACATATATAAAGAGTTCTTTTTAAACAATTCAGTTTAGTATAAGAATAGTTTTTTTGCTTACACACAGTTAAATGTCAAAACAGTTCTATTTCAAACAATTCAGTTCACCATAAGTACACAGTTTAGTTCTATTTGATCCATTGCTAGGACCTTATCAGGTGCTACCACTCCAGGTAAAAGTGGACCTGGGAGTGATGACAATGAAGGAGTACACCGCATTCCTCAAAGCTCCGGCATTACTGGAACCTCCCCATCACATTGTTTAGTGTCATAAATAGGACACTTGTTTGGGGAGTTTTACTCCTCTGTAGAGAAGTGGTTGTGTATTCTTCAGCCCCAGCCGACAGGGCCACAGGACACTCATTGGGGGATTTTTACTTCTCTGCAGAGAATCAGTCAGTGCATACTACTGCCTCAGTCAAGTGGGACACAAGACACTCATTAGGAGATTCTTACTCCTCTGCAGTGAATCAGTCAATGTATACTACTGCCCCAGTCAGCTGGACCACAGGACATTCATTGGGGAGTCTTACCCATCTGCAGAGAAGCAGTTGGAGTATACTATCACCCCAGCTGACTGGGTGAATGTAGGAAAAGATTTATACAAAAAATGATATACATATCTTAATTATATTTGTTGAAGACTGAAGACTAGAGGATTGTAATATACAACAAACTGGTAGATATTGTGCAGCTGTAAGTTGGTTTAAACTTCATCTATTACAAAGGAGTCAAGATAATGTTGATAGTTATTATTGGTTATTGTTTTATAGCGTATCAACCCATTTGAGTTATTTAAGGCCAAATCCTGTTTTTTTTTATATACATATGATCTGTGAGTGAATCGTTTGTAGGTAACTTTATTTTTAAATAAGTTGTTATTGCATATTTGTTTGCAACTGCTTAAATGGTTTCACATTGACATTTTTTATTCTATTTATCGAGTATTCCAATATAACATAAATAATTTGCAAATAATAATTCCAAGTAAATGATGGAACAGCTATATTAGTCCTATTGATAGGACCCTAACAGGTTCTACCACTTCGGGTCTGAGTCAACCTGGGCATAATGTTATTAAAGAGGTTCACCACATTTCCCAAATCTTGGGGACTGGAGTCTCACCATCAGATACAGTTTAGTGTCATGTCTGGGATGCTTATTGGGGGAGGGGGGGACTTACCCATCTGTCAAGGTGCAGTTGGTATATTTAACAGCCCCAGCCAACAGAGCTTGATAATTTTGATGGTGATTTGCATAAGCCCTCTAGTACTTTATTCTATTTAGAAAAAGAAATTTTAAAAATTCAGAATCCCAGACTTATTACGTTCATGTTTATTTGGCAGTGCTTAATCTGGCACACAAGCCTTGGGCTGTTTGCTGCACTTGCTCTTAAGGGGTTACTCACATTATTCCTGAACAGGCTCATTGCTGCTTACGAATCTTATCAAAAAAAGGTTGACTAATATTTTTGACAAGATTTTTGGCTTTAGTCAAATAATTAAAATTAACCTGAAGGACTTGCTTTTATATTTTTATAGTTTAATTCAGCAAAGATCATTAATCTTGGTGACAATTTTTTTTTTAGCGTATACATGACATTGCTCTTGTTTAAAAAAGCAAAACTTATTACTTCCATTACTCATTAAATTATGTCAAGCCATTGTTTGGGTTCATATGTCATTAGTGTTAAATAAAAAGACGAAAACCCTGTTTAAAATGAAGAAAAAAATTTGACTGGCTTTAAATTTGCTGACAACCTGTTTAAATACACACAAAATGATATTTATTTGCTTTCTGTTTCCAAGTTTTCAATTGTCTGAACATAAATTAGCGGCAAGTGCTTTCAAATTTAAAAAAAATATTTTTATTATAAACAAGGTTTGTCTTTCAAGTAATCTTTATCGGGCCATTTCTTTCTCTACTAAAACTTACTGACAACATTAATCTGTCGTAACTTACTAAAGACTATTGGCTCTCGTCTTTTTGTTATATCAGAAAATAAAAAAGCTGTAATGGCTAATGTTTAGTAATATTAATGTGACTGGAGCTTCAAAGTAAAGGAGTTCAATTTGGTTTGGTTTGGTTTGGTGTAGTTTAATGGCATATTAACCATTGTAGGTTATTTAATGCCAAATCCTCTTTGTGCATATACATGAAATATGTATAATTTTATTTGGTTTGGGTTTATGTCATATCAACCATTGTGGGTTATTCAATGCCAAATCATATTTATACATATCTATGAAATGTATATGATTAGTAAACACATTCTGTTGATAACATTTTAAAATGAGCCTGAACTCATTTTGTTTGCACACAGTTAAATGGTTTCAACTATTCAAATGTAGCAGTCACAATTTAACATTTGTTTGCACACATTTATATAGATATATATGATATGTAAAAAGATTACTTTGTTGGTAATTTCATTTTTAAATGAGTTAGAACTAATTTGTTTGCACATGAGTATTGCCATTGTTCCTATACAGTTAAATGTTTCAAGTATTATTATCTAACCCTAATAATTCTATTCAATATTAATCATTTGTTTGCACACAGTTAAATGATTACAAGCATTGCTAGTTAAGACTAATTTTCTATTTAACATTACTCATTTATTTGCTCTCAGTTAAATGGTTCAAAATATTGCTATTTAACCAGGCTATTGAACAAATGAGTACAGTGTTTGCCAGTGGTCCAGGAGGCCAAGGATGAATCCCAGGTCAAGTCATACCAAAGACTCAAAAAATGGTACTTGATGCTGCCTCGCTTAACACTCAGCATTATAAGGTAAGGATCAAGAGTAACGTGAAGCAATCAAGAGAAAGGAGTTGCACCTCACCAACACCTCTGTGTAGTAGCAATTAAAAAGGGAGCCTTTGGATTAACCTCGTCGAAGGTTGCCAACTTTACTTTTATTGCTATTCATCACTAACAATTCAATTAAACATCACTCATTTGTTTACACTCAGTTAAGTGTAAAAACAGTTCTATTTCTAACAATTAGATTTAGCCTGAGTCATTTGTTTGCACTCAGTTCTATTTGACTCATTGATAGGACCCAATTAGGTGCAATTACTTTGGGCAAAGTAGACCTGGGAGTGATGGCAAAAAAGGAGTACTCCGTATTCCACAAAGCTTTTGCCTTACTGGAGCCTCACCATCAGATTCTTTTGCGTCATATCCAGGACGCTCATTAGAGGGAGATCTCACCTCTTTGTAGAGATGCAGTAAGTGTATTCTACAGCCAACTGGGCTCGTTAGCGAGTTTGAACTGCACTCATTCTATTACAATTACGTTTACTTTCAGACTAATATGCTTGGGAGAAGTATGAAACCCTCCTCCCGCTAAGAGTTAAATCATATCACTGCTGTTGTTCGACAAGGATGGCTTTGGCATTAAATAAGCCTTGAAGGTTGTTCTGCTATTTAAACTAAAGAAACCAAATTGTTGCAAAATGCACCCAAACCTGGTGTGAACATGAACTGCAAAAAAATGCTCATCATAACAGTGGGGCTAACGTTAACTCAGATTCCTGCTAAGGTATTTAAAAATCTACCCACCTCATCAGGATTTGGCCAAATGTTGTTTTATAGTTGGAAGCCATGCATAATTTGAGACTCATTAGTGTCTATTCCAAAAAATGCTGAGTCCCATCAGCATTCCCCTCATGGGGTACCTCAGGCACCAACCAATAAACTCAGCCTTGCCAAGCAGGTACAGCCTGGTGGGGAAGGCCCCTTCAACCAAGCCAATACCATCCACTCACCTACTCAGCAAGGTGCCAATCCCAGCAAACTGTCATCAACCTCTACACACATTCGTTTATCACTGCTGACTGCTCGGTTAGCACTCAGATGTATTGAGTGAAGACAGAAACCAGTTGACGCAAGAAAGTTGTATATCAAAAAGAAAATGCTTTTAAGTACTGTTTATATTTCCTCCCTCTTGCCAGCTAGCATACACACAAACTTTCCAATCTTCAAGGGGGTCTTGTCATAGTCAAATGATAAAAACACAAGCAAACATTTATTTCAAAACTTTAACTCTGTTGTGATATCTTCATTAAATTGCAGGGGGTGTCCTCGTGGTGTAATAGTTAAAGCCCTGGACTGTGGAATCATAGAAAGTGAGTTCAAACTCTAGTCGCACTATTACGTTCACTTTTGGACAAATATCCTTGGGAAAGGTATGAACCCCCTTATCCTCCCAGCTATAGGTTAAATAGTACCACTATAGTCCTTTTAGAAGGATGGATTTGGCATTCAATAACTAAAAAAGGTTGATATGCCATTAAACAACAAACAAATATCATTAAATTGCAAGCCTCAAGTAGACCAATTCATATATCTTGGTCGGAAAATCTTCGGAAAATGATGTTAACATACGAATAGGTAAAGTGTTGACTACAACTGACAAGTTAATGACCATATGGAAATCTGATCTCTCCGATGGAATAAAAACGAAAATTCTTCCAAGCCGGAGCCATGCCAATTGAACCATTTAGGCTTTAACAAAATGCTTGGAAAAAAAGTAATATAGAAACTACATGAAAATGCTGCTGGTTGTTTTGAAGAAATCTTAGAAGCAGCACCCCACAAAACAGTAGCTGCATGGACAATTACCACTCATCTCAAAAACTGTCCAAGCAAAATATGCTGGTCACTGCTAGGAAAGAAAGGACAAGCTCATCAGCAATGTTCCCCTATGGACTACAACGCATAGACACACCAGTGTTGGCCGACCAGTAGTGGCTGATAGAGATGGCTGGTGGGAGAGAGACTCAAAGCAATTCGCGCTTTCAGTGCACTTTGATGATGATAACTAAAACTCCTTACTTGTCAAGGCTCATAATTCATTCATCATCATCATCTTATCGCGCCATCAGCATGGATATCCCTGACCCTCTCTTGCCATCCCTACCTATCGTTCATCGCTTCTGGTAGGTCCCCAGGGCTACACCCCGTATCCTCACAGAGCTGCTCTTCTAGCTGGCCGCCCTGCTTTTGCACGGCCATGTGAAGGGGTCCATAGGAGTACATCACTTATGAGCTCGTCCCTACTTCTCAAGCAGTGTTTTGCATGTCTGGTTCGTCTAACTTTGATAGTTTTCGTGATGGGTGGTAGGTGGCCGTACAGCTGTTGCTTTGTTAGGTGTTGCCTCAAGGACTTGTTCAATATTGCTCGCAGCATTCTTGTATAGTTGATAATTCATTAATCTTACATAAATTCAACATTCGCTTCAGGGAGTCACCCCTATCGTATTAACAGGTGCTTGGATCAGGGTCTATTCCTGATGCATGAAGCAACCCAGTATGAATACCAGGTGGCCGGCCCAAAAGCAGAGAAACCAGCAGCTGAAAGAAAGATTAGTTTTCAGAGTTGAACACTTTTCTGTAATTGTAATAAGCGCGTTCGAACTCAAGTCGTGTTATTAAGTTCACTTTCGGACAAATACCCTTATCCTCCCAGCTATGGGTTAAATAGCATCACTGCTGCTCTTCTTGAAGGATGGCTTTGGTATGTAATAACCCACGAAGGTTGATGTCACAAAACAAAGAAGTAACCACTCTTCTGTAACATGATACGTTTGATCAAGCATTCTGGAACACGGTTATTAGAGGTGACGGCAGAGTGTAGATGTGAATGTTCTGTGAACTTTACCAAACTCACCGAGTGACCCATACTTCTGGCTGGTTGGGTTTTATGGCATATCAACCCTTGTTGGTTATTTGATGCCAAATCCATTTTTATACAAATAAGCAATTCGATTTCAAACAATTGAATTTAGCATGAGTACACAGTTTAATTGTCAAAAACATTTCTATTTCAAGCTATTCAGTTTATTCAAACAGTTTTAAAAGATCCAGTTCAGTTTAGTATAAGTATAGATTTTGTTTACACACATTTAAATGTCAAAACAGTTCTATTTCAAACAATTCAGTTTAATATAAGTAAAGTTTCAATGTCAAAACAATTCTATTTTGAACAATTCAGTTTGGCATAAGTACACAGTTTAGTTCTATTTGATCCATTGATAGGACCTTATCAGGTGCTACCACTTCAGGTAAAAGTGGACCTGGGAGTGATAGCTATGAAGGGGTACTCTGCATTCCTCAAAGCTCTTGCATTACTGGAACCTCACCATCAGATTATTTAGTATCATATCCAGGACGCTCGTTGGGGGAGTCTTACTCCTCTGCAGGGAAGCTACCCGTGTATACTACAGCCCCAGCCGAGTGGGCAACATAATTCTCGTTTTGTGCTATATCTTAGCTGAGCATAGCAAATAACCAATATATATTATATGAGATCTCGATTCACTTTTTATATGTTTTTCTTCAATGATGGCCCGGGTGTGAACACACAGCGAGGAAGCACTGTCCCTCGAATAACGAAGCTACCACGTGGTGTCCATATCTTTCTACTTTTACAGCCTCAGCGACTGAACGGATAAAAAAATACACTAAAATGTCAACTTGTGTTTTGTTTTTATTACTGCCAAGCGAATGAATAGCCGTACCATTAAAGCAGTCCGCCACTGACCACGCTACAAACATATATTAGGAGCCGCCGACTACGCTACAGGTGTACATTTGAATGACAATACCACAAAACAATGAATAATTATCTCCCTTAGAGAATGAGTGTGTCCGTAGAGTGCCTCGTGATGTTACAGTTGGAAACTCCTTTTTGACCTCTTTTGTTCTTTGAATAGGAGAGACATTATCTCGGATCCAGGTCAGGGATTAGTAAAGCCTTGTGGTTATTTTACTCTCTCTCTCTCTCTCACTAAGTCAGCTGTTCTTCATTTTTACCTTTTACATACTGCTTGGTCATGGAACAATATGTGTATTATTTGCTATTGTGATATGTTTGTGTATTCTTTCTTATTATTACCATTGGGAAGTAAATTATATAAATAAAGGGTAAGATACTTCTGAATGTGAAAATGCATTTATCTCGTCTTTCCTTCTGTTGTGTATAGAACTTACACTCTGATAATTTAAATTGGGCGGTATGCCACTTGTTGCCACAACAAACATGGCGGACGCACGCAAATATTCAGTCTCGAGAAACCATTGGCCAGGAGAACCACGTGACCTGCTTAAAACTACGTCTCCGTTTGAATTTCGTCCCGCGTTTTTTGGAGCCGATTCCAAGACACGTATTTTTTATAAATACGTCGTCTTCAAACACTCTTCCTTTTTTACCCAATTTCTATTGCAGCGCTAACACACTCTCTCCAGTGTGACTCTCTTATTCACCAACAGACGTCAAAAGCCACAAAATGGATAAACCACACAAACCTTCTTTTCCTCAAAATATTTTGTCTATGAGACTTTTTCCAGCCTCGGAAACACTGTTTCAAACTACAGGAAGAAATGAACATTTAAAAATATGAAGTTGACGTGAATAGGACACTTTTATTATTTAACCCTTTCTGTATTATTTAACCCTTTCTAAAACAACTAAAGTTTTAGTCACACACACACACACACACACACACACAGGACTATTTTACGAACAATATAGAATAAGTAATATTGTAAATGTATCATTGCATATTTTGTTATGAATATATATTTGTTTTGTTTGTCGCCTTCTTTTGAATGTTCCTTTTGTCCGCGCCGTTTCATATCTTTACTCATTTACTACATTTGTCTTCCTGTGCCTATTTTACCTTTTTCCATATGCCTTTTTCCAAACATAACAAACCACAACATTAAATTTTGGGGGACTAAACATATCTACCAAATAACGTAACCCCCTACATGTGTTTAGGGTTAGTATATCACGGATATACCAATACTAATATTGATCCTTGATGAGTGAGAACTCGACTAATTATCTTCCTCAGCATTAAGCACAATTATAATTGTTCATTCAATTCTAAGAAAAATGTATTGTGGGAAATACTGAGAATTATTAATCCCAAAAAAACAATAGAGAAAAAATTTGCTAAAATAGACAGCATAATTTGGAATAATAATTTTTTTTCACTTCAAGAACAAAAGCAATATTTGACAATACTTCTTTACGGTGTATAGACAAGTGTTATTTTACCATCAACTAAAGCTTAATTAGTTCATGGGTTAAACTATCACGCCCATTTCCCAGGGATGTCACCAGTTGAATAATATCCAGAGTTCATTTTTTTCTTTTTATCAATGTGAAGTTTTATAAAATCTGCTTATTTCTTCCTTCACAAAAAAATTGTTTCCAGTCTTTTACTTTCAACAACGAAATTTGTATACACCCTACCCACATTTTAAATTGTTACGATTTAAATACGTTCTACAGTTGGTAGTACAAAGTATGCCTGTTGCAAAATTGGTGTAAGGATTTAAACACGTTCTAAAGTTGGTATTAAGGTTTAAATATATTATAAAGTTGGTCTTAGGAGTTTAACACGTTCTAAAGTTGGCATTGTGATTTGACTACGTCTAGAGTTGGCAGTATGATTTCAATATATTCTAAAATTCGAATTACGATTTAAACATAGTCTGAAGTTAATACTATGGTTTAAGCACATTATTTAGTTAGTGTTACGACTGAAGCACGTTTTTAAGTTGGCATTGCCATTTAAACACGTTTTAAAGTAGGCTGTATGATTTAAATGTATTATCACGTTGGTTTAATGATTTAAAACCGTTCTAAAGTTTTAGTTTAAAAAATTAGAAAAAAAAATGCTAGTTTCATCTTAATGAAAATAACTTTGCAAAGCAAATTATAAATGCTGAAGGATTTTTAAATTAAATGTTACACATTATCAATATATGCATATTATCAAATAATTAGATTTAGCTATTTAATTACACTTAACTTTCTTATGAATAACTTTATATTAACATACTTAAAATACTGGTGCTGTAACCATGGATGCAAATCTGAACCATATTATATTGAATCAAATTGTCGAAATCGTTTTTTGAATGATGGAGGTTTGTGTTGACGGGGCTTTTTTCGCCTTCACCCGAAGAAATGGATCAGTGACGTAACTGGAACTAACATCGTGTTTGACGTTGAAGCGGGTAATAGGAAACTCGGCCTTTTTGGAAGAAGACTTTGGTGGGAGCGGACCGCAGAAAAAGGAGCTCCGCGCTTGATCGCTGAGCGTGTGGTGTGAAGAAATTTTCCTCTGAATAGGAAAATTTCTAATGGCTGTCTGAGAGCCTAATGGGGTTTTTTTAGGTATCCTTTATCAATTGCTAAATCTTCTAGTCGAAAGGAGATATTTTTAATTGCTGACCCGAGGAAATTTCATCGAGTTTCAAATTCAATTGCTGAGTCTCCTAGTCAAAAGAAGATATTTATAATTGCTGAACGGAGGCAATTCTTTTCATTTGTTTTTTTTTACCGTGGAATTGCAATGTCGTTAACACAAAAATTATGAATGCAGAACACAAGGCTGGTTGGACATCTCCCCTTCAAGACTCTTCATAAAGGAACTTTCTAAGAAACAAATGGCTGAAATTTGTCTCAATACATTTCCTCTTAATCACAATTGCTGCTGTTGCTGTTCAACTGAAGATTTTACTGTCGTGAAGACTTCCATTTTTTAAAGGACAATTTTGAACCTGTAAGACTGTTTTAATTTTGAATTCTAACGAATTCTATTATTTCTTTGTATCCGTACCTCTGCTTTGTTCGTTGTTTTCGGCCCAAACCTTTTTCGGAGATTACTGTCTAGGGTTAACCTTTCGGTCATTCAACTGAACACAAAAGTGCAAGAATTTTAGCAGTATGTGTTTTCTTTCTTTTAATGAATTTGATATGCATGTTTCAGTTTTTTTTATCTGTAAATAAACAGAGTTTATTGGACGTACGTGTTACTTTTATTCCTGGTTTAATGTTGGAATTTTAAACTGATATACGTGAGGGTAGTTATCTTGTGGTTAAAGAAGATCGTAAGTTATCTCCCTTACAGTGTGGTTGTTTTTTTTTTTTTTGTTTTTTTTTTGTTGTTGTTTTTTACGTTGAAGGACTTGTTTCCTGTGTTATTTTGTAAGAAACATAATCCTTTAAAAATCCATAGTGTACGGTCTCTTATTCCACACTTGCAAACATTCATAGTTACTTTGGATGATCATATAAAAATAATCCATAACTAAAAATTTGTTCTATCCAGTGGTTTTATAATAATAACTTATCTGTTATAGTTTCCTAGAAATAGAGGCATTAGTTTTGGAGCACCAATCGTATTTATTCTGATCAAAAAATTTTTTTTAGATTTAATTAAATCTATACATTCTGTGTATAACTATCAAGGTCCATTCGTTCATTATTTTGTTTCAAAAAAAAAAAAAAAAAAAAAGAAAAAAAAAAAAGAAAAAAAGTAAATAAAGTCTTTGTTGTTTAATCATCTCTGCACCGTTACTAATTACAATCAAGAAAATCATTGGTAACAATAGAAAAAAATCACTGAAACGTCAATTATTGTGTTGCATGACCAACATGAAAATTCACTGCATACTATGGAGGAATGCTAATATTCGTAGAATATAGAAGAAGAATTTCATAGCTTTTCTTGGTGTGTATGATCATTAGGCTAGATTCTGAAAAAGTTTAGAATATGTACGAAAATGATTCTATCAACAAAAAAAAAAATAGATAAAGAAAAAAGTATGACAATCTATATCGAAAGAAAAAAAGAAAGAAAGAAAATTCTACTAAGATTTTTTGAGTTTAGATATAAGAAATTCTACCTCTCGAATCTTCGATAATTATATTTTTTGAGCTCGGCATTCTACAGGTCACAGCCAGGAAAAAGAAAAACTAAGATTTAGAGTTAAAGCTATTCCAACAATCTTGCATTTACCAGTTGTTTCATGAAAATCGGAAGTTAGTTAAAATAATTACATCAGCTACTTGATAGAAAAAAAAAAGAAGAAATCAAATGATTGATTTTAACGTCTAGGTTTATTTTATGCCCAAAGGTTAGCGTTCATTGTGTTGTTTATACTTACATCTTTGTGTAGTTGTTTCTTAAGAGTTTTTCGTTGTTTTGTTTTTGGACGCGGTCCGATCAGTTATGAATATTTTTTTAACCATCTGATTGACCAATAGATGAGAACCTAAGAGTTACAACCACTCCAAGTCAGAGTGGATCCATGAGTAATGCCAATGAAGTTATACTCCACATTCTCTTGAGATCCAGAACTAGAGTATCACCATCAGATTCAGTTTACTGTCATTCCCAAGGCACCTGGTTTTTAGCAGAGAGAGTCTTACTTCTGTGCAAGGGAAAAGTCAGTATATTCTAATCTCCACGAACAAAGTGAACCTGGGAGTAATAGCTATGAAGGTGTATTGAAGTCTCACCATCAGATACTGTTTAGATGCACAAGAAATCTTTTTTTTTTTTTTTGGATTCTAAACCACACCGACAGTAAATCTGGGAGTAATGGCATTGAAGGTGAACAGGAGTCTCACCATCAGATACAGTTTAATAACTAAGAAATCCTTTTTTGGGGATAGTCTTACCCCTTTGCAAGAGATATAGCCAGGGTATTCTTAGCCCAATAAACGGAGTGAACTTGGGAGTAATGCTAATGAAGATGTCCTGGAGTCTCATCCTCAGATACAGTTTAGATACCCAAGAAATCCTTTTTTGGAGGTGGGGTTTTTACCTCTTCGCAGAGGATATACTTAGTGCATTCTCAGCACTCCCCACTACTGTAGGGTAAGATAAAGGAAAGACTAAAAAATTAATAAGGATCAACAAGAATGTCATCTTTATGAAATTGGGCATTGCACCATTTCTGTGTCAGTGAATGTCCTTTGCTATCATCTGAGACAATGAATTGAGCCATTGTTAAGGTCTCATAGAAGTTTTAAAAAATTCTGAAGTTTTTGATGATTTCTTTTAGTAGTGATGTTGAAGTATTTTGAGGTTGCCTATTCAACAGCCAATGCTTCTTTATAGCAACGTCTGATGCTATTTGTTATATTACTATTTTGTTTACATATTTATAGCATAGTCATATTAGTCTTAGGTTCACATTTATTAAGTTCTTCTAGGTATATGTTCTTTGTTAGTCTTTTTTTTTTTTTTACATTTGATTATAAAAATTTAATTTTAAAAAAGAAGGCTGATAAATGGAACCGCTAGGTATTCAAACATTTTTTGAGGCAGATAAGAATGCCATTTAAGTTATGATAATATTCCAGCAAAGATCTTAAAAACACATGGAAAAAAATGAAACGAGACAAGAATTGAAGAAGAAAAAAAAGAAAGATGGAAAAGAAAAAGAAAAGAAAAACACAAAAAGAAAAAAAAACATGGTTTAACTAAATATAATCGAATTTATGTTAATTTGAAATTGCTACAACCTTTACAAATACTCTTACGGTTGATATATATATATATATATATATATATATATATATATAGATAGATAGATAGATATACAAATCATCACTTTCCAAAAAGCATAGACAAACATTGGCCAACCTAACCCAAAACCCGAATATATAGATATATACACCTATGAAAAAACACAAGGTTTTCAGAGGTTGATTTTATTTGCCAAAATTAAACATTTTAATTTCTGTACATTTTCAAACTGTCATATATATGACCATATATATTTATATTAGTGTGTTGCACTGATATCGTAAATTATTTAGTTGCGAGTTCTATGCTGTGTAAATCTTCCCAGTTTTCATTTATTAAGCTAACTTTAGTTTGGTATAAAGCTTAAAGTATGATGCACTTAGTGAGAATAAAACTCACAGTGGTCTGCTTGACTAAGCCACAAACTATTATATCAAATAAGCCATCAAGTCTAAAGTATCCAAGTTGGATTAGTCGAGCAGACCTTTGCATACAGTCAATAAAGTTAATATAGTCAGTTACTTGAAAATGCGGGAAAATTTCTCTTCAAATTCATTAATCAACAAAAGAAACAAAACGAAGAAAAAAAAATAGAAAAGAAAAATCTCGACATGATTAACACTGAAAAATATTGCTAAAGCTTATTAAGGAATAAAATTAAATGCTGACCTACCTTTTAACGTCACGTGAGGCTCACAGATATCCGCGGAGAATACATTTAATCCAAATAATACCAAAAGAAGAAGGAAAGAAGTCCCGAGAGAATTCAAAGTTATGTGTTTAGACATTGGTAGATGTGGTCGGGCAGTCATGATGGCTTGCATCCTTTGTACTGCAGTAGAAATGGCAATTGAAGAAGCAATACGGTCGGAGTTGTCGAATTAAAAAGGGGGAAAAAGGGGGAAATTTTACAAGGCAGAAGAAGAGGGCACACAATTGAAAGCCGTTACAAGAAAGAAGAAGACAGACGATGTCAGCACATCCCTCTTTGAGCACTATCGGCTAGGCAGGGCTGGCTGGCTGGCTGTCCACTTTAGGCCGTGGAGAAATTCCTTCAGGGTGACAGGGGACGTGTAGATAATGCCCCAGCTGAAAATAGAAGAAAGATAGGTTAATACCTTGCTCAAAGGTATTAGTGCAAAGTCAAAGTAGAAAAAAGCGAACGAAAATTGCCCAGTCAGTTGGGGGTGTAGAATACATTGCCTGAACCTCTGCAGAGGAGTACAACCCCCACAACAAGTGTCCTGGATATGAAACTAAACAATCTGATGATGAGGTTCCAGTAATACTTGAGCTTTGCGGAATGCGGAGCACCCCTTCATTACCATTTCTCCCAGGTCCACTCTGGCCCAAAGTGGTAGCACCTGATAGGGCTAAATAGAACTAAACTGCGTACTTATGCTTAACTGAATTGTTTGAAATGGAACTGTTTCGACATTGAAAGTGCACTTACTCTAAACTGAATTGTTCGAAATAGAACTGTTTTGACATTTAATTGTGTGTAAACGGAAACTATACTTATACTGAACTAAATTGTTTGAATCAGGACTGTTTGACTAAACTGAATAGCTTGAAATAGATATGTTTTTTACAATTAAAATATGCACTTATGCTAAACAGAATTGTTTTGAATAGAACTGTTTATTTGTATACTAATGGATTTGGCATTAAATAACCAACAAGGGTTGATATGTGATAAAACCCAAACAAACAAGCAAATGAGAAAATTTGAATGTAAGTAAAAGGAATATCAAATTTTAATATTGCTGAAACATGAAAGAGGATACATCTAAAAAGTGTGCTTGGAGAAGAGATGGGCTCATGCCTTTCTTAAAGGTATTAGTGTGAAGTGTCATAAAATCAGCCTTGTTCTTAATTTCAATGTGGATCATTAATTTCATTTTCTTTGATAGTAACCAATAGATCAACAAAACCTCAGTCTATATGTAGTTCCTTAAAAATCAGAAAGAAAGGTATTGTCAATGGTCAGGAATTAAAAAAAGCCTTATCAGAAGAACAGAGCTATTTTATGTAAACACAGTATTGCCCATAAATAATCACACACCAAGCAAGAATTTTTTCATAAAAAGTTAATTTTCTTTACCAAAGAAACCAGCATTTTATCATTTTTAATGGAAAAATATACAATTAAAACCAATATTTACAGTTATGATTTATAACCTAAAATGTAACTCAGTAATAAAATATATGAATGATTTGGTTTAGTTGGTTTTTATGGCATATTAACCATTGTAGGTTATTTAATACCCAATCCCACTTATACATATATATTAGGCCTAAGATTTGTAAACATTTTGTTGATAATATTTTTAAATGAGCCTGAAATCATTTTTTTGCATACAGTTAAATGGTTTCAAGTATTGCTATTTAATATCAATAATTCTGTTTACTACAGAGAATTATGTGGTTACAAGTATTGCTATTTTATAGTTATCATTCTATTTAACAGTCAAATAGTTTCAAGTATTGCTATTTATTACTAACAATTCAATTAAATATCATTTCTTTATATACAGTTAAATGATCAAAGTCATTCATTGACATACAGTTTAAATGGTTCAAAACAGTTCTATCTGACCCTTAGATTGAACCCAATCAGGTGCTACCTCTCCAGATCAAAGAGAACCTGGGTGCAATGCAAATGAAGGGGTACTTTACATTTTCCAAGAGCTCCAGGACTGGAGCCACACCATCAGATGCAGCTTAGTGTCATATCCGTTGTAGAGTGGGGGATTATCCCTCAGCAGAGATCCAGTTGATGTATTCTACAGCCTCAGCTGACTGGAATGTAATTTCATGGATGTTTAGCAATCCAAAAATAAGTATATTATAAGTATTATACATATTTATGAAAATCTTTTTTTGGTTACCAAGTTTTAATATTGTATCATTTGGTTATAAATAATATCTAATAATTTTCGTTTTGATTGTATAACGTTCCACTATAAATAATGAAAACCTGATATCTTTACTTTCAAAGAAAATTAGCATTTTGTTAAACAGTGGTTGGCCTTATAATATTGATTAAAAAAAAAAAAAAAAAAAAAAATGGAAGTAAA
>OY757920.1:40248773-40318773 GCA_963585895.1 Sepioteuthis lessoniana
AAAGCTCCATCATTAGTGAAACCTCACCATCAGATTGTTTAGTGTCATATTCACGACACTCATTGTGGTGGGGTATTAGCCCTTTGCAGAGATACAGTCGGTGTAGTTTACAGTCCTGGCCAACTAGGCAAATATGTAGTTGTAGCATTTCTAAAACTTTCAACAACTATCTTTAAATAAATGCTTTTTTTTTCAACATTAGAATTGTTGATTAACACTCTTTTACATAAATCTAGTAAGTAAGTAAAGTTGGCGACTGTAGACGAGGGAGACCCAAAGGCTCCCTTTTCAATAGCTACAACACCAACGTGTAGGGGATGGCGCTATTCCTTCCCCTGGATTGCTCCACTTTAACCTTGATACATACCTTATAATGCTGAGTGTTAAGCAAGGAGGCATCAAGTAGCATTTTTTGTCTTTGGTATTACTCAACATAGGATTGAGCCCTGGTCTCCCAGGTCATTGGCGAACACTCATCTCACTAGACCAATGAGTCAGTTATCAACCATTGTGGGTTATTTAATGCTAAATCCATCCTACTAGAAATATAGTATTCACACTATTTAACCTATAGCTGGAAGCATAAAAGGGTTCATACCTTTCCCAAAGGTGAACACAAGTTTAAACTCACAAACTATGACATTGCTATCAAACTGGTGAGTGATTATGTCACAAAGACTCCCCCAATTTATTCCAGGTTTGCTTTCTTTGTTGAATGGCATATCAACTTCCATGGGGTATATTTGTTGTATAGCCGCATACATATACATATATATGCGTAACATAATCAAACACAACGATGACTTCAATGAACAAACAAACCTACTTCTTTATAAAAATATATCTCTCACACTTTATTCTTGAAAGGGTTGATGTTGGTTGTGTGTGAGAGATAAGCTTGACACAAGGACAGACTGTTATTTTGACCCAAAGTTCTTCTGACCATAGCAGCACTTTCTCATCTTGGCTGGGTTGCTCAACCATGGGTCACTAAGAGCCCAAAGCCCTCTGTCTGCCGCTGGCTCTCAATTCAGCATCATGTCTCCAACTGACTCAAGCCGTCTGTGTGCTGGTTATATAATTGTTTAATGCCCACCTGCTTCCACTTATTTACACAGGTGCATCTCTTGATTGACGGCTTGGTCGAGGGTCAATATGTTACATATTATGCAAAGGCCATGTAAAGGGGCATTAGTTGTCATATGTAATCCACTGCTTATGGCTACAGAGTTTCACACCTTTCTGAAGGGAATTAGTTCAAAAGTGACTGCATTAGCAACAGTGAAGTTTGAACTTGCTTAATATGTTATTGTACTCCAGTATATTAGCCATTCTTCCGCAAGAATTCTCACTTACATTGTTTGAGACTCATTAATATATTTCAGTTCCTATATATATTAGCGAGATGCTGACATACATGATCATGGAAAGAAATTTCTATTATAATATTTGTCATTATATATATATATTTGTATAGACACACACATGTGTATGTGTGTATAGATGTAACTAATCAGAACTTTAAAAAAAATTCTAAATTACTTAAAAAGTAATTTAAATATCCTGTCAGTATCTTTGCAATTTCTTTCGTAGGTGTGGCTGTTGTCTCTGTGACTGTCTTAGCTTCAAGTCCATCTTAAAAAAAAATCAATAAAGCATCTTTCTTTACTTTCAATTTTTCTTCAGAGTAGTGCAGTTTGCTACAAATGTTCAGCCTCTTAGAGAATCAATCAACAGATGTGATATTTCATTTGATTTTTTAGACAAGTTGAGATATCAAAGATCACTGTTATTTATTGTAATTCTGATCTGTTGTGTTTCTTTCAAATATTTTAAAATTAGAACTATTGCAGTTACTCCATCATTAGATTAGGGATACTAATGCAAAAAAAATTACTCTTACTTGGAAGTGATTTTATTCATTTTCTATTATCATTAGGGTAAGTATCTGAGTTTCACATGCCTGATCTTTTGGTGTAATTGTATCCTGCATGTCCGAAGCAGTGAATTTATATATATATATATTTCTTGTTTTTTAGTTTCTTTGTTTACTGTCATATCATATTGTGGGTTATTTAAAGCACAAGCCATGATCAGTAGTAATAAGATTTAGCCCATTACTGAACTTTGAGCTCGTTTACTTTAAGGCTAAAATCCAACACTTAAACCATGGGGACTCTTCTTATAAATATTCACACTCACACAAAAATACATATGGATATATACACAGATTCACACATAACTCTGTGTGTGTGTGTGTGTATATATATATATATATATATATATATATATCCTTATATTATTGAGGGGGGTGTCCTCATGGAGTAATGGTTAAAGCGATGGACTGCGGAATCATAGTAAGTGAGTTTGTACTCCAGTCGCGTTACTACTTTTGGGCAACTACTCATGGGAAAGGTATGAACCCCCTTATCCTCCCAGCTATGGGTTAAATAGTAACACTACTGTTCTTCTAGAAAAATGGTTTTGGCATTAAATAACCTACAAAGGTTGATATGCCAATAATCAAAGAAACCAAACCTTATATTATCCAACACTAAGTCAGCTGATGATGGGAACGATTCTATTTTCGGATTTTCTTTCTACAATATCCATATAATTTAAAATCCAATATAAAGTAATAAATTAAATTGCAGAGCAAATAATTTCATATAAAAGAAACACATTTAAACATTAATAATATTTATTTCAGCAGACCCTGTATTGATAAAATGTTAGAGTTGCATCTTCAGACAACGAAATAATTATTTCTTTGTCTGAAGATGCAGATCAGATCTAATTTTTAAAAAATATAGGGTCTGCTGAAATAAATACTATTGCGAAAAATAATAATTTTTAAAGGTTTTTCTTTTATATGTAATAAATATATATATATATATATATATATATATATGTATATGTATATATATATATATATACAAAAATGTGAGTATCTATATATGTAAACACTTACACATTCACACGATTATATATTTATATATATTTACGCGCACACACACACACACACACACAATCGATCTTATATATTCATGTACACAGATATTTGCATACAATCATGTATCCCTTTAGCTGTGGGTTGAATATTAATCCTATCATTCTGTATAAATATAGCATTTGCATTAAATAACCCACAAAAATTAATATGCCATTAAAACAAAGAAATCAAACCAAATCATATATATATATATATATATATATATATACACAGACACACAGAGACAAAATCATTTAAGGGTCACTAAATCTCACCTAGAAAGAACAGCTGCCATTGCTGAATATTTTTATTGCGTCAAAACACACCATTACTTCATAAAAAAAACTAGGGAAGCTAATTCAGATTTCTGTTTTTATTTCTGAGCAGGCAAGGTCCATAGAAATGTGGGAGGTGTGTGAAAAATCTTAAATTTGTGGGAGGCTTAGAACAAATTGATTTTCTAGATTAATGCAGTGAGTTTGATTCTTGCAAGTTGCTTCACTACTGTGATTTCGTGTCGACCACAAAGCTATGATATAGGGGCGCTCATGGTTCAATGGTTATTGTCATTAGAACTGGACATGGTTTTTCACATAGTGCTAATAACCTTCAGAAAAATATGCATCCAATTATTCACTCTCCAGCTATGGGTAAATAGTGGGGCAGACTGGACTTTTAAATCTTGCTATGACAACTTGTCTAGGTAAAGGTGTACTCTGAATAATAGTCTGTAAAATTCTGTTAAAAATTGATATTGTGTCTCATCCTTTTCATAGTGGAGGTGTTTGTGGTTACATAAATTATGTTCAAGTAAATACTCTAGGGGTACAAATAGAAGTCTTATTGATACATCTATAATTTTGAGAGTTTTATTCTCACTTGGTATCCTTCTCTACTGAGATTTTGTGCTTGTGGAAGAGAAATCTTGCAAATAATTATTCTTGAAATCATAAGGTCTGTTTAATGATACTGTTATCACCTTGATATTACTTCATTAACACAACATGTAAATTATGAACACTTCTACTTATAAGAGAGGAAAAGAAAAAATTGTTTTATCTATAAAAATAGCTTTTGATTATAAACTTAATCTGACTCAGAAAAATTGAAAAGCATGAGTTAGGCAGTTAGTTACTTATTTGACACGTGTTATACTTCCGTTTACAATTAGGTACACAAGCCAGGAAGACTTGACCTCTATCTTTTTGTGCCGGTGACCTGATGAGGAATATCCTGCCCTTTATTAATGATATTAGTCACACCTACTTCAAAGCAAAATTCATGAGGAAACGAATAGATGCTTCACAAAGGGTTTTTTTTTTAATAAATAGCCCTTTGAAAAAAAGTGCACTAAGAGAGGAGGACAATGTTTTAATGACTTTGCATTATATAAAAGGTACATAATTTAAGCTTATATTCAACTGGATTTAATTTGTGGGCTTTTTGCTGGCTAAAATATAATAGATATTTTATAAAAGAAACTTGTAAAAAATTAGTTGTGAATTGAATCAAAATTTACAGAGTAAGCTGAAGATGACTAGTTTTGGAAATGTAAAGTACTGTGACTGGAATATAAATTACAATAAAAATGCAATAAATAGTATAATTTTTACTTCTGCAATTTACGAAAAAAACGTCTGTTATTGAAATGACCCACAAATCATATGCTACATAAATGAACTTCAAATCACCTAGTACAGAAATGCTGTGCAAATCATTTAGTATAGAAATGCACTGAAAATCACTTTGTACAGAAATGAACCGCAAATCACCTCAAACAGAAATGCATTGAAAATCATTTAGTAAAGAAATGAACTGCAAATCACCTAGAACAGAAATGCATTACAAATCATTTAGTACAGAAATGAACCGCAAATCACCTAGAACAGAAATGAACTGCAAATCACCTCAAACAGAAATGCATTGCAAATCATTTCGTACAGAAATAAATCGCAAATCACCTAGAACAGAATTGCATTACAAATTATTTAGTAGAGAAATGAACCGCAAATCACCTCAAACAGAAATGTCTTACAAATCATTTAGTACAGAAATGAACCGCAAATCCCCTAGAACAGAATTGCATTACAAATTATTTAGTATAGAAATGAACAGCAAATCACTTTGTACAGAAATGAATTGCAAATCACGTAGTATAAAAGTGCAATGCAAATCATCTAATACAGAGATGAACTGCAAATCACTTTGTACAGAAATGTAGAGCAAATCATCTACTTCAGAAATGAAGTAAAAATCACCTCTAAAAAAATTCAACCTCAGCTTTATACAAAAATGTATTCGTGATAATTTAAAAGAAAAATCCAACATTACCTTGTCAGCAGGGCTTAGAAAACACAGGTTGTATACTAAAAATATCTTCTATTTTGCACAATATAAGATATCTATTTTTCAGCACATATAATTTTTGGCATTGGCCAGGTCTCATCATTACAAAGGTTTCCTGAGTTTGATGCTAAACTTGTTTACAGATTATTATTAAAGAGGAATTGTTTCTTGAAACCATATAATTGCTTGCAAAAACAGCTGACTTTAGTATTAAATAATCCAACAATGATTAGCCTGTCGAATCAACCAATCAAGGTTGTCAGATTAATTGAATACAGTTCAAAATTTAAGTTATATTGTTTTCTTTCTTTAATGACATATCAATCTTTGTTGGTTATTCAATATCAAAGCCATCCTTGCAGAATTGTAGAGGAACTATTTTACCCACAGTAAGTGGAGATAAGGTATTCATACCATTTATGTTATGTTATACTACTTTGTTAAATAGTATATCAACCTTTGTGGGTCATGTAATGCCAAAGCTATCCTTGTAGAATAATAATAGCGGTAACTATTCAACCCATATCTTGCAGGTTCATGCCGTTCACAAGGCTATTCGTCTGAAAGTGATCAGAACAGTATGACTAGAGTTTAAACTAACTTACTGTGATATTGCAGTCCAACACATTAACCACTAAGCCACTGGTATTTACTTTGATTGAACTAATAAATAATTCATCTGTATGAATCTAAATTGCACTAGTTATGCATTACGAGCTTTGCAGGCAACATAATTCTGTATATAGATTTCTTTTTACAAATTTTCACATCAGAGAATCAGTCTTTCATGTTATTTTTATTCATCCCCTTCCTCACACTCTAAGAATTCAACAAAATGCTCTTCCTAATTCCAAGCTTTGTTTTCTTTCATTACATGATTAATCAGCAGCTGGTTCCAAATTTATTCCCAGACATCCTTGCTGCAGTTATGATGAATTCATTGCCCTCGTGTAACAGTGACACCACAGATTTTTGAATTAAATATTAATACAAAAATTTCTTCCTTAGAATATCCCATTTGAGAAAACATCATTCATTTGATGAAAACGATTCTGCTTATATTATGATGAGTATTAAGCAAGACTTGCCAATCAATTCTCTGTGAATTTGATCCTCACTAAGTACCTCACTGCTGGAAGCATGGAATCTTTTGACTCTCTCTCTCACTATCTGTTCGTTTTGAACATGGCTCTTAGTAATTCTATTAGATATCTTGTATTTGCTAAGAACTGATGAAATTTAAGTTTTTGCTGGTTGGCCAACTCTGATGTGGGCATATGTAGGAGTCCATTGAGGAACATCACTTATCAGTTAGTTCTTGCTTCCCTGGTGGAGCCTCACATGTCTCCTTTACTTGGATGGTTTGTGAGATGTGAGGTAAGTATTCGTAAAGCTGTTGCGTTAAAGGGTGTTGCTTGCAGGATTTTTTCCAAACAGCATGCAATATCCTTGGGTAGTTCTCATTTAGCTTTTTCTCCGAGTGTTTCAATAAAGACAAAGTGATGTGACCATACAGTAGTACTGACACTGTTAAAACTTAGAAGATTTCCTGTTTTATTTTACTAGAGAGACCAGATTTACATATGGTTGTTAACCTGCCAATACCAGTCCATACTTTATCTGGTCCAGTTGGCTGGGGCTGTAGAAAACACCAACTGTGTCTCTGCAGAGGGGTAAGACTTCCCCGATGAGTGTCTTGTATAGAGCACTAAACAATCTGATGATGAGGCTTCAGTAATGCAGGAGTTTTGGGGAATGCAGAGTACCTCTTCATTTCCATTTCTCCAAGGTCCACTCTGGCTCAGAGTGGTCACACCTGATAATGTCCTATCTATAGCTCAAATAGAACTAAACTGTGTAATTACGATAAACTGGATTGCCTAAATTAGAACAGTTTTTACATTTAACTGTGTGTAAACAAAAAACTGTACTTATGCTAAACTGAATTCTTTGAAATAAAACTCTTTGATCATTTTAAATGTGTGTAAACAAATGACTGATGTTTAATTTAATACATAGTAATACTTGGTACCATTTAACTGTTGACATGCTAAACTGAATTGGTCGAAATAGAACTGTTTGATTATTTAACTGTGTGTAAACAAAAAATTATGTGCCTAAGCTAAACTGAATTTTCTGAAATAGAACTGTTTATATGTATGAATATGGATTTGGCATTAAATAATCAGCAATGGTTGATGTGCCATAAAACCAAACTGAGCTTTATCTATGTGTATGTCAATATTGCTTTCTGCGCAGTTGATGATTGGTCTTCCAGCAGCTAAAAGCTTGTTGTTTATTTGATTTTAAAGTCTGTCATTTTTTTTCTTTTTTTGTAAGCATTTATATTATTTCAAATATCTAATCATAGTCATTGGTTAGCAAAAATAGTTTCTGTTAACAATTCTAAATAGAAATGATTTGCACTGTTATATGTTTTCAAGCATTCCTATCTAATACTTGGTTTTGTTTTAGGTTACATTATCTTTAGTCATATGTTTGACAGCATATCAACTCCTTATTTAAAACTGTGTTCATTTCGAAATGTTTGACGGTAATCATATCTAAATTTGTACTGTTACATTGCATTTTTTATTGCATTTTTATTTTCTATGATCATTCATCCGCACACAGTCATATCAAATATTCCTATCTAATCCAAATAATTTGCCCCACATTGTTTGGTTTTAGGTATTCCAATGTAATACTGTTAATTTATACATAATATATGGTTTCAAGTAAATATAGCTGTTTAATATTAATAATTTGCTTGCAAATAGTTATATGATTTCAAGTAAATATAGCTGTTTAATAATAATTATTTGTTTGCAAATAGTTATGTGATTTCAAGTAAATATAGCTGTTCAATAATAATCATTTGTTTGCAAATAGTTATATAGTTTCAAGTAAATAATAATAACCCTTAAGAAATAATTATTGCTTCAAGTGACTATTCTTAGTTCAAATAATTTGCCCTCAGTCATAGGGTATTAAGTATTTCTATCTAATACAAATAATTTTTAAACATCTATTTAACCAATAGATGGAACCCTAATTAGTATTCTTACTTTGAGTTAGAGTGGACCTGTATATAATAGCAATGGAGGGTTTGGTTTCTTTGTTTAATGGCATATTAACCTTTGTGGGTTATTTAATGCCAAAGCCATCCTTGTAGAAAAAGTCATGGCAAGTGGAGATAAGGGGATTTATACTTTTCCTAATGGTATTAGTCTGAAAGTGAACATAGAAAGACTGGAGTTTGAACTCGCTTACTATTACAGTCTAGAATGTTAGCCATTATGCCTTGGAGACTTCTCTGCAGCAATGAAGAGGTAACTCTACCCTCTACAGGGCTCCAAAACTGGATCCTCACTACCGTTCATGGTTTAATCATATTTACCAACCCCTCTGCTTGGGCAGGATGTGACACAAGGTCAATTTTTAAGCAAAGTTTAACAGGTTTAATTTCAGTGTTTTCCATCTCCTAGACTAGTTGCCTCACCAAGGCTGAAGAATCTAGTCTGCCCTACTATTTACCCATAGCTGGAGGGAGAATATTTGGATTAACACCTTTCCCAAGGGTATTAGTGCTATGTGAAATGCTATTAGTCTTGGCCAGGATTTGAACTCGTGTTGCTGTGTCCATTTCCTAGGACAGTAACCATTACACCACGGGCACCATTCATGGTTTAATGTCACATCCAGAACATCCCTGTGGGTGATCTGATCTCTATGCAGAGAAAGCTGTTAGTATATTCTAAGGTTTGCCAAAAGGATAAATGCTTTCTATGGTGTAATGTTTGGTGCATTAGACTGATAGAGTACTGTTAGTGAATTTTATTCTCAATGGGCACTCATAATTTGAGCCTTGAGTCAAACAAGCTAAACTTAGAAACAACCTAATTCAGATAAATATAGAACTATAGTGCATTTATAAAAAACAACTTTCTTTCTGTTTCTTTTAAAGATTTTCCTTATGTTCTGAAATACTTGAATATAGTTTTGTAATTTCTAATTCATTCTCAGGGTAACAATGTGTCAAGGTTAAGGCATTAGAAGTTGGGGAGTATGAGAGGGGGGTTTCAAATGTCGCCATGAAGCCTGGCGACTGGTTTTCCTCAATGTGCATCCGCATCTGAATATGGATATTATGATGCATTTCCTTATTTTAAGGGTAACTCTAAAAAAAGCTGTGTTTTTTTTAAAATCTACTTTGGAGTGAAACAGTTACAAATTTACCAAGCAGGAAATGTAGGTGGGTTTGGGGCAGGTTTTATTTGTCGAGGAGGGTGTTACAGAGCTAAAATTAAACCAAGGTGTACTAAATAAATAATAAAGGAAAACCTTAAAAGTTGAAGCATGAATTTTCTGTCATAACATGGCATGTTATGGGCTTCATATGAAAATGGAATTAAAAGACATAAACATTGAGAAGTGCTGAGTTTAATGTATGTACTTGCCATCACTAACCATTACACATCAATGAAATCTCTTTAACGTTTGCTGCCCTGTATCCCTTGCAGAGAGGTAAGACAACCTTCACAAAAAGGGTATGACACTAAACTATATCCAATGATAAATCTTTAGTTCAGGAGATTTGTGAGAGTGTGGATTACTCTTTCATTGTTATTACTCCCAGAACCACTCTGATCCAGAGTGGTAGCACCTATTAGAGTCTCATCTATGAGTCAGATTGATCTGTTTAAAAATTATTTGCATTCAATAAGACTGTGTGTAATAAAAAAAACAAAAAAAAAAATCCTAAAAAGCATCCAGCCAAAAATTTGAATATAAAAATACAATGAATATATTTCCCAAACATGTTGGCATGAAATAACCCTAGACAGTTTGAAATGCTGTTAAAATCAAACAATCAACCTAATGTCGGTGAGAATATATCTTTTTGATGATCCCCCAAAATTTAAACCAAAATCATCAGGGGCCTTATAGACTGATAAATAATTTCGTTTTTTTTTAGCTTTTATATCATATGATTTGTATGCAAATAGCTGTAGATAACATTTTTTTGTACCCTGTTAAATGGTTTTAAGTATTGCTATGTAACACTAATAATTATTTTTGACCCATGAATGAGACCCTACTAAGTACTACCACTCCAAGTTAAAGTGGTCCTGGGAGTAATGGTAATGAAGAGATGCACCACATTACTCAAAGCTCATGGACTAAAACCTAACAGTCAGATCATGTTTTGTGTAATACCCAGGACATTAGTTCTATTTGACCCACGGATGGAACCCTAACAGTTTCTCGCACTCTGCGTTAGAGTAGACCAGGGAGTAATGGCAATAAAGAGGTTTTCCACATTCTTCAAAGCTCCAGGACTGGACCCTCACTGTCAGATGCCGTTTAGTGTCATACCAAGGACATTGTACCAGTTCAAGCAATGTGTGAACAGCAAAAACAAATGTCTGAATAATTCCTTGAGTGTTTTATTTGCGTTCTATATGATGTGTGGCTGGACGCACTTGTGGTGCAATAGCTATCATAAGAAATCGATAGAGCAATCAGAGTTCAAATACTGGATGAGGCAGTTTACCTTTCACATAGCACTAATACACTCAGGAAAGTTATCAATCCAACTCTTCTCTCTCCAGCTTTGGATATTTCAAAAAATTCAGTTTAGCATAAGTACGCAGTTTAAATGTCAAACAGTTCTATTTCAAGCAATTTAGTTTTGCATAAGCTCACAGTTTAGTTTTATTTGACCCATAGATAGGATCCTATCAGGTGCTACCACTCCTGGCCAAAGTGGACCTTAGAGCAATGGCAATGAAGGAGTACTCCGATTTCCCCAAAGCTCCAGCATAACTGGAATCTCACCATCAGATTGTTTAGTGTCCTATCCAAAACACTCATTTGTAGGGGGGAGGTCTTAGCACTCTGCAGAGAAGCAGTCAGTATATTCTCCAGCCCTAGCTGACTGAGCAACCAATAATTTTTAATTTTATGGTGAAACACAAGGTTGTGCAAGTGCAGTATACTCTATTGCAACTTTATGTGATGTTTTCTTGTTTCTTAAACTAACTATTGGCCCCAAGACTAAGATGTGATAATATCCAACTTCTTGTTATATAAAAAGGGAAGTTTTGGAAAACTGGTTGGAGTTTAGAAGTATGGTTCCTCTACCAAAGACATTAGATATCAAGTTTTCCCCTTGTGTGAAAAGTTTAAATTATGCTGAATTAATAGTAAGTTTCAAATGATATTGGAGGACATCCGCTGCCACTTTCCTGGGGTTAGAGGTAAAAGGGTACATTTATTTCTAACTGTCAACTCGGCAACAAGATAACGATTCCACTTGTGCAGAAGGTGCTGCACTATTCATAGAGAAGCCTTGATCTTTGGCCTCAGTAGGTTTCACCTTTCAACCAACCCCTTTACTCTTGATAAGGTCTAGTCCAGGCGGGAGAAGATGACCTGATGATCTTGGAAAGGGAATCAAATGTCCATAAAATATATGCTCTGAAATGACCAAAACACACACGCATAATGTTTATATATATATATATATATGTATATATATATATATTTAATGAATGTACAGATCTAGATTTCTCTAGAATAGACATGATTAATGACTCTCAGTGACAATCAGTTTCTTTCCTATGTAATCATCTAATGAAGAGTATATATATATATATATATATGTATATAGAAGGTGGGGTGAAAAGTTCATATGATATAGCAGTATCAATACAACCGCTGCCTGGAAGAAACTGCGTTTCATTTTATCGGTCAGGTCTGATTTCCATATGATCGAGAGCCTATTGATATCGACAAACTTGGGTTTGCTGAAAACTGGCATTCAAAAAGTTCTGGCAATTAGTACTGACATGTCTTGATGGAATCTAGTTGGCAGTCTGGATATGATCCTTAGAATATATAAGTTGTTCAGATAAGTATATTTTAATTTTAAATTTTGAAATTTAAAAAAATATAAAAAGAGTAATGATCCATTATAATAATTTTTTGATCCCTTCAAATGAGAACACTTATTCAAGTTGGATTCATTACTCAACCTTAACAAAATAATCAAGAATATATTCTACTCACTTATTTTTTGAATATCATTTTTCTTATCAAAAACATAAAAGTGAATATTAATCACATATTGAATACAGTTAAAGTTTCAAATTCAAATAATGGTTTGGCATTAATTCTATATATAAAAATCATTGTATATGATTTTATAAATTTGATTCTTTAATTCATCCACAAGCATCAATATTTGAACATATATAAGTGCTTGTGTGTGTGTGTGTGTATATACATCGGGACATTGGCCCAGCGGTTAGAGTGTTCGCCAATGGCCCGGGAGACCTGGGTTCAATCCCAGGTCGAGTCATACCAAAGACTTTAAAAATGGTACTTGATACCACCTTGCTTAACACTCAGCATTATAAGGTACGGATCAAGGGTAAAGTGGAGCAATCCTGGGAATGGAGTAGCGCCCTCCCCTACACCTTGGTGTAGTAGCTATCGAAAAGGGAGCCTTCGGGTCACCCTCGACTATGGTCGCTAACTTTACTTTACTTATATATATATATATATATATATATATATATGTATGTATTTATATATATACACGCACCACACATACATACAAAAGGGTTTATGTCCAGAACTCAATATATCTTTTACTTCCGATCTATATATATTTAACCAGGCACTATGCAACACAAGATTTATTTTGAGGTAGGGTTTAATGGGTTTGAATTCAGAGTTTTTCATCTTCTAGAATGATTACCAAACCGTGGTTTAAGTGCCTAGTCTGCACTACTATTTACTCCTTACTGAAATGAGAACAATTGGATTCATACCTTTACAAAGTGTATTACTGCTATGTAACATGTAAACTGCCTTTTACTATATATATATATATATATATACATACATACATGCAAATATGTATACATACATACATGCATATATATATATATATATATATATATATACATACATGCATATATATATATACAAATACATATATATATATACACATACATACATACATACATACAAATATATATATATATATATATATATATATATATATATATATATATACATATGCATATAAATATATATATACATACAAATACATATAGTCATACAAATACATATATACATACAAATACACACACACATACAAATACACACACATACATATATATATATATATATATGTACACATACAGACATATCTGTATATTATTTATAGTTTGTATACATGTGTTTTGTGTGGATTACATAAAAGTAAGGGATTTGTGATATGTGCACACATACTGATTATCTCTTTAACTCTTTTTCCAAACAAAAATGCTTTCTAACAAATAAACATTGCCTTTCTTTCTCTCTCAATGGGTTGGGCATCTACTTTGAGTTTCTTTTACTTCAAAAAATAGACTCATTTCTTTGAAATGATCACAATTTTCCCATGACTCTCGTGCTGATCCATTTGACAGTTGTTCGAGATGAAGAGTGTTAGTTTTATTGCCACGCCCTTCAAAAAAAAAAAAAAAAAAACAGTTTCAGCAAAGTATTCCTGCTTTCTAAATGCACACAACCAAAAGGACTTAATTCAGTTCTCCTGACATAGTACTTGATCCTTCAAACTTGATCCTTGTTAGGGATCACTAAAGGCCAGACACACTCATTAGCTACTTGAACCTGGCATTTTAACACTTGCTCTCTTTAAATCATCAAATTTATTTAAGTCTATATTTTGGTGGGGGTAGTGAGCTAAAGATCTAAAAATGTTCTTCAAGGAAAATGTGTTGATTTATGTGTGTGTGTGTGTGTGTGTGTGTATATATATATATATATATATATATACACAATATTGTGTGATTACCATTGGATGAGGCTGGTCTCCTTTATAGTGTCCTTTATAGCCCGCAGAAATAAATGTATAATAGCCAAATGATGATTTGTTTTGTTTTTTTCAATTTTATGGCAATTTGCACTTTTTGAAATTTATTAATTATCATACATTGCACACTCCTGGAGATTAATAAAAATCCTTTATATTTATAAATGTGCATCTTGTGGATTACATAGTATTAAAAGGTCTCAAATAGAATTATTCCCAACTCATCTTTCATTGAATATATATATATATATATATATATATATATGTATATATTCAAGGGGCTGGTGAAAGAAGTGCCAAAGACATTTCAATGAAGATAACACTCACATCTCATTCTTGACAATGGCCAAAAGCTCTTGGACGCAGAGGCAAAGAACTTGCATCGTTCTTACAACCCCTTAATCCTTTTATATGTACCCTTATAAGGAAATTAGAAAATATTAGGAAAAATTAAGACATCTCTTGTCTGTCACATTCAATAAGACTTTCTTGAATATACATACACACCTAATACATCAATTTTTATGTATGTGAACAAATGTTTATCTAAAATTATTACGTATGAATATTTAAAAAAAAAATCACTTTTATTTTGTTTCATTGTGACATTAGCAAGGTTTAGGAAAGGGCACTATGGATAGTGTGATGGTCAGAAAGCTGAATTAGTAGACGACTGATCATGAGTAAGATTCTCACTGGGTGCCTCATACTTCTTGCCTTGTGCTTGCATCTAAGCTGAGCTTAGTAAATAATTAACAAGCTTTAGGAGGTGCATTTAGAATAATATTTATCATCAGATGGAACTGACAACCAGAGTTCAAAACCTGGACAAAGCTGTTTGTATTTTACTTTGCACTTATGCCCTTGGGAAAGCTATGAATCCAATTTTTCTCTCACCAGTTATGGGCAAATAGTCAAGCAGACTGGGTTCTTTTGGTTTTGTATGGTAACCAGCCTTGGAGAAGGAAAACACAGAATTCAAACAAACTGTAAAGTCACATCCTGCTTGTAACTGGGGGTGAGATAAATAGATCCTCTTACAAGCTTTTTCATCTTGTTTTCAGAGGTTAGCTCCAGTAAAAAAAAAAAAAAAAAATATCAATCACTGAAGAGTGCTTGATCTTTTTTTTGACCCATCAAATATGAATCATTTTTAAAAATTCATTTGACCCACAGATGGTACCCTTAATTGGTACTACCACTCCAGGTCAGCCCTGGAAGTAATGGTAATAAAGGGGTACTCCATACTCTCCACATCTCCAGAACTGGAACCTCACTATCAGATGCAATTTCGTATCATACTCAGGACAACCCTTTTTTGGGATGTCTGAGCTCTCTGCATGAGATGCTCTCCGTATATTCTTGGTAAGCGTATATTTTTTTCCAGAGTTTTAATATTAGAGACAGTGATATTCTTCACAAATGAAAGGATGATGTTACTGATCACTGAAGACCACATGATATTTTAAGCTATCTTCCTTGATCAGAACCAAAGAATTTTGTGAACTTCATTGAATCTGGCTTTATTTATTTATTTTTTTTTGGAGCCAAGCATCTCAGGCTGTCCTCACAAGAGAAAGGATCAATATTCAAGGTCTTTGATGATGGTAAAGATAAACAGCCATTTTGTTGTTGGACTTGGCAGTTTTGAAGAGACAAAGACACAAAGTTCAAGTGAATTGTAAGACATGTTCAGTTGTGTTGAACTGTGAATGGCAGCAAATTATTACAAAAGAATTGAAGCCTGAAGGAAGCAGTGGCCTTTTAATAAAAGGAACATGGCTGCTTGGTGTAAATAAATAATCAAGGCTTCAATGATAAAATAGATTGTTACAGTTGATTCTATTTATTAAGCAGCGTAAAACAAATAAAAATTCTTTGCTTATAACTTGATAATTGCGTAATGTGCCCATATTTGTCAAGTGCAGCCATTTTTATTTCAAGATGAAGCACAATCAATCATTGTTAATTTTAACTCATTTTAATCTTTTAATTTTTGCAACAGTATTGCAACTCTCTAGGACTGTCATTTCTATGGCAGTAGAGAACAGTTCATATGAGAGATGATAATAATTGTTTTGTTTGCTTTCTTTGTTTAATGGCATATCAACCTTGGTGGTTTATCTAATTCCAAAGCTGTCTTTGTAGAAGAATGGTACTGGTACTATTTAACCCATAGCTGGGTAAATAAAGGGTTTCATACTTTTCCCAGTCATCTTTTGAAAGTTATATATTTATCTACCTCCCACTAAACAGGATTTGACACAAGGTATTTTTTATAGTGGGGATTTATAGGAAGAGGAGGTCAGGCATGAGCTGATACTCATGCCCAGCTGAGCTATGCTAGATATAAACTCTCAAGGTGTAATGTGAACTATCCTAACCTTTGCTAAGTCTCCCAGCACAAAGCCAGGTGACCTTGCTGGTCATAGCTTAACTAGACTCAAAGGTCTAGGTCTATGGTTGTCAATGGTCCTTCATCCACCCAAGGGTGGCCCATCTGGAGCGGCAGACCTGAAGGTCGGAAGGCTAAAAGGCTAAAAGGCCAAGAAATGATTTATCTGAAAGTGAATGCAATAGTAGGACTAGAGTTAGAACTCTTCCTGTTATATTTTTGACCTTTGGCCCGAGCAAAATGCCATTTAAGGTGATGCACCGGAAGGAAGTGACACATTCCAATGGCAGTTATGTAAGGAAATCGCGTGGGCGGAAATTGGCTGATGAAATGGGACGACCTAAAAAAATTCCCATGGTACACTCATAGACTGATGCACCGGAAGAGAGTGACCTGTGAACTGCATGACAGTTATTTCCGCTTGATGACGATCAAACATGTGATTTCAAAGATCGAGTGTGCGTTGAACCATTATATAACTCAGTTGAGTTCGAGTCCAAGGGGAGTTGCAAGTAGAGTTCCAGACAGTTGGAGATGATATGTGGTAGGGAAAGCCACACCCGACTGAGGGGGCCCTCGAGAACCCCGATGGAGTTTGGGGTCCAGAGAAGATGCTGATAAGATGCAGTAAAGAAAGCCAGCATCCAGCAGAGTGGGCCCTAGGCCTCCGGTTGAGCAGCCCTAGAGAACAAGAAAGACATAACGTGACGATCATAACAGTGGGGTCAAAATATTACAGTTTATGTTCGGTCTCCAGCTCCCTCTCACAGTAAAACCCCACACAACCTTTTTGAACTCTTACAAATAAAGTGAAAGGTAAATATATTTGTAAAGAAATCTTCCTGCGTCATTTATTACTGTGTCTGATTAATTTATTGCGTCGGTATGAATCCAGTATATATGTGTATATAAGCATATTTATTATGTGAGTATATAACATTCCGAGTGATCACTGGCGGGACTTCCAGAATGTCACTCCAGCAAAGTTTTTCTCCATCACCACGGACATGTAGTCCGAGTACATTTGTCCCATCCTGGAGCAGCTCTGGGGCTTTGCACACCAAGCCAAAGCATTCTAGATGTTCCTTAAACCTCCTTGAAGAGGCCACATTTTCATTGACATAAACATCGTCAATGTAGGAGCACATTGTTCTTCAAATTTCCTCGTATACAGTCTACAAAGTTATTCAGTTCTCAGTTGTCCAAGACTGGTCTAACTTTGCTTTTATTCTCTTGCGCTATTGCCCTCAAAGGAATCAGTCCTCGAGGCAACTCCAGCTCCTTCTGGACTAGAGTTAGAACTCACTTACTTTGAGGTTGCAGCCCAGTACTTAATCCACTACACCATGAGGATTCCTCCAAGATAATAAGAAAGCATCTCAAGCATGAACTAATCCTTTATTATTGTCTTAAATACACATTGTTCCTTGCAATGGTAGAAATGATAGCTTAAAAGAGTTGAAATAAAAATAAAGATGAAAATAAAAATTAGAAGAAAAACATCTTTATTTTTGATGAAGGGAATACAAAGGTTAAGCAGAGTGTGATCTTATGTTAAAAAAAAAGTACTCACTGGCATATCCCTCCAAAAATCAAAAACTTATGAAGTTTGGCAAATTGTTAGAATCAGCACTCAGCTATGTAACTAGGTGAATCAGATCTCAAACTAAACTCCAGAAAGAATAGAGTTATTTATGGCACACTGAGATGTTCTCTTGTGCGCATTTGGGCCAGCCCATTCCCTGGGTTGTGATTAAAATCAAGCAAAACCTGGCAATGGTCTTTGAGTGGATATATTTGTGTATGAATATCAGCTTCAGTTTAATACTAGCACAGGATGTGTACTGTCTTTTTAACTTGCAGTTCTGGCCCACTGGGCAGTGACATACTTTGGACGGCCATGTTCTCTGATACGCAGATCAGTTCGAGTGTGTCTTGGCTTTGGTGGCAGTCGGTTGAGGCTGTCTCATATGGATTCCAAGAAGCTGGCATTCATGTCATGTGTGCTAAGACTGGCTTTCCCTTCAATTTCTGGGGGGCATCTCCTCAGGCTCTAACCTTCCCTACCTAGCACACCTCTGAGGCATTCTGATGGGGCTCAAGGCATTTTTGAAACCACTGGGCATGTATGGGCTATGGTCCTGCGCCTGGTTCCCACAATAAAAAAGGGTGCCAGACAATTATCAGGGTCTGTATTGGGTTACAACCTGTTTTATTTTTGTCTGCTACTTTTCTCTGTTATTGTTATTATAGAAAATTTCAGAAAGGGACAAAAACAAAAAGAACTAACAAAATGACACAAAAGCAATGTGTGCATGTGTGTTTGACAGCATTTATTTGATGTGGATTAAGGTTTTAGTTTCTTTGTTTAATGGTATATCAACCTTTGTGGGCTTTTAAGAAGAACATTTGTGATACTTTTTAACCCATAGCGGGAAGAAATAAGGGAGTTCATGCCTTTCCCAATAGTGAACGTCATGGTACAACTGGAATTCAAACTCACTTACTTCAAGGCCACAGGCCAGCACTTTTTCTATCATGCCATGGTGATTTCCCGTGCTGTTGTGGTTTAAGTCAGACCCACATGTTAATGTATAAAGTTTCTCAGGGATTGCTATCCAAAAGTGGTTTCCATCTGCATTCATATAAAAGTAGTAAAGTTGACGATCATAGTCGAGAGTGA
Source organism: Sepioteuthis lessoniana (assembly GCA_963585895.1). Lineage (NCBI taxonomy): Eukaryota > Metazoa > Mollusca > Cephalopoda > Myopsida > Loliginidae > Sepioteuthis > Sepioteuthis lessoniana. Next base: position 40,268,083 of record OY757920.1, read on the forward strand.
CCTGAAGGCTCCTTTTCAACTGCTACTATACCGAGGTGTAGAGGAGGGTACTACTCTTTTCCCTGAATTGCTCCACTTTACCCTTGATCTGTAGCTTATAATACTGTGTTAAGCAAGGAGGTATCAAGTACCATTTCTTGAATCTTTGGTATAACTTGACCAGGGATTGAACCCGAGTCTCTTGGGCCATGGGCAAACACTCTACCCACTAGACCAATGGGCTGGTTTGCCATACCAATGCTAAAGAACCCAGACTGCACAACTATTTTGCCCATGTATACCTTTCCTCAGGTATATTTGACTTTGCCTCCAACTAGGCAGGACTTGACACACGGTCAATGATCTGGAGGTCGATTATGGTGGGGATTTAGGGGAGGGGAAGGTCGGGCATGAACTGAGGCTTGAACTCAGCTTGACTATACTGGTTATCAGCCCACTTAGTGCAATGGAGGCCTGATGAGTCTATCTGGGTCCAGGCATGTATGCCTGATTATAACTTAAACTGTACAGCAAGGTCCAGTGCTATACAAGGGTGTCATTGATGCAGATTGCCCATCTGAAGTCCTCAAGTCTGCTTTGTAAACCTTTCCTAAGGGTATTTGCGCAGTGTGAAATACAAGCAACCTCATCCAAGATTTGAACTTGGATTGTTATGTCCATTTCTTATGATGATAACCATTATATCACAAGCACTTGAAAGCAATGTACACGATAATTATATGACTTGATTATTTGAAATAAAATAATCTTGGTTGCTTCTAATAGACCGATATTTCTACCCACTTGCATCTATAAGTATAATACAAGAAGAATATAAAATTAAGCAAAACCAGGCTATGATTAGAATGTCCAACTTGGTAATAAACAACTAAAATAAAAATAATTAAATAAAAAGCAAATTCAAATGTGATTTTTTTGTCTGTGGTCACAGTTAAATGACCTTCTTCTGCCACAATCTCCACAACTTCCCCTCCCACTGTAATTAAACCCCCCTCCCACCACTGCTGCTGAGTCAATATACTTTTGCAACTGTTCCTTGATTAATTCTTTTTCATCTAATATTTATTTTCCGTTTTTGATATTTCTGTAAGTTAAGAGATTTCTTTCTTTAGATCTTGTACTTAAATGAATCAGTCATTTATGTTCAGTTTTAGTTTTTTGGTAAAGAAATATTGATGCATTAAACTCAGTTTAAAGCCAACTTAATTTGATATCTTTAATTTTGTTTTTAATGACATTTTAACAAGACAGCCATTGATTTAAAATTTATTGCCTCAAAGAAATAGAAAATATACCAATGGATTTTTTCATGGGCAAAAAGTATATATATATATATATATATATAAGTATATGTTGAAGTGATAGATTGTGGCGAATCTGACAATACAATAGAAATATGTGGAAAGTTGGATAAATCAAACACTTAAAACCAGTTTAGAGGCATGATATTTCCTTCTTTAAACCAGTTTTGAATGTTTGATTCATCCAAATTTTCACACACACACATATATATCATGTATATATATATATATATATATATATATATATATATGATATGTCCGCATGTGAATGTATACTTCTATACGTATCATAATAGATTTATAACAACATTCAGCCATATAATCCAAATTTTATAGTGTCATTTTGGTTATTTTTAGCAACTGATCGATTGAATTTAATGACACATCAACTTATCTAGGGTTATTTCATGCCTATAGGTTAAGTATTCGCATGCACTGTATTCATATTCACATTTTTTGAGTAGTTGTTTCCTGAGAGCTTTCAGGGTTTCTCTTTTTGTATATAGACCAATCAACCATAAATTTTTTTTAAATGGATCTGTTTGATCCATAGATAGGACCCTAACAGGTGCTACTTCAGAGTGGATCAAGGAGTAATGAGGATGAAGGGGTACTCATCACTCCTGATTTTTTAATTTCAGAAGGTCCAATGCTTTTTCCTTTTTTTTTTATAAACAAATCTTATTTTTGTAAAGAATTCTTAAAACAAATAGGTACCCAAATTGATCACATCAGTGAATGTAACAAATTAGCACAAAAAGAGTACAAGCCTAGCAGAGTGGGAAAGGTGATGCACTGAGAATTGTGCAAGAAATCAAAATTTTGCTATGTCAAATATGTAAAGCAGAATCCATTGTACTGAATGAGATGCATAAAATTATCTCGAATTTTGAAAAACAAATAGATTTCCTAAGCCAGCCTGAAGATCAGAACGTGTATTGATTAACAACTATGAAAAAACTTGAATTAATGAATTAAAATGAAAAAACAGCAAGTGGATGTTGTCATCTCAGCATATCAGAGTGACAATCAAAGAAAAGGAAAAGATGGACAAGTAAGTAAGCAAGTATAGTTGGCAACTGTAGTCGAGGGCAACCCAAAGGTTCCCTTTTAAATAGCTGCTATGCCAAGGTGTAGGGAAGGGCACTACTCCTTTCTTTGGATTGCTCCACTTTACCCTTGATATGTACCTTATAATGCTGTGTGTTAAGCAAGGAGATATCAAGTACCATTTCTTGAATCTTTGGTATGACTCAACTTGGGATTGAACCCCTGTCTCCTGTACACAGTTTAATTGTCATAACAGTTCTGATTCGGCTAATTCAGTTTAGTATAATTACAGATTTTGTTTACATACAGTTGAATCTAAAAAAAATGTCAAAAACAGTTCCATTTCATACAATTCAGTTTAGCATAAGCACGCAGTTTAAATGTAAGTACAGTTTAATTGTCAAAAACATTTCTATTTAAGCTATTCTGTTTAGTCAAACAGTTCTAATTCAAACAATTCAGTTCAGCATAAGTATGCAGTTAGTTATATTTAACCCATAGATAGGGCCTTATCAGGTGCTACCATTCCGGGCCAGAGTGGACCTGGGAGCAATGGCAATGAAGGGGTGCTCTGCTTGTTTTGACATGTAAACTGTGTACTTATTCTAAACTGAATTATTTGAAATAGAACAGTTTTGACATTTAATTGAGTGTGGACAAAATCTATACTTATACTAAACTGAATTGTTTGAATTAGACCTGTTTGTCTAAACTGAATAGCTTAATATAGAAATGTTTTTGACAATTAAACTGTGTACTCATGCTAAACTGAATTGTTTGAAATAGAACTGATTTGTATAAAAATGGATTTGGCATTAAATAACCAACAAAGGTTGATATGCCACAAAACCCTAACAACCATCCAACCTAATAGTACCAGTGTACATGTATATAAATTTTTTCTTAGCCCTTGATATTCTAAGTAGCAAATACATTTATGCTCTTTTGGTAAAAAAAGTTTTATGTGAACTGAATATGTATTTATTTATGTTTTCAGTTGGAACATTTCACTAATAATCTATTTTTCATGTAAGACTTATTGTGCTTTTCTTTTTATCCAAGCTAATACTGAATTTACATAAATTTTATCTTCACATTTCTTTTTATTGAATGAAATTAAACTGTTGGAGTTGTAAATAAAACACTTGAATATAGATAAACTGAGAATTTAAGCAAAAAATAAAATTTGTGTATATGAATATTAATGTTAAAGAAAAAAATACACTCGCACAATTTTTTTTTTTACACATAAGTTTACAAGAATTTCAATGTAAAATGAATCTCATTAACTTATATATATATATATATATATATATATATATATGGTAAAAATAAGTGGAAAGATGGATAAATTAGATGCTTACAAAGGGTTTCGTAGTAATATTTCATTCTTTATTCAAGAATTTCTTCAGGAAGAATTTCTTGATTAAAGAATAAAATAATTACTTCTCAACCCTTTGTAAGTGTCTGTTTTATTCATCTTTCCACTTGTTTTTATCATCTTGTCAGAATCACCTAAATCTACCACTTCAACATATATAATATTCTTGGTCCAGTTAAACTGGAGTTGGGAGTAATTCCATCAGGACAAGAAGTTATTCATGAATGAATATTTAAAATTTTCCTGGTAAAGGGTTCAATGTACCAATAATACAGAGCAATAAATTCTTTAAGAAAAACAACGAAACTGGTCACATAGGATTATAAATTTATTTCAATCCTGTTACGCATTTTTGAAATTTCCAAAAACACGAAAAAAGTAACAGGACTTCTTCAGATCTTTTTGATAAAATAAAAAACCTAGAATAGACACATGGTAGTGAAAGGGGATAGTGGGAGGGGATAGAAGTGGGGTGAAGAGTTACCTCTTCATTAAACCCACTTCAGTTTTAAATTTGAATTTCGGTTAGCATTGTAGTGAAAATTGTTTTTTTAAAAAAACTTTTCTTTAATAAATAATTTTTTAATTATATTTAGACATAATTGAATTAGATTTAAACTTTAAATAATAACTTCACTTAAAGATACAGTAATAGATATATTAAAACTAAAAACAAAAACAAATATTTAATTTATTTACTATATTTTAACATTTCAAAAATATTTAGAAAGCATTAATCAGTTCCACTTTTTATGCATAGTACGTATGTATTATATGCTTTTTCACAATTTTCTATCTAACAATTTATTTTATTTATTCTCAATATACATATATATATATATATATATATATGAAAAGAGAGAGAGTTGGGTTGAAGTAATAATACTGACAATAGAATGATGATTTTATAATCTAGCACATCAGTCTTGTATTGCTAACAGCATCTGCTTTTCTAAATTGGTCACCCATATAAGTAATTAACAGGGTCATTATTTCTTACAATTTAGTCATTGGATAGTGCTTTCAGTGCCACTTGACTATAGACTGCTGCATTACTTCTGCTGTACTTCCCATGAAAGAATTATATAATTAAGGTGATGATTAATTATATTAATTCTTTTTATAATTATATTTCATTATTTAGTAAAGCTTTGAACTACTCGGATCTCTTAGTCAAGGTGCATAGTCAGATGGTGCAGTCTTACGCCCATGCGGAAAGGATATGACAATCATCATCTGTCATAATAAACTCCCATACAGGATATGTGGCTGGACACGCAGTTGGAGTGAATCTAGTAGATGGATGACATCATGCCTAGAAGAGATGTCCTGAGAATTTTAGGATTTGGAAAAGACGGGAGTTGAGGTTCAACCGTTGAAGTGGGCAGTTGAGTTTTTCAGATCAGATTAGATCAGTTTGGGTCTCGATCGGTAGAGATGAGTTGAGATATTTGACTCAACAAAATGTGCCACAGACACGGTGACTGGTGTCAGCGTCGTATGGTTAGCATAGGTTCATATGATTTGGGTGTCTGTCCTCATTTTGCCAAGGGTTGAAGGCAGGAAGAAATGAACCCGTTCATATCAGAAAAGACAGAGTCCGCCTTTATTATTATTATCATCATTTAGATCATCATAGTATACAACATATATATATATATATATATATATATATATATATATGCAATGGACTTTTCGTTTGCACAGGTGTATTTTCAAGAAGCACTAGATTATCTGCGTAGCCTGCATCAAGTATTGTTTTAGTGGAATATTGTCTGCTTCTAGACTTTTTGAAAGTGAGACCATTTTCTTTCATTAGATCTATCAACATTCATAGTAAGAGAGTCAAAATTTCATAATGATGATGATATATTCATGTGTGTAGTTGGATATCAAATTAATTTAAAATAGAATGTTATCAATGGAAATAGAATTTTAAAAAAGAAAAGGACTAAGTGTATTTTAAAACGTTGTTGCTATTTTCAAAGTTAATTCTATTATTTCTAATTTTTTAAAAAATTTATAAGTCATCCGCATCTCAGTTTAATCCAACAATATGTTTATGTAATTTTTGCAATATTATAAAAAATCTAAAAACATTTTAAAAAAAACAACCCCTGATGATGGCCTATGAAAGGTTTGAAAGTGCTTGAGACAATTTCAGTAAATTCATCTATTAATTTCAACTTAAAACCAAAACACTTGTCAGGAAAATCGTGAGGATCCTAATAAAATTATACACTCAAAATGTGTCTTCATTATTTAATCAAACTTGCTTACACACATATATATATATATATATATATATATATATATATATACACACACACACACATGTAGGTGATTCAATAAGTAAAAAGAATGTCCAACAACATGCATAAATATCTCATCATCAAATTTTGACCCTTATTATGAATGTCAATAGATCTAATGAAAGAAAATGGTCTCACTCTAAAAATTCTGAATAGAAAATTATTTTGATATTTAAGAAAATATCAAAATAATTTTCTTTGCAGAATTTTTTTCCATGAATGGAAACTACAATGTTTGGTATTGGTTCATAGTAAAAATATTTGTTTTGAGAAAATTGAAAATGTATTCCACATTTAAACAGAGGTCTGTCTTCAAAATTTTTGTTGGTTCAGAAGAGTAAATAATGTGAAATTTACGGAATAATATGTGATGTGTATGAAGAAGCATGTTTTACTTAAAGAATATTTTCCAATTAGCTAAATATAAGTTTACCATAATATTCTGGAATTGAAAAGACATTCCAAGCGGTGGAAATGGAGTAACTTTCTGGTAAACAAAAAGTTCTGGACACAGTGTTCTATAAAGAAAGTCATGTTGACTGTCTTCTTGGATATGAAAGAAACTGTAACCACAGATTTCCTTGAAAAATGTGTAATTCTAGAGAGTATTTCCTATTGCCAACTCCTTTCACTTATTCACCTTATTTATTGAATGACCTTTATATATATATATATATATATATATATATATCGATAGATACACACACACAATTACAAAGATATATATACATATATGTACACACATACACACACAAACTCATATATATATATATATATATATATATATACACACAACACACACACATATATATATATATAAAATTAACTTAAATCGCGAGTCAAAAATCTTCTACTAAAGTTTCACCTTATCGGATCATCAGGAAGCCTAACTTTGACTAATTCTAATGGAGAAATCGCCGTCTTTTATTCACCAAAAACCCACCTAGCTTAGAATTTTCATAACAAAAAAATGAATAAATAAATAAATAAATAAAAAACCTTACTTTTATTAAAAAAAAAAAAAAAAAAAATCTCTGAAACCTATCCCTAATTATAGAGCAACCACGCCCTTTTGTGTCTACAACTATTTAACACCTCCGATCTTTGGTTTAACATATTCCTACTTTTACAAGCTGCTATTGATAGTTTCTCCTCCATGCAAAGCCGACAAATTCTATCCCCAGCCCTATATTTACGGCATTTCTTTATTACTTCCCATTTCATTATAGGATCTACCCCTTTGTTATCCTTAAGCTCCCACACATAACTAGATAATGTAGTGCTATATATATATATATACATATACACACACACATATATATATATATATATATATATATATATATATATATATATATACCTTAATTTAATATAAATGCTACTTATTGTTGTGCTATTTTTTGTGGTTAATCAAATTTTTGTAAATTATTTGATTCTGATAAGGAATTAAATTGTAATTGTCAAAATTAATACTTGTTTTTCTTATATCTGTTAATTCATTTTTTTCTATCATTATTATATATATATATATATATATATATTCTCCCTCCAGCAATGGGTAAATAGTAGGGCTGACTGGGTTCTTCAGCCTTGGTTAGGCAACTAGTCTAGGAGAAGGAAAACTCTGAATTGAAACCTGTTAAACTCTACTTAAAAAATGACCTTGTGTCATATCCTGCCCGAGCAGAGGGGTTGGGTAAATATGATAATAGATATGCAAAACTCCCAAATTTGAAAAATAATTAATGTCATTTTAACCTATATTATCAAGTATAACTTTGTTTGTTTATTTGGCTTTCATGGCATATCAACCTTTGTACATTATTTAATGCCAAATCCATTTTTTATATAAATAAACAGTTTGATTTCAAACAATTCAATTTAGCATAAGTACATAGTGTAATTGTCAAAAGCATTTCTATTTCAAGCTATTCAGTTGAGTCAAACAGTTTTAATTAAAACAATTCAGTTTAGCATAAGTATAGTTTTTGATTACACACAGTTAAATGTCAAAACTGTTCTATTTCAAACAATTCAGTTTAGCATAAGTACAGTTTTAATGTCAAAAACCATTTCTATTTCAAACAATTCAGTTTAGCGTACGTTCACAATTTAGTTCTATTTGACCCATAAATAGGACCCTATCAGATGCTACCACTCTGGGCCAGAGTAGACCTGGAAGCAATGGCAATGAAGGGGTACTCCACATTCTCCAAAGCTCCAGCATTACTGGAACCTCACCATCATATTGTTTAGAGTTATATCCGGGACACTCGTTGTGGGAGGGCCTTACTCCTTGCAGAGGTGCAGTCGGTGTATTCTACAGCCCCAGACAACTAGGCAATCGAGAATAGAATTTCATTTAATTTTTAAAGATTGTAAAACCAATATACTAAAGAAAAAAAAAAAAAAGAAAACAAGATTAAGTAGTACTTTACAAATATTTTTTTAATTTAATCCTTGATGAAAAAAGTTAGCTTGAGAGATAAGTTTGAGACATAGCTACCATACAGAAGACCAAGATTTGTGCTATTATTCAAACACATTTTAAATTAAAATTCAGCCCAATATGAGTAAACAACAAAAGAAACGACAAAGAATCTATGATTTGCTTAACACCAAAACCAAGCCCCCAAAAAATTTCTGAAATATTTGTAGTTTTCTTTATCTACTGTATACAAAGAATTTTTTTTGCAGAAAAAGAGCTTTTTAAGGAAAATGGGGAGAGGAGGATTAAACAAAAAAAAGGAAAACAAAGCTTTTTAACTGCTCTTGCTGCGGCAATCAAGGACCCCACAGTGTCAATAAGAGAGCATGCAATTTAATAGAAAGACCACGAGAAAACTGTGAGGACAGCAATTAAACAAGATTTGAACCCAGATCTTAAGCCCCTCGATTAGGCTATAAGGAACATTTTAGAAACAAATGCAACTTCCTGTCCAAATGTCGATTCACTTAAGACTGCTATTGACAAGGAATGGAATAAAATGCCTGAATATTTTATTTTAAAGGCATGCAAATAATATGGACGGCGTGTTGATACAATAATTGGAAAAATTGTAGCCATATTACGTAAATTTACGGCTTTATGTCTATCTTCTTATTTTGTTGTTTATTTTTTTAAATTAAAATCGGCCTTATTTTATAACAGGGTTGTTTATTATTATACAAGTATATTCCTAATTTTGCTTCATCGCGCTATATATATATATGTGTGTGTGTGTGTGTGTGTGTGGTCAGTACTAACAATGGTTCAAATTCCATATAGAACAGTTCACGTTCATTTTGTATAATTGTTCTTGTGGAAGGCATGAAACCATTTTTTCCGCTATGAGAAAAAAGGCGGGTTGTTGGAGCCTTCTTGTAATGTTGTTGGATGTTTGATGATTGGTCAAGGTCAGAGACCATTTCATGCGGCTGGAATTATGTATTTACCCAACCCTCCATGATGTGTCAACATGTGACACATGGTCAATTTCATGCAGAGCAAAGCTGGTTTGAATTAAGAATTTTTCCTTTTCCTATACTGTTTGCCAAACCCAGGATTAAGAATAGTCTACCTTACTACAGTGTGACCCGGATATAAGAGAAACCCAGATATAAGAGCGATTTTCTCTGGTCCCAAATTAGAGCCTGTGTTAATGTATATAAAATATATAAGAGACTTCTCTGGTCCCGACAACGCTCTTATATCTGGGTTACACTGTATTTACCCATGGCTGGGAGGAGAAGAGATAGATTCCCGCCTTTCCCAAGAGCATGAAGGGAAATGCAAACAGTCTTGTCTAGGATTTGAACTTGGATCACCCATTCCATTTCCTACACAGATAACCGTTACATTAAGTATGCCTTCTGCTGTACTATGTAACTCAGTAAAAACTCTTTCATGTGAATTGAAGAGGAAATGGGTACTGCAAAGTAATCCCCATTATCCTACTGGGAGGTGGGAATTTGAGACCCTAACAGGGAGATGGCCGAAAGACATTTTTCTTTTAAAAAAAATAAAAATAAAATAAAAGGTTTTTGCATTTAATTTGATGTCTTAAACACAAAGAATATATTTGTTTTTTTTTCTCTATTTGTAACTTAAATCTTATCTATTCATATATTACGAAAATTCTTCATACATATATAGGGATTTGATATCCGACACAGAGGAAGAGAACGAAGAAGTGAAAACCAATTTGGTGGAGTGTTTAAATATTTATTATGATGTTTCACCCTTTATCTGATGAAGCTCATATGGACTGAAATATAAATGTGTTAACACTCCAAATTATTTTTCATATTTCATTTCTCATATATATATATATATATATATAAACAAGTGATAAGACAAATAAGAATATTTCTTTTGAGTAGTAATTCATTTTCCCATTGTTCTTAAATAGTTTTTGTGAAAAAAAGTTTTTTTTTTTTTAACTATTTTTAAAGTAGTTCATATATTACGAAAGAAGTGACAAAAATATTCTGGTAATATAGCGAGTCCATGCTTTTACAAAAGGTTTTAATAGGATCAATTTTTTTTTACATTATTGGATTTTTTATGAAAGAAACACTAAATAAAATTAGAATAACCACTAAATAAAATTCTTAAAATTTATTGAGTTTTGCTTAGTCTGGTAAATAGGCCTCAGGTTACTTATATTACCGGCTGTCAGTAAGTGGTCACCAAATTAATTTCTAAACAGGCTCATAATTGCTTAACTTTAGTAACCTGAAAGGTTCTCGTGTTCTTTGTATGACTGAGCATGAGTAAAAAAAAAAAAAAATAGCATAGATGAGGCACAAGTTTGTAAAAAAAATGCACCTAGTGAGAAATAAATTCACTACTTTAACCTGCGAAATGAACTTGGTGATTATTATACCATAGTGGGGTGTCTCATTCAATAAAGTTCTTGCTTATAAGAGGGAATAACATGTGCTTAGTGATGTCTTTAAGGTATTTTCTATCGATGGTGAAATATCTGAAGTGAGAGTCTCTGTGGTATAATGGCTAAAGCACTGGACTGTTACATTTAAGTAATCAAGTTTGAACCCCAATCACACTATTACATTCACTTTTAGCATAATGACAAAAGTGATCGTAGTTACTTTTGGACTAATACTACTGGGAAAGGTATGAACCCTCTTAATTATTCAGGGAAGGGTTAAATAGTATCACTGCTTTTCCTCGACAAGGATGGCTTTGGCATTAAAGGACCCATGAATACCGATATGCAATTAAAAACAAAAAACAAAATAAACATTTCATATGTATGACTAGAAAAATATCAATGCCTTGCTGGTTAAACAATACTAATAAAAACTAATTAGAAACAGTTAAAAAACTTACATGGACTAATTCGGAACAGTACCTGGAAATTCTGTATGTGTAAAGGTGTAAAGTCATTGCCAAGCAGAACTGTAAATAACCATATCAATGTTTTTTTTTTATCAAAAGTGGTAAACACGTCAGGAAGAATTTCTTCTTTACCAGGAAGTCATGGAATCCTGAAGTTCAATGTTGAATTAAATAGGAATATAAATGCTGGCCAAAATGAAAAAAATTTTCTAGACGCTACAATGGCTGTAACAACAGAGGGAGACAAAATGATGACCATGATATGAACATAGTAGTGCGCAGGTCATGAGGTTTGGCTTATGTCCACTCAAATCCTGTTACATTACTAAGAGACGAGGGGGGGTGTTGAACACCCTTCGTTTATCTTGGAAAAGGATGTCACCCTTCCTGTGACAGGAAGCCTACAGGATTTTGGCCACCTATATCTCATAATTAGCCAAGCCTGTCCATTCTCTCATGTTTAATGTTGGCTTTGAAAGGCCTGGGAGGGGCTTCTTTCACATCTCACTCAAATATAATATATATATATATATATATATATATATATATATATATAGAGAGAGAGAGAGAGAGAGAGAGAGAGAAAGAGAGAGTGTATATATATATATATATATATAACATAAACAATGCATATAATACGTACAGGGTGCAGCAGTCTAAATTGTACACATGCATATTTATATAGAACTGCATATGTACATAAACATATACCCACATTTATATACACTTTATATATATATATATGTGTATGTGTGTGTGAGTATGAATATATATATGTGAGTGAGTGTGAAAATGAATATTTGTGCACATTTGATATATTATTCAAGAGAGACAAGAAATTTTTGTCGTAATATTATGACATCTATTTGTGTGTATATTTATATATATAATTAAAAAATTGTTTATATCATATATATACAAATATATATATTACCTAAAAATTGTTTTACATTGCAGATTCAGTCCTTTATAAAATGCACTCAGGGGAATTTTGTGTGATCCTGATATTTAGTTAAATGAATGTTTGTACGCTTTATATATATATATATATATATATATATATAAATCAGAACACTGTAAATATATGACCATGTAAGAATAAACATAAATACCCATTATATACAGTAAAGCATCTGAAGATATATGTAAGTATATATATATATATATATATATATATATATTTGTGTGTGTGTGTGTGTGTGTGCATGCGTGTACAACACATCACTCAAAAAGTCCCGGGCCTGACATATAGATGGTGCTACTAATAAATTATCATATATTTAATTTTTTTATAAAGTACTAACCTTCAAATGGCTTGTGTCAAAATTTGAGCCCAGTCGGATTATTAGTTTACAAATTACAGTTTTTAATGCAATTAGTCTTGTCCAGGATTTGAACTCATGTCACCGTGTCCATTTCCTACGACGATAACCCTTATACCACAGGTAACTCCCTTTATATATATATATAAATATATTTATGTTCAAATATAAAATAGAATAAAACAAAATAAAACTCATGACTGTCTTATGCGGTCGATCCTCATGTAAGCCAGTATTGACACATTTTTTACCTTGATGTGTAAATTCAGGTTTGGATAGGCAACATGCTTGAAAAACTTAGTCATGAGTTTTATCTTGTTTTATTGTTTTTATTGTTGAAAATATATATATATAAGATTATGATAGTTTTGTCATGTAATTTTAATTACTTTTCATTCCACCTGTTATCTGTTGAAACTAAGAGAGTATATATTAATATCTATGTCTCTTTGGCCATGTGAATGCATCAAGCAGAACACTGGCATAATGATATGTCACTTTCCTGCTTATCACCAGGTCAGCTGTTTGAATCAGGGCAGATTTCATATGTTAAATTTATATGTTTGATTCTGAAACTTGAAAGGTATGAATCCAATTATTCTCCCTCCAGCTATGGGTAAATAGTAGGGCAGACTAAGTTCTTCAGCCTTGGTTAGGCAACTAGTCTAGGAGAAGGAAAACTCTGAATTCAAACCTGTTAAACTCCGTTTAAAAAAAAAAATGACCGTGTGTCATATCCTGCCCGAGCAGAGGGGTTGGGTAAATATGATGAGATATATATATATATATATATATATATATATATATATATATATATATATATATACGTATATTAGTTTGCTTTTTTCATAAATAAAGAGTGCTCAATATTACTAATTAAGCATATAAATTTAAATCAGAATTGTAATAACAGAGTCAACAATGCTTGAGAACTGACAGTTTCTCATCTATGAATTCATCAGATGAATGCTTTGGTGAGAAACTAGCAATTACCAAGCTATGTTTCGACTATCCTAACTTATATTTATAAATACATGTGATTACGTCTCTTCATCTTTTATATATATATATATATATATATATATATATATTATTTGACATCTTTTTCTCTATCTCTTTATATAAATATATGTTTCAAAATGAATTGTTTCACAGAGAGATTTGTATTTTTCAAAGAATTAAATCCCTTGTGGATCTATTCATTTTGAAATATTTCCCTTTTTCGACGAACAATGAGAAAAAAAAATTATATATATATATATATATATATATATATATATACACACACATGTATGTACATATGTATGAATGTGCATGTGTTGAGTAAAAGTGAGTAAATGATTAAATAAAACATACCTCTACAAATATTATTTCTATAATTCGAGTGAAAAGTTTGTTGAAAAACATCAGAAGTTATAGTTTTTTTTGGTTTTTTTGTAGGAAAAGGCAATTTTAGTTTAAGTATTAATATACCCCAATATGGTATTAACAAGAAAATAGTTAATAGCAGTTTGCAATATTTTTAACACAGATAATATATTCCATGTTTGTTTAAAACATTGTTGTGGGTAAATGTCATTATGTCGAGGCAAAGTATATTTGCATGCTAATATGTATGTATTATCTTAAGCTTAAACATCAGCAGTCAAAAAAGTTATCGTAGCTCTATTGAAAGGTAAACAAAAAATATAATTTTTTTTTAATTTTTAAGAATAATTAAGGAATGTTTAAATTGAAAAAAATTTAATGGAATTGAATGTTAGAATATAACTGAAATTTACTGAACAGAAATAACAAAATAAGCAGTGATAAAAAAAGGTAAATCTATATTGCATATTAAAGCTCGTCTATTTTATCACTTTATTTATAAGATTTATAGAGGCTCCAAATAAGATAAACATCGATTAGTTTATCTATGATTCTAATCGGTTAAAAAATCTATTTTCAATAATTTAGGAAGGAAAAGATTTCCCAAATTATTTTGGATTTTGATCCTTCATATTTTGCAAGGCAAATCCAATTATATCGTCTGTATAACTCAAAGAAAGGTTAGCGTCTCAAGTTAAGGTGCTGATTGTTCAGGAAATGGAAAAATACAGATTCAAATTTTTAAAGCTTCTGAGATCGTTTTTGGCATAAAAATTAACACTTTTGTTTAGTATTTCTATATAATTTAGGTGTCAATTATGCTCAGGGACTATCAGTTTTTCACCTCTGTGATCATCGTACTGCAATCCTAATTTAGATATACAGATATTGAGCACTCTTTATTTATAAATATACCAAACTGCATTCTAGTGGGTAGAGTGTTTGCCAATGGTCCGGAAGACCTGGGTTCAATCCCAGGTCGTGTCATACCAAAGACTTTAAAAATGGTACTTGATACCTCCTTGCTTAACACTCAGCATTTTAAGGTACGTATCAAGGGTAAAGTGAAGCAATAAAGGGAAAGGAGTAGTGCCCTCCCCTACACCTCGGTGTAGTAGCCATCAAAAAGGGAGCTTTCTGGTCGCCCTCGTCTACGGTCGCCAACTTTACTTTTATACATATATCAAGCATTAATGTAAAGTACAAGGCTGAATATTGACTGAATACAGAACTACCTAAGCTAGTTATGGTCTGTGAAGCCAACTTGCAGACCAATGATCTACTTTTATTAAATACATATATATGAATCCTATTCACATACATTTTTCAAATAAGTATATTTTATTTTCATGACTTCACATATTTTTGAAGTTACAAACCATAGTTTATACAAGTATATGTATGACTGTGTGTGAGGCCAAATTTATGTACCAAAGTACTTGGGGAATCTTATCAGAACTTTAAATTACAAAACAATTAAAAGAAACAACCATTGTAAAAAAATAAACAAAAAACAAAGGAAGGAAAATGAATGTGGTTAAGGTTTGGGCTCCTATTGTTAAGCACAAACAAATGAGAGGCTGGTGGACACACTTATGAAAAACAAAAAAGGAAAAACAAGATGCTTTCTACTCTTATTTCAGGGCTCCCTTGTGTCTGCTACACCTTCCTGCCACCCACACAATTCAAGGAGGAAAAGTGAAAGCAAGCAAGGAAAAAAAGGAGGAGAGATATACTTGGATAAAGGAAAGGAAATAAAAAAGAAATGATGTTGTTGATGATTAAGCAGTTCCTGAAGAGTCAACTATTTATATATGATAAAATATATTCTTTTTTGGTTACTAATACTTCTAAAAGGCACAAAAGAGTGAAGGGCAGAGAATTATTTTTGACAGAACTATGAAAGTAAAGATGGGTTATAATTATTCAAAAACACAGAATATACTCTTTGGTGTCCCTTAGGGATCAGTATTGAGTCCTTTGTTGTTTTTGATATTAAAAAATTGATTTACTTAATGAGAAATAATTAGAGATAAAACTTTTTACTGATGAATTTAAACAACTTGTTAGACTATAATAAAAAATATAATGCAGATTGATCAGAATAAATTGTCATATTGGAAAGATATTTGAAAATCAAAATTTAATATAGATTAATATGAAGTACTTCATATTGGGTCAGAAAATGATAAAGTTGATATTGAATGAAGTAACAGAGAAATCAAAAGGAGAAATGAGTAATGTAATCTAGAGTTTGGTTTTGATGATTCATTTAAAGCTAACAGTCAAATTTTGTTTCTTGTATTAAAGGCAAAAAGAATTGCTGGCTGCCTGGATGGAAATTTTATTTCATGAGAGGCAAATGTTGTTTAAAAAATATATAAAACCCTACCAAGAACTCAGTCAAGCTCTTTAGCCATTACACCTTGGAGACTCACTCTTCATACATATGAGAGATAGAGAGAAAGAGAGACAAAAAACATACATATGAGAGAAGATTGAATGCATACATATACACACATACATATATAACAGTGTATGGTTGTAACTATTTAATTTGTTGGATTTGTGGCACACCAAATGTGATATAATTTGGAGAGTGATCAATATCTGTGATAAAGCTGTTATATAGTAATATATATATATATATATATATATATATATATATTAGTTTTTATATATATATTTAATAGCAAGGATGCTTATCTGTCACCGTAGGTTTCATACCGTTTTATTACAACAATCATCAAGCAGATGATTGTCAATATAAAACAGCATGTAACAAATGGTCACAGATAAGCATCCATGTTATTAGATATATATATATATATATATATATATATAAACTAATATATATTTATTTATTATTATATATAAATACATATATATGAGAGAGTTAAATACAGATACACACATGTGTGAAAATCAGAGTTGAATGCTGAACACAGATACATGTATATGTCAGATTTGAATATATAAGACAGAGTTAAATAAATTATATATATATATATATATATATATATATATATATTTAAGACAGATTTGAATGTGTATATATATGACAGGGATGAAAACATACAAGAGAGTCAAGTATATATATAGATGAAAGCTGAATAAACATGTACATATGAGGGTTGAATACATACCTCCCATATATATAAGACAGTATTTAATCCAGTTAATCCGGAGTTTGGAACAATTCCAAGCAGGACAAATAAAATATTTAAAAATAGAATATTAAATTTTAGTAATCCCAGTCAAGAGCTCAGTGTAAATAAAATCCACAGAACAAATTATTTTCTCTTGAAAAAAAAGCCTTAACAATCAGTCACATTAAGATAATAAATAAATATAATAAATTTATATATATATATATATATATATATATATATATATACATATATATATATATATTAGAGTGAGTTCAAAACACACGTTGATTAAAAAGTTCAAAGCCTCACCCAGATCCTTGATTTGTTGTGCACCTCTGATCTTTCTATGGGTCTCATCTGCACAGAAATTGAAACTGAAATCCAGATAAATTTTTCTAGTTTCATAAGAAGTGCCAGTGTGTTACCATAACAACAAATTTTAGCTATAACCCTTCTTTCTGGGTAAGACATAAAACTTTTTGAATAACCCTCATTTTATATATTCATATGTATATATACATTCACACACTTAAGAGAGTGGAATGTGTATTGATGTGTTCTGAAGTAATAATGTTTTATCAGAGGTATTAGAAAACCAAATATTAGTGAAATTTATAAAAATAGTATAATCAAATTTTTAAATCAGCAACGTTTTTTTCACATCCTCCCTACTTACCATATTTAGCTGCCACAGATTTTCTTTTCTTTCAACCACTAGAACACTTCATGAGTGGTAGAACATTCAGAAACAATTGAGAACTTAAAAACGGCCTTTCGAACATCTTTTACGTGGGTGGAACCCTAGATTTCTTGAATTGTAGAATTGAAAATTTGACTTCATCTTTGACAGCTGTTATCGAAAATAAAGGTGATTACATTTATTTTTATCATATTTACCAACCCCTCTGCTTGGGCAGGATATGACACCAGGTCAATTTTTAAGGGGAGTTTAACAGGTTTCAATTCAGGGTTTTCGTTCTCCTAGACTAGTTGCCTAACCAAGGCTGAAGAACCTTGACTGTCCTACTATTTACCCATAGCTGGAGGGAGAATAATTGGATTCATACCTTTCCCAAGGGTATTAGTGCTATATGAAATGAAATTAGCTGTGTCCAGGATTTGAACTCGTGTCGCCGCGGCCATTTCCTACGATGATAACCATTACACCACGGGCACCTTCATTTATTTTTATATCGTCTTTGATGAAATGTAATTACTTTCCAAACACACAAATACCAAATATTTTATGATCTTGGACTAATTTTGATATTATATATCAATTTAACGAATGTGTTTATGGGTTTACAATTTCTAACCCCTGAGTTTGTAAAACAAAATCTACAGTTTGGTTAGGTTATTTGCTTTAATGGCATATCAACCCTTTCAGATTATTTAATCCCAAATCCTGTTTATACATATGTTATATATGATTTTAAAGCCAATACTTTATCTTCAAGGGAATTAGAACTCATTTGTTTGGATACAGTTACATGATTTGAAGAATTGTCATTTATTGTTTACACACAGTTTAATGGTTCCAAGCTTTGCTGCGTTTTAAGGTATATCAACTCTTGTAGGCTAATTAATGCCAAATCCTGTTTGTTTATATATATATTTTTTTCTTTTCTCTTCTTCATTGGGCAACCATAGTCAAGGGCAACCCAAAGGCTTCTTTACAATTGCTACTACATTGAGGTGTAGTGGAGGGTGCAACTCTTTTCCTTGACTGTTCCACTTACTCTTGATCCTTACCGTATAATACTGAGGGTTAAGCAAGGAGGCATCAAGTACCATTTTCTGAGTCTTTGGTATGACTTGATCTGGGATTGAACCCTGATTTCCTGGAGTATTAGTAACCACTCTACACCAATGGGCCAGTATAACTTATAAAAATAGTTTTAACCAAGCCATACCTCCTTCGTTTGTGCACATTTAAATGGTTTAAAGTATTGTAATCTCACTCTAATAGCTTTTTTTATTTGCACACAGTTAATTAGCTTTAAGGATTGCTATGTAACCCAGAATATTCAATTTAACATCAGTTATATATCTGCATACAATTATATAGTTAAATGGTTCTGTTTGTTCCATAGATGTGACCTTAAGAGGTATTAGCACTCTAGGTCAGATTACCCAATTCTCCAGGGATGAAGCCTCACCATCAGATGCAGTTTAGTGTCATATCCAGGAAGTAGGAGTTTTAACTCTTTGCAGCAGTTCAGTTGGACCAATGGGCTGACAAAATTTTGAGAGATTCAAAAGATTAGTCTGCTTTAGTTTGGTTGGGTTTTATGGCATATCAACCATTGTTGGTTATTTAATGCCAAGTCCATTCTTATACATACAAACAGTTTTATTTCAAACAATTCAGTTAAGCATTAGTCTTTTGTTTTCCTAGTTTAGATATCAAACAGTTCTATTTGATTCATAGATAGGACTCTATCAAGTGCTACAACTCTGGGCCAGAGTGGACCTGGAAGTGATATCAATGAAGGGGTACTCCACATTCCCTAAAGCATTACCAGAGCCTCACCATCAGATTGTTTAGTGAAATATCCAGGACACTCATTGGGGGAGTCTTACCTGTCTGCAGAGATGCAGTTGAAGTATTCTGCAGCCCAAGTCGACTGAGATCACAAAATTTCGAGACATTCAAAAGAGACAGTATCATTATATAATAATCATTTCTATTAGCATTATTAAATTATCTGGATTAATGCCATCATTCAAGAATTATGATAATAAGTAATGAATTCAACTGAGACAAAGTTTTAAAAATATATTCATTGAAAATATTAAAAGATGCTATATGTGTATTGGTCCTGTTCCTCTTTCACCAAATCTACAGCTCTGCCTGCTGGCATAGTAATCTTTACCCAAATTTAGCACCATATGATTTTTGTTTTTCTTAAAGTGAAACTACATCTCAAGAGAAAAATCTGAGGAGGTGTAAAACAATAGAAGAAATTAAATGGCCAACCTTCATATCAAAAGAGGAGTTTCTGAAAACTCATAATTAGTGAGTCAAATGATAAGGATACTATTTTAAAAAAATGTCTCATTCTTTGTACATTTCTCTCTTACAGCTTTAGTTATGATATGTTTTGAAAACACTTCATATGCAATATCCATTATATTTGTTGCATGTGGTTATTTTTGCTTTTCAAAAATTAAATGTTATAGGTTGAACATTTTGTTTTTCAACACTGTCTAACAAAATGTGCACAAAAAATTCAAAGTAAGTAGGAATAAACCCAAATGAATGTGAACAGCCTAAAATGAACACTAGTAATCCAAGATGAATACTAACAGACAAAAATTAACATTAGCAACCAAATAAGAACACAAAAGCCTCAAATGAATGTGAACGACCAAAAATGAACACTTAAGCCTTAAATGAATATGAACCACCCGAAATGAACACTAACTGCCTAGAATTAAAGTGAACAACCCAAAACGAACACTAAAACCTAAAATGAATGTGAACAACCAGAAATGAACACTAACTGCCTAGAATGAACTTTAGCAATAGAAAATAAACAATAAAGCCTAAAATAAATATGGACAACCCAAAATGAACACTAAAGCCTTAAATAAATGTGGTCAACCCAAAATGAACACTAACAGCCTAAAATGAACATGAACAACCTAAAACTAACACAAGCAACCAAAGAAAGTAACATTGCCAAGTGAGCATAATGAAGGAAGAAAATAGAATACAAAAAAACGACCACTTCATTCTATTACTTTCTATTCACTGGACACCTAGCTATATGCAATTACTTCACACACAATATCAAAACACCTATTTTTCGATAACTGATGTTCTACTGCCAGGCAACAGATCAAACATAATTAAAGTGTGAAAATACTAATTCAAAAATTACTAATGGTCAATAAATCTTTATTGAATTAAAAAAAAACAACAAAAATATAAAATTAGTTAATGTTGATTTTTTATTAGGGAAATATTTGTTCTTTCTTTATGATTAAGCATAAAAAAATAAATATTTTTTCTGAAATATCTTTTGACTCACATAAAATCTTAAAAGATGCACTTTTGTGCACATACCCAAGAGTGAACAAAAAATTGATTCAACACTTCATTTAGAATATTAA
The DNA here is from genome assembly GCA_963585895.1 of Sepioteuthis lessoniana. Lineage (NCBI taxonomy): Eukaryota > Metazoa > Mollusca > Cephalopoda > Myopsida > Loliginidae > Sepioteuthis > Sepioteuthis lessoniana. Next base: position 40,289,432 of record OY757920.1, read on the forward strand.
TTTATAATTTTATGAGAGAATTTTATCGTGTGTATATATCATTTCTGTGTTTACAGTATCTGTTGAGAAAATTTATTACTGATGATGCCACTACAGACAACCGGGCCAATGGACTAATTAGTAGAGTGTTCGCCAATCAGGGTTCAATCCCTGGTCAAGTCATGCGAAAGACTCAAAATGGTACTTGATGCTGCATTGTTTAACATTCAGGATGATAAGGTAAGGATCAAGGGTAAAGTCGAGTAGTCCAGGGAATGGAGTAGTGCCTTCCCTACACATCGGTGTAGTAGCTATTGAAAAGGGAGACTAAGGTCACCAACTTTACTTACTTACACACACACACACACACATATATATATATACATATATTACATGCAAACACACATATAGACACTTATTTGAAAATGATGCATGTCATACACCAGACAAGAGAATACATAATATACTAAAAAATACACACTTTTAATACTGTTTGTTTGTTTGGATTTTATGGTATGTCAAATTTAGAAAGTGATTTAATGCCAAATCCATTTTTATACAAATAAACAGTTTTATTTCAAACAATTCTGTTTAGCATAAGTACACAGTATAATTGTCAAAAACGTTTCTATTTCAAATTATTTAATTTAGTCAAACAGTTCTAATTCAAACAATTCAGTTTTGTATGAGTATAGTTTTTGTTTACGGACAGTTAAATGTCGAAACAGTTCTATATCAAATAATTCAGTTTAGTGCAAGTACAGTTTAATTGTCAAAAACAGTTCTATTTCAAACAATTCACTTTAACATAAATACACAGTTAAAGTGTCAAAACAGTCCTATTTCAAGCAATTCAGTTTTGCATAATTACACAGTTCAGTTCTATTTGACCCATAGATAGGACCCTATCAATAGTTACCACTCCAGGCCACAGTGGACCTAGTAGCGATGGAAATGAAGGAGTTTGTCGCATTCCTCAAAGCTCAAGCATTACTGGAGCCTCACCATCAGATATAGTGTCATATCTACGACACTCGTTGGGGGAGTCTTACCCCTACATAGCGATGCACTCAGTGTATTCTACAGCCCCGCTGACTGGGCAAACTTATAATATTCTATACATGATATATACATATAGTATAAAACACACACACATATATATAACAGCCTTGCTGCATACAGAGCACTAAAAATATGTAAGTTAAAAAATTGTATTTTTTATATATATATATCAACCCCTCCATACAAGTGGGATGTGACACATGAACTTTGATAAAATGGTTCATGACCTTTAAACAAAACTAACATTTTTTCATAAAATGGCAAGCCTTTGAAATTAGTAGACAATTTCACATACCATGGTAGTAATATCACATCCACAGAAAGATATGTCAACATTTGCATAGACTGCAATTGATGTTTTATCAATCAAATGAAAATCTGATTTCTCTAGTAAAGTAAAATGGGAATTCTTCCTAGCTGTTGCCATGTCAGTTCTCCCATCTCACAAACTGTCCAAGTGAGATGAACAAGAAATCTGGGAGAAGCAGAGACAAACTCATAAGTGATGTTCCTCTCTGGACTACTACACATGGACACACCAGCAAAGGCTTACATTCATTAATACTTTGTGTGACTCGATACAGTCTAGAGAAGTTACCAGGAGAGATGGCAGATAGGGTCCAATGTGGTGAGAGAGTCAAAGGAATCTCTGCTATCAACTTACCTTGAGGATGATTGTTTTTTTAATGCATTCAATCTAGTTTTCAAAAGCACAAAAAAGGATGTGTTCTAGGAACTTTGAACAAACCTTATATATGTATATATATACAATAAATTATGACGTTAACTTAAATAGAATGTGTTCAATATTGCTAATAATGCTTCAGAACATCAAAGTTAAAATAGCATAAACGCAGTCAATGGTGCTTGGTGACTGTCAGTTTCTCAATCATGTGCTCAACGGACAAAAAGCTCTTTTGGCATGAAATTGACATTCACTAAATGCTGAGGGTTAACTCTTTTGTATGAGCGGTCTGATACTAAGTCTAACATTAAGTTGGACGAGTTTCAATCCTGGTTTCAAGCGTCCTACGTGTCTAGCCACACTGAAGAGTTCTGATAGAACGAAACAGTTTGTCTGTGGATGACTATATACATATATATATATATGTATATGCATGTACATTGGTCTCTCTGTTGACTCAAATCAATCCGATTTCATGTGCTTTAAACAAAACACTGACATCTCATAATATTGCAAGCCTCTAAAATTAGTGGACAATTTCACATAACTTGGTAGCAATATCTCATCTGCAGAAAGCTATGTTTGCAAACACAGAGGAAAGGAATAGACTGCTATAATGGGTTATCAATCATATGCAAATTTGATCTTTGTACCTTAAAATAATGATTATGAAGCTTATCAAATCAATCATTATGCAACATTTTCAGTCCTCACTTTATCTCCAACTATCATGGCCTTGTTCCAGGTCAAGTTAAGTATACTAAGTGTCGACCCATATTATTGTATATCAGTATATAAATAACCAAATATCTACATATTCAAATGCATTCAACTCGGAATATCTACATACACACGAGTACAATATATCTCAGCTACATTTATATTTCAATAATCTTGGTTTGATACCTGGAGTGAAAATCATTTTTTTATATCTCATTGTTCATAATGATCAAAGGATTTGTTGTAAAGGTCCAATATGAAATGACCCATGTACTAAAGTTTTCTACTTGACAAACAAATAAATATACCAAATTGCAACCAACCATAAATGTTATAATTCACCAAATATTAATTCATCCATACAGCCAAGGCTCTGCCATTTTTGGCCTGATTTTAACTGAACTTTGAGAAATTATTTGTCATGCCTGAAGGTTTTGAATTCGACAAAGAGATCTAGCTGAGGCTTGTTTTTTTTGTTTTTTTTTTTTGCTGGGATTTGTCTCTCAGCTTCTGTTTTACTGTCCTTCACACTAAAAAAGGGTATCTGTCTCAAGGTGCTTACTTTTCTTTCAGTAGTTGATATAAGAGGTAGATGGCTCTCTACCTCCTTACATATTGTGACCTGGTGTCAAGGTGCTAAAAAGGAATTCCATTTTGTCTCAATGGTTATCTAAACAGATTCTTTTTAGGATATTGGAGATTTCTGAACACATGTGAAGCTGTCTCCAGTATGCTATACTTGTACACAAGGTCGTAACTTGTAAATAAAAAATTTTGAAAAATGTTTAAATATGAATAACTATCCTAAATTTTACAAGATGTTTCTATATTTATTTTTTAATGAAGACAATCTTACAATTTGTAGTTATGTTATCATTCAAGAATTATCACAAGTAAGAAATTCAAGATACAATATATATATATATATATATATATATATATATATGATTTTTTACTGCAGATAAAAAATATTGAAAGATTTATATATAGCCCTGTCAGCTTTAACTGTAAAATACATTAACTGAATCACTGCAGAGAGGTAAGACTTCCATTCCAACAAGTGTCCTAGATATTACATCAAATAATCTGATGGTGATACTCCAGTAATGCTGGAGCTTTGTGGAGTACTCCTTCATTACCATCACTCCCATTGAATTGTAAGTGATACATAGCAATAATGGGAACCATTTAACTTTTTTGACTTATATTAAATTGAATTGTTAGAAATAGAACTGTTTGATCATTTAACTTTGTATAAACAAATGACACATATTTAATTGAATTGTGAGACAGCAATACTTTGAACCATCTAACTTTGTAAACTTATGCTAAATTGAATTGTTAGAAATAGTAGTCTGGGTCTGTGATAGTTTTTGTGGGATATCGTCTGCTTCTTGTCTTTTTTAGGAGGACAGAATTCTGAGATGTCCTTCTTCTAGACAGGTTGCTTAATTAGAGTTAAAGAAGGCATTCTGCTCTTGCATTTACCCATAGCTAGGATGAGAACAAATGGATTCATGCCTTTCCAAAGGGCATTAGCATAAAGTGAAATACAAACTGCCTTACTCGAGAATTGAACTCAAATCGACAATTCCATTTTCCTATAAGGATAGTCATTATGCTAACAATACCTTTATGAATTTTATCAGATAATAGACATGAATTTCTTTTTCTTCTATTTTTTGAAAATTATTCAGAACATTAGAGTTATCTCTGAAATTTTTAGGGAATGCTGCTCTATATGGTGCTTAAGACTTATTTCAGTACACACACACACACACATATATATATATATATATATATATATATATACATAGGCATTTGTGATGTAAAGGTTACTGTGATAAGAAATCAACAAGGCTGTTTACATTTCATGCTACATTAATACCCTTGGGAAAAGGATGACCCTCAATATTCTCCTTCCAGCTATTGGTAAATTTTAGGGCAGATTAGACTCTTTAACCTTGCTATTCCAACCAGTCTACGAGAAGAAAAACTCTGAATTAAAACCTGTTAAACTCCCCCCCCCCAAAAAAAATAGGCCATTTGTTGCATTCCACTCATGAAGCTGGGTATATATATATATATTATATTGGCAACAAGTTATTCTTTAAACAAGTTTGGTTGGTTAAAGATCACAGGGGATTCTACTCCCAATTGTTTTTGATTTCATAATCAGGTGGATTATTTTTTGTAGCTATTATTCTTGTTTAGTTTGGATGCCAAATTTATTTTGGTGCATCAACAACTGAACATTTTCTCTCTCTCTCTCTATATATATATATATATATATATAAAATATTCAATTGGCATGATGGAATTTGTAGAGTACAAGTATATGAAATAAAAAAGAAACCTTAATACCAAATTTGAAATCATTTGTAAATCTATTCATTTTAATATATATATATATATATATATATATATATATATATATATATATATATATTAGATGCAAGAGAGAAAGGGATGAGAATAGTGCATTTGGCATGGAAATTTTTACAGTGCATTACACAATTGCTTTTTTATTTTAGAAAACTCAGGTATTCATACAAAATAAAATTGGTGATTCAAGTTTTTCAAGTTTGAATTGTAAATAAAGTTATTTTTGTTTATTCTACATAAATGTCCTTGATAAATTTGAGGGAAGTCATAAAAGTATCTTTTTGAAGTTTTTCAGCCTGTCAACAGTAGTACAAAATCAAAATTTTTCAGCCTGTCAACAGTACAACAAAAATGTACTAAGGCTTGTGTGTACCCTTAGAACAAACAAATGTTCAACAATGAGAGAAATGGGTACCAAATCAAATTAGTGAAAGGAACCTTTATGAACATTTATCTTTCTCAACACAAAAAAAAATTCCCCCAAAACTAAATTTTGGGGAGTTACTTAAAGGTTGCCATTGGTGGAAATTAAGCTCAATATCAATTCACTATCTATTTTTAGAATTTACATTATAAGAAACTGCAAATAAATAATGGGACATACTCAAAAATCAGTCTTTATTTATTATGACATGATGGTAAATAGATTTATTATGAGAAAATCAAATGTGTCCTAGCTTTTGACACTAAAGAGTATGCAGTTGAGCTGTGGGGAATGTGGAGTAGTGTACTATAGCGACAATTAACGCCATGTGTGAAATAGACATATAAAGTTCATAATGATAGAACATATAAAGAACATAGGAATCTCGAAATTCGAAAACACGTAATGACTTCTTGCTCAGGTACGAAACCTTTTTATTAACTTTGAGTTAAAGGTTTCAACATAAGGAGGAGAGACACAATCTTGTTATGCTTACTTATTCATCTGGCCCCCATCTCATGCGGCAGCCATAGGGCGCAAATTCGCCTGCTTCGTCCAGTGTCTAGTCTCAACTCTCTAACTTTCTTCAGATTTCCCCAAAATCCTCCGCACACTTCCGGTGCGTGACGTCACCCGCACCCTGTCACCCCGTTCCGTCATCTCGGGCTATTGTGACATCTCTGAGTGGTGCACGTTACCACCTACATCAAGGTTTGCACCTAACTAACCCATGTGCTGAGCCGAAAGGTTCTCAGCCTAACTAAACTCAAAGGCATGAACCAAAATTCCTTGGCCATTACGTTACAGTAGTTCTTTATTGCCATTACTCCCTGGTCCACTCCAATCCAAAGTAGCTGTACCTGTTAGAGTCCCATCTATGAGTCAAATAGATCTGTTTGAAAATTGTTAGGAATATACGAAACAGTGATTAAATAAATTACAATAATTATTAGATAAAAAATTTAATGTTAGATCATACATGAAACCATCTGTGAGCAGAGTAAAGCTGATTTAAATTCAGCGTTTTCCTTCTCTTTGACTAGTTGCCTAACCAAGGCAAAAGAAACCAGTCTGCTTTAGTATTTACTCATTGCATGGTGGGGGGAAAAAGAGATGGATTCGTGCCTTTCCCGAGAGCATTGGCAAAAACTGAGATGCAAACAGCCTCATCTAAGATTTGAACTCTTATCACGGATTCCATTTTCTATGACAATAACCATGACTCATTGTGAGTTTGGTCCTCACTAGGTGCCTTATACTCGGGGTCTTGTACAAAATCTAAGCTATGCATAGTAAACGACTGAAACAGGATGTACAATCTGACTTTACAAATGTTTGCTTAGCTCAAAAAAAAATTTGCCATGTTACCATAATATAATGTCTTATGGTAAGATTCCAACTGATACATTTTTCATCCAAAACATTTAAACATTGTAATTCAAACCTTGACAGGGAAGTCCTAACTTAAGCAAACACTGTAACACTCTGGCACCCACCAACTATCATTTCTGTCAACTTTATCTAAGTAGTCTATAAACTAGATCTATATAAATTGTTGTGTCTATAAAGAGATTAAAGATCAGGAAATTGATCTCACCTTAAGAAGCCAAACTCACAAAGCAAAAGAAAGTGTATTAAGTTTAGGATGTCATAGTACCTGTGTGGTAAGGGGGAATAGATGATTGTGAGCCAAGGGGGTGAGGATGATCATGTCTGTATAACATGTGATGTCAGTCGAACCTTTCCCTGATAATAAACACCATTGTTTATTCAAGTTGTCTCAATCTTCACTACATTCAGGCAAGGATTTAGAAGATAATCCTGGATCAGAACCCCTTTTGTTGGGAAGGAGATTAAATTAGATAGGGTGTGGAGGAGGAGGGTAGCCTTAGGCACTTAATAAATAATGTATGCTTATATTCACATGTGCAACAATGCACACACAAACATATATATATATATATATATATGAATGGATTTGCAAATGATGTAACAGTTATTAACATTGAAGTTCATATTCTTTCTACCTCCAGGTATGGGCAAAAATTATCGGGCAGACTGAGATCTTTAGCTTTATTTGGGCACCTGACCAAGACACCACTGTATTAAGGCCTGTAACTTATCATAGAGAACCTAGGGGCGCCTTGCAATGGATTAATTTATAGACCTGGGAATAATGGCTATAGTTTGGTTTGGTTTGGTTTCTTTGTTTAATGGCATATCAACCTTCATTGGTTATTTAATGTCAAAGCCATCAGTGTAAAAGAAGAGCAGTGATTCTATCTAACCTATAGCTGGGGGAATTAGAGGGGTTCATACCTTTCCCAAAGGTATTAGCCCAAAAGTAAATCTAATAATGCGATTGGAGTTTGAATTCCCTTTGATACCACAGACCAGCACTTTAGCCATTATGCGATGGCAATGAAGAAGTACTTTCCATGCTACTGACATACTGTTGTAGATTAATGCTATTCTTATGGGCTTGTGTCAGGCTAATAGACAAGGATAAAACACATGCAAATACTTATATCCATATATGCTGTTATTTACAAGGTATAGCTTTATTATGGTGTAAGTTCAGATGTAGGCGTCATGCAGGGATAATAGAACTCACTATCCAATAGTGACTGGTCAACAAGATTAGCTTGCTATTATACCAAGATAGGGTGCTTTTCTTTGCATATATGTTGGTATGATCAATATGGCTAAGATTTCAGAGAGTTTATTTCAGCAAAATTAGAATTCACAATTATTCATGATAACATAAACACTCAATCACACACAGTATATATATATGCACACACACACACACACACACACACACACACACACACACACACACACACACACAGGGTAAGGTAATAATAGGTTGTGTAATATTACTTACTACACTATTATTTATTTCTGCCCTGCCCACTGTGTGTGCAAGTAATTTTTTTTAAAAGTGAGTGACAAAAAAAAGTAAAGCAAAGAAAATTAAACCAAATTAGTCGGAAAAATTAAAAAAAAAAGTTCTCAATATTTGCATACAGCAGGTTTTTAAAACCCCCCAAAATTGCTGTAGTGTACTGCATAGGTTTCACTAAAGGATCTCCTGGAAAATGAATATATATATATATATATATATAATATCTGGTCTCCCACCAAGCTTTCATTAAAAGGATCTTCAGGAAAACTAAGTTTTCCTAAAGATCATTTCAATGAAACCTTGGTAGGAGACTTCAGATATTATATATGTGTATATGTATATGTGCATATATGTTGGTTGGGTTTTATGAAATATCAACCATTGTAAGTTATTTAATAATGAATCCATTTTTATACAAATAAACAGTTCTGTTTCAAACAATTCAGTTAAGCATAAGTACTCAGTTTAATAGTCAAAAACATTTCTATTTCAAACTGTTCAGTTTTGTCAAACAATTCTTATCAAAATAATTCAGTTTAGTATATATATAGTTTTTGTTTACACACAGTTAAATGTCAAAACAGTTCTGTTGCGAACAATTCAGTTTAGAATAAGTACGCAGTTTACATGTCAAAACAGTTCCATTTAAACAATTCAGTTCAGCATAAGTATGCAGTTTAAAGGCAAAAACAGTAAACTCTTGAAACCACAGTTTAGTTCTATTTGACCCATAGATAGGACCCTATCAGGAGCAACCACTTCGGGCCAGAGTGGTCCTGGGAGCAATGGCAATGAAGAGGTACTCCACATTCCCTAAAGCCCCAGTATTACTGGAATTTTGGGAAATGTAGAGTACCCTTCCATTGCTATCGCTCCTGAGTCTACTCAGGCCTGGAGTGGTAGCACCTGATAAGGTCCTATCAATGGGTCGAATAGAACCGTTTGACATTTAAGCTGAGTGAAAACAAATGACTTCTGTTAAACTGAATTGCTTGAAATAGAACTGTTTGAACATTTAACTGTATGTAAACAAATAACTGATGTTTAATAGAATTGTTAGTTATACATGGCAATGCGTGGAAACATTTGACTTTGTTGATTTATGATGAATTGAATTGTTAGAAATAGAACTGTTTTATCATTTACCTGTGCATTTACAAAATTTGTTTACAAATAATATTTCTTATGTATATGTGTGGTTCTGACCGATAAAATGAAACACAGTTTCTTCCAGGCAGTGGTCATATCGATACTGCTATATGGCTGCACTACTTAGATGCTAACTAAATGGCTGAAGAAGAAGCTAGACGGCAATTACACAAGAATGTTGAGAGCAATATTGAACAACTACTGGCGGCAACACCCCACAAAGCACCAACTATATGGCCACCTGCCTCCCGTCACGAAAACTATACAAGTTAGACAAGCCAGACACGCAGGACACTGCTGGAGAAGTAAGGACGAACTCATCAGTGATGTACTCCTATGGACCCCCGCATATGGCCAAGCAAAAGCAGGACGACCAGCTCGAACATACATACAGCAGCTATGTGAGGATACGGGATGTAGCCCTGAAGACCTGCCAGAAGCGATGAATGATAGGGAGAAGTGGCGGGAGAGGGTCAGGGATATCCATGCTAGTGGCACGACAGGATGATGATGATGATATATATGTAAAAATAGGGTTTGACATTAAATAACCAACAATGATTGATATTCCATAAAACCAATCCAAACCAAAACTTTATTATGTTGACTCTATGATATTTTCATTATTTATCACTATTTTGTTTCCAATGGTATGCACTGTTATAGCTTTTAAACAAATAATGATTTATTAATTTTATTTATTAGCTATCTGATGATGGTAGCTTTATTTTTCATAATACATTCTATAATCAAAGTTTTGAACTGATTCTTAATATTCTTTCATTATCAAATTCTTCCTTAGCAAATTCAATATGAAGATTTCTATATAACTCATAATTAATACAATAACTCCACTTTTTTTTCCTGTCCAGTTGGAGTGCAAAAACTGATTTGTTAACATATTTCTTATAATTGCATTATAATTATATTATTGCTCTTACAACAATGTGATTATAATTTTTTACCAGTATCTTTTGTATATATCCCTTGCTCTCAACAAATGTGCCATGTTTATAGAGAAGTTTGAGGATTATTCTCCAAATATGAAACTGGGTAAAGAAAAATAAACACTCCTTACATGAATATATCCTGATAGAAACCTATTCTTGGCCAAGATGATACATCTGAATTCTCTGAAATCTGACAGAGATACATGAGATATATATAAATACTCCAAACCTTTTGTTCATATCTGTTTCCTTCCCTTTCACTAAGTCTTCTTCCCCTATTGCTTATTCCTATTTTCTTGCTGTCCTTGTCTTGTAGATACCAGCTCAACTTTTTCTCCTCCCTATCTTGCATTGTCTCTTCTTTTTGCCTTTTCAAAAGGCCTCCCATTTTCTTCCTCCTACCCCTCCAGTTTCTTTTTCCACACAATGCCAATGCCATTTTACCAGCTAACTCTGAAAGGACAGTTGCTCAAATATATTAAACATACAAGCAATACAAGTTAACCCACAAGCCTAGAGATAGAGAATTGTTGTAAATTTAAACATTGTATCAATTATAAAGCAGATAGCACCTTGAGCTGTCTAGCAAGAAAATATTTGGCATTGTTCCAATTCAAAATATAGTCTAATACCGAAGATGTTTCCAGCTTGAATTGGCAAAGTGGATGTGTGGGCTGAAATCTAGGCTTATACATGCATTCAGCCATCTCTATTGATGTATGTGCATATTGTATTGATGCATATTTATTTGCAATGGTAGAAATACATGCACATGGGGATTTTAAATTGTCAGAATGCAAGTTAAAAATAGTGTTTCAGAATGTGTGAGTATATACATATATATATATATATATATATATATATCTCATGGCAACCACATTTATGGTTAGTGTTCAAAATTCTATCAATACAACTATACTAGACCCAAGCTGTCAAAATTATTTCCAAGCAACTTGAAAGACCTGGTATTGAAATTGAAATGGTCTGGAGAACTTAGGAATCTGTTGTCTTGAAGTTTTCATTATCTTAATCTATTTTTCAAAATATGTACATAAAATTTTGCTCTAATACATTTTTTTGAATATGTGCGTGAGTTATTGATTATATATATATATACACCACAATATTTTTCAAGGATAAGATTGTTTAGTTATAAATACAGGATAAGATCTTATGATTCCTTGTATCATGTTATGGATCCTCCGATATAATAATTGTTGGCATGTCTAACTTCTGTTAGATCAATATCATAATATTTTTCAAGTATAAAATAGTAAAAAATATCTGATTTATTGCAACAATTTGTTTCGTATGAATTGCCTCATCAGATGGCAAACAATTTCCATTGAGAAATACAGCTCTTCTGGGGAAAGAAACTTTATCATAAATTAAACATTTAGAGATTTATACTAAAAAATTCATTTAAACAAATTCATATCAACTCAATTTAACCGATAAATTTATAATCCAGTTGTAATGTCATCATGTCCTGCTACTAACATGGATTTCCCTGACCCTCTCTTGCCACTCGTCTCTATTGTCCCTTACTCCTGTGGTGCATCCATATAGCAATATTGACCCGACCACTGCTTGGAAAAAACTGCATTTTATTTTATCAGATAGGACCGACTTCTATATGAGTGATAGTTATATATATATATATATAAAATGAATAAAATATTGTTCCGTATTTTTAATTAGTAAAACATATATAGGCGGGTGTGTGTGTGTGTGTCAGATGAAAATTGTCAAGTTTGTAAATAATTAATCTGTCAAAAACTATATCGTGAGATTTTCATCAGAAAAATACACTTAAAATTCACTAAATTTGCAACTGAATATTATGTTTTTAATCATCCTAATTCTATAAATAAAAGACCTATAATTTGCCAATTTGAAATAACATTTCATATGTATATATATATGTACAGCCCAGTTGGCAAGGGCTATAGAATACGCTAGCTGCATCTCTTCTGAGAGGTAAAACCCCTCTGCACCAACAAAAGTCCTGGATGTGACACTAAACCATTAGATGTGAGTCTTTGGTCCTGGAATGCCAAAGAAGGTGGAGTATCCTTTCATTGCCATCACTCCCAGGTTCATTCTGTCCCTGAGCAGTAGTACCTGTTTGGTTCTCATCTATAGGTCAAATAGTATTATTAGTATTAAAAAGCAACACTTGAAACCATTTACCTGTATGCAAACAAATGAGCTTTGGCATTTTAAAAATGTTGCTTATAAATCATACACATATTATCATGGATTTCTTTAACTCTCCCACTTCATCCATCCCGATCATCTACTGCTACCAGCTGGTCTTCCAAACTACATCCTGTGTACACACCAAGCTGATGTAAATAAGTTATGCTGGTCGACTGACATTGGCACATCCATAAGTAGAGGTCCACAGAAGATTGTCACTTATGTGTTCATGTTGTCTGCATGACTTGACGATGATATATATATATATATATATATATATATATACTTATGTACATTACACACTGTTTTTTTTGATTTTAAAGAAAATCAACCATCCATAAAAACTGTTAGGAGCGTACTTTATGCATATATTGTTCGGAGTATACTTGTATATCTTTAAAGTTACAATGGAAAAGAGAAAGAACAGAAAAAACTAAAATGCATAAGTTTTATTGAAAGTTTGGAAAGAGAAGAAAAATAGATTCTTCCAAATGATCATTCTCAGTTTGTTCAACAAAAATGATACAGCAGTATTAGGTTTACCCAAAAATTGCCAAAGCAATATATATATATATATATATATAATACACACACACCAGCCCACTACGTATACATATATACACACCACTTAACATATATATATGTATAAAGTAAACCCTTAATAATTTTAAGAATAGTTAATTTTCTTCTAAACCAAAGATACCTGAGGAAAAAAAAAATCTGTATATATAAAAGAATTAACGGAAATTATATATATATTCAGTTATATAAACATATCTGGGTGTGATTATAAGTATAACTGTCTGTTGAGGTGGATATATCTCAGCATGAATCCTTTAGATTATTCACAGAATTGCTATTAAGTTGCCTATTTCCTTTCGCCCGATATACAAGAGACATCAGCTGACCAAATATTAACAGCTGACTCTGTAACCATTTAGTTATTGATACAACATTTTAATCCCAGCAGGAACAAATAGGCTAATCAGTGGAGACAGAATGTTTAATATCCTTTGTACAATGAAATAAAATTCAGCTGTTAATGGGTTCATATATATGCAAAAGTTTCTCCTTAGGAAAGAAGACAACTATTCAAGAATAGAATGTAAAAGATAGTTCACTAAGGTAGGTTGAACTAAAGAAAAAGATGTATTTACTGAAGGATAATTAGATCTTGCTTAATAGAGATACAAGATATGGTCCAGAAAGATACCGATTTATATTCATGAAAACTACCATAGTCACAGGGAACACAATACCAATTTAAAAAACAAGCAAGTTTTCAGCAACAAAACACTTTTTTTCTATATCGACACTAACACCACCTATGCATTTTCACCTGTGATAAACCAGATTGGTTGACTGATTTTAGTGGAATATCAACCCATCTTGGATTATTTCATGCCAAGAGGTTAGGGATTCACATTCATTGTACATTCATATTTGCATTTGTTGTGATTTTGTTTCTTAAGGTCATTTTGCATATTAATGAATGCAAATAATTTTCAAACAGACATTTAACTCATAGATGGAACCCAAACAGATACTACCATCCTTGGTCAGTGTAGACCTGAGAGTAATGACAATGAAGGGTTACTTCACATTCCCTAGATCTACAGAACAGGAGCCTCACTATCAGATTCCGTTTAGTGTCAGACCCAAGACACCTCTCCTTGTGGAGAACATTATGCCTCTGCTGTGGTTACAGTCAGCATATTCTATGCCTATTGGCAGGGTAGAGCAAGGAACCAGAATCTTCATACCACGCTTGTAAGGGGATCCTGTTTTATCATGTTTGTCCCTCGGTATCAGAAGTGGATGTCAATGGTATGGTAATATAGGGCCTGAGTGGATCTGGGAGCAATGGCAATGAAGGGTTACACGGCATTCTCTGAATCTCCAGTATTACTGGAGCCTCACCATTACATTGTTTAGTGTCATATCCAGGACTCTCAATATCAGTGTTTTACCCCTCTGCAAGAATGCAGTTTATATATTCTACAGCCCCTGCTTACTGGGCTGAAAGGTTTGGTTTGGTTTGGTTTGGGTTCTTTGTTTAATGGCATATAAACCTTCATGGGTTTATATGCCATCTTTGTAGAAGGACATTAATAGAACTATTCAACCCATAGCAGGTAGGGATAAGGGTGTTCATACCTTTTCCAAAGGTATTTGTCAGAAAGTCAATGTATATTAACCAGCTCATTGGCCTAGTGAGTGGAGTGTTTGCCAATGGTCTCGGAGACAAAGGTTCAATCCCAGGTCGAGTCATACCAAAGATTTAAAAAAAAAATTGTAGTTGAAACCTCCTTGCTTAACACACAGCATTTTAAGGTACATATCAAGGATAAAGTGGAGCAATCCAGGAATAGTGTCCTCCCCTACACCTTGGTGTAGTAGCTATTGAAAAGGGAGCCTTCGGGTCACCCTCGACTACAGTTGCCAACTTTATTATCACTTAGAAAATATCAGACTGACCTCATTTTTATTGTTATATGCACAACATTTTGGCTGATATGTCCTTTGGCCTTTTTCAGGTGTTTCATGTTGAACTTTGGAAATTCGAACTAAACCCTTTATTTGAACCACACGTGTACACTGTTCTGATTCTGTTAATCATAACTGGGTATGGGTGTTAAGTTATAGCAAGTATTCCTTGTTAATCTTACTGGTTGTTGGGATTGAACCTACAACCTCAAGATGATTTCACTAGGAAGCACCTTCCATGACTTGAATTTAAACTTGCTAACTGTAATGCTGCAGTTCACCAATTTAGCCCCTATGCCATAAAGACTCGTCCTTGAAAAAGGTATGAATCCAACTATCCTCTCTCCAGTAATAGCTTAATTGTAGAGCAGACTGGCTTTTTAGCCTTAGTATGGCAACTGGTCTAGGAGAAGGATAAACTGAGTTCTAACCTTTTAAACTGTGCTGAAAAATTGACCATGTGTGAATTGGTTAGGCAAATACAAAAATCTGCTCAAAGCTGGAGGGGAACAGATAGATTCATGCCTTTCTTAAGAGTATTAGCATAAAATGAAATGCAAACAGTCTTGTCCAGGATTTGGACTCTGGTTATCGACTATTTCCAATGACAATAACTCAAAGCAAAGGTTCATGCCCTGATTCATTGTGGGCAAAACTGTGAGAATGATGAGAACAGTGAAAACATTGCTTGGTAGCTGAAAACTTGCTCTATCCAACAGTATCCTTGTGCTTATTGTATCTATTGTAGAAGTAAATAGACTTTACTTTTGGAATGCCCCTTGAGATTATATAAATGGTAGATTTTTAGCATATCTTAAATTTGTATTCACCGTTTGTTCTAATTAGTAAAATGTCTAGGAAAGGCAAAGAAATTTACTAATTAGAATGATAAATTAGTATAAAAGTTATACTGGAAATTGACCAAAAATATTACAAGTTGCTACTCTCTTTCTATATATATATATATATATATATATATATACGTACAATATATTTACATACAAAGGTCATTGAATAGATAAGGCAAATTTTGCCCAAGGAGTTGGCACTAATAAGCACTGTTTCTTGTTGCACCTTTTTCAAGATGTTAATAGTAATGTGTCTTTTCATATTCTAGAAGACTGTCACTATGATCTTCTTTACAGACTGCTGTGCTTGGAATTTTTTAATTGTTGGAGAGTCAGTGTGTTTCCACTGTATGGAATATCTTTTCCATTTAGGCTTAGTGTAGCAAATCCATATTGAGCCAACTGGTAAACATTTTTTCACTAAAACATGCTTCTCCATTCATATCACTCATTTTTCTGTAAATTTCATATCGTTTGCTCTTTGCATCCTGCAAAAATTTGATGCTAGACTTTTGTTTAAGCCTGCAGTACTGTTTGATTAGGTACCATTTTGAATAGCCTCAAAACAAATATCTAGGTGAAATTAAAATAGATTTTGCTAAAAATCAGTTCGAAATAATGCAGAGATTTTATTCATGGTCAGCCAGGATGAGAAAGTCCGCAATTTTGCAAGCTCTCTTTTTTGTTTGCTGATTATTATACGGTCTGGTCATTAGGTTGAGATTAGGTGATCCGTTTGTATGTCAAAATTCTGTAGGTGTTTGTGTGTCTCATTCTCCAGGACAGATGTTGGGTTCTGCATATACCATTTGTTTGTATGGTCAAATTTAAATTTCTTGCACAATTCCCAGTGGATCTCTTTTCCCACCCAGTCATGTCTAGTCTTATACTATTCTTTACTAATTTGCTGCATTAGCTTATTATATGATTGATTGTTTCATCTCTATTACCTCATAATCTACATTAGCTGTTTTGTTGCATCTTATATATTCTTGCTTTGATATGATTGGTTCGCATAGCGTTGTTTTGTGCAGCTATTTGGAGAGATTCAGTTTATCTTTTAAGGTTTCCTTTTCTTTGCCATGGCCCTGTTTCTCATTTGATGTATTGTTTATTAGTCACTTAAAATGTCCATAGAGTTGTTTTTCTTCCTATTTTTGTTTTTTGGTTATTGTTGTTTTGTTGGTCTTTGTGTTGTCAATATTGTTTCCGGGGGCTGTAATCAGTCATTGTCCCCGCTTTTCTATGTAGTCTTCAAGTCATTGTAATGATGCATCAACACTGTATTCAATGCTGTAAGATTTAATGTTTCAAAAAACATATCTTGTATAATAAATGATCCCTCATTTTTTGGGGTGACAAATTGGTCTTAAAAGGTAGTTCAATACACAAGTACAAACGGTAATATGCAGAAGAAAAAGGTTTATTCTAAAGCAGACAGACATAAATATAGCACAAACCATCATTTTGTTAACTTTATTGATTCAAATACTCTTTTGATTAAAGAAAACAAAAAACTTCTCTCACTTCTTACATAATATTTTCCCTCTCTTCATTGTCCTTCAGTTAATATGCAAACTTTTCCTCTGTTGACCTTTTTCTTTCCTTTGTAGGTAATATGTCATACTTATTTTTGTACTCAGATATTTAATGAGTAGAGTATTCGCCAATGGTCCAGGAGACAGGGGTTCAATCTCAGGTTGAGTCATACCAAAGACTCAAAAAATGGTACTTGATGCCACCTTGCTTAACACTTAGCATTATAAGGTAAAGATCAAGGGTAAAGTGTAACAATCCAGAGAATGGAGTAGCACATTCCCCAGCATAGCAGTGTGGTAGCTACTGAAAAGGGAGTGTTCGGGTCACCCTCGACTAAGGTCACCAACTACTTATTATATCAAATTCTTTGAAACACTTTGACCATCTCAAATGATATCAACTTTTTCTAAACACTCTGTCCATCTTAGATGACATCAAATGTTTTGAAACTATATATATATATATGTGTGTGTGTGTGTATGTATGTATGTATATATAAACATAGCATCTGTCAGTCTAGCAAATTTCATTCAAATTTACTCATATAGCTATCATTATCCGATCCGTATTCATTTATTTACATTTATAAGCAGTTGTCTTAAATTCTACAAATTTTCTAAATGATGATAATTTTAGTAAGTTTTTATCCTATATTTATTGTTGCTTTTCTTTAAATTTTTTTTAGCAGCACAATGTGCATGTTTTACATTCTGTGTCTGCCAAGCAAGTTGTACAAGGAAAAAAAGATTGGTAAAAATAAAAGACAATGTTTAATCTGAGAAATCTGGATGATTGAAAAGAGCTTTATACAATCTATTTTCATTGATTTGATCTGATATATAACAGACAAAATATTTGTCAAACATTTCTGAAATAATGAAAACCATGATAACTGAAAATGAATGTTTTTGAGGCTTTCTTTTCTTCTTTTTGAAATCATAACTGAATATTTTTCATCATTCAAACATTTTAGAATTATCAATAAATTACCTTCAAAAGAAGCTTCTTTATAATTTTCTTTTATTGTATCACTTCATCTCACAATTATTAATCAAGCAGTCTGATAAAAAAAAAATGGTTCATTTAAGAAATTTGAACAGCTAAAAAGAACTTCCATCAAATTATTAGAAATTTCAATGATTTGATCTTATGCCTCCTGTCTCCATCAAATCAATCTCTTTTCAGTTGGCAGGGTCAACAATATGCTGACTTTATTCCATGCAGACGGGTAAGAGTGAGGTCAAAGCTTTGGTACCATTACTTCCAAGTCCCTTCAAACCTAGAGTGGTGGTAACTCTCAGGGCCAAATCTAAAGGTCTGATAAACCTGTTTGAGAGAATCATGTTTGAAATAATTGTGGATATATATTATTCGATGGTAAATAATAGGAGACCATAATTTTTAAACTGAGTTCAGTATTGAGTAACTTAACAGGGTCTCAGCTTTTTTTGCAGGAGAACCTAGGAGTTCTCTAAGGTCTCTTATAATTGAAAAGTAAGGGGCCTTAACTATTTTGGTAAGGAGTTGAGATTCAGAATTTTCCTTCATTTGACTAGTCTTATTTTACTATAGCTGGAGAGATGAGAAAATGATTCACCTTTCCTAATCACATAGGCTCATACTAAAATGCTAAGGTTCAAAATTTGAACAAGCCTTGTCGATTTTCTTTATGAAAACTATTACACTAAGATTTTTTGTCAAAATAATCATTCATCATCATGTCGCGCCGTCTGCGCGGATATCCCTGACCGTCTCTCGCCATTTCTCCCTATCACTCATCGCCTCCGGCAGGTCTTCAGGATTACAACCCGTGTCCTCACATAGCTGCTGTATGTAAGTTCGTGCTGGTCATCCCACACTTGCACATCCATGAGTGGGGGTCCACAGGAGTACATCGCTTATGAGCTCGTCCTTGCTTCTCCAGCAGTGTCCCGCGTGTCTGGTTCGTCGAACTTGTATAGTTTTTGTGATGGGGGGCAAGTGTCCGTATAGTTGGAGTCTCGTGGGGTGTTGTCGCCAGGACTTGTTTAATACTGCTCTCAACATTCTTGTGTAATTTCCGTCCAGCCTCCTCTCCAGCCGCTTCGTAAGCGTCCATGTGGTGCATCCATATAGCAGTATCGACACAACCGCTGCCTGGAAGAAACTGCGTTTCATTTTATCTGTTAGGTCCGACTTCCATATGATCGAGAGCCTATCGATAGCTGTCCATGCCTTCGTCAGTCGTGTGTCGATGTCCTTCTCGGTTGATGAGACGCTGCTTCCTAGGTAGGTGAATTTGTCGACTAGTTTCAGAGAGGCTCCGTCTAGTGTGGCAATGTTGCCTGTTTGGTTGTAACACATATATTCGGTTTTGTTTGCATTGACATGTAGGCCAATGCCAGCTGCAGCTCGTTCCAGACTATGTAGTAGTGTCTCTGCTTGATTAGGCGTATTCGCTAGTAACGCCAAGTCATCAGCGTAGTCGGCGTCCGTGATTGTTTTTGCGGGGTACCTTTTGCTTCTTCTCTTAGTCAGCTCAAAGCCATTTTCTCTGATTTTGTCGATCGAAGTCCTAAGCACATAGTCTAGACAGATGATAAAGAGGTACGGGGCTAGTGTGTCTCCTTGTAGTACTCCTGCAACAATGTCGAAGTATTCCGTGTCTCCATCTGGTGAACGTACTTGATTTATAAGTCAAAAAAATTCAATCTGATTTGTCTGACAAGGACACATGGTATGGTGGAGAAGGCATTTGGTTGGAAAGTGCTTCTGAGTGAAATCATTTGGAAGTTGCAGGTTCAATCCCAACAGCCAGTAAAAATAACTAGGAATCCTTACTATAACTAAACACTTGTACCTGGTTATGGCTAATTGAATTGGAATAGTCTATCCCTGTAGATTAAATAAAGGGTTTAGTTCGAGATTCTGTGTAGACTCCTGAGTTCGACAGGAAACATCTGAAGAACGCCGAAGGACTTATCGGCTGAAATGTGGTATGTATAACCATAAAAATGATGTCAATAGTCTGAATATTCAAAGTAATAAAAACTATCAAGGTTCATCTCAGAAATTTAGACAAATAAGTAAAGATACTGGTTCTTATTCAATCACCTAAAGCTGCGAGCAATCTTGAACAAGTCCTGGTTGCAACACCCCACAAGACACCAACTATACGGCCACCTGCCTCCTATCACAAAAACTATCCAAGTTAGACAAACCAGTCATACAGGACACTGCTGGAGAAGCAGGGACGAGCTCATAAGTGATGTACTCTTATGGACCCCCACATATGGCCGGGCAAAAGCAGGACGATCAGCACAAGCATACATTCAGCAGCTATGTGAGGATACGGAATGTAGCCCTGAAGACCTGCCAGAGGCGATGAATGATAGGGAAAAGTAGCGAGAGAGGGTCAGGGATATCCATGCTAGTGGCACAACATGATGATGATGATGATGATGATGAAATTAAGCAATATCAATCCCAATCAGAACTTAGAAGAAGGAGTTAATACGTAACAGATCAGGAATCTCATTTTAGAAAAGTTTCTGTACTGATAGAAACTAAAGGTAAAATTAACGACTGGAAATGAATGAAGTTATAGAGGACTTAAAAAGAATTATGGATACTCATTCAAGATTTTCAAACTTGCCATAAATTAGCCTGAAAAATTTTACAGAAGCTGATCATCTCATGTGGGATTTCGACTTCGTGCTTTTAAACGTCCATGACTGACATTGTAGCATTACTTTTAATAACGTTAATTTGCGAATGTTGAATGTTAAATTAGCATCGATTTTTTTTTTCAAGCATTAACTTTCAAAATAATCCCATTGATTTTGTGACATAATACATTGTGGAAGTTGATTGCAAAGGAATAGTCAGTGCTCTTTTTTAGCATCCCAACAACTATTTAAAAAAAAAATATTGCAATGAACATATTTCATATTGATTTTCATGAAATATTGACAGGCACATTGCAAGTTGCAGTCATATTAATTTGTGTGATTGAACACTATTGATTTTATGACATGATGAAAAGGATTTATTTTGCAACATTGATAGAAGCAATAATATTGATTTGAGATGTTTTCTAAAATGACAATATAAAAATGAAGTGAAAGCTTTCAAAATTAACTTTCATATATTGTATTAATATTTTATTTTTCCTGGGCAGCTTTTCTAAAAAAACTTTTTTTTTAGCGAAAAAAAGAGTTAGTAGAGCTCCTGAGTTCAAGTATTCTGTTTTTGTTTATTGAAAGAATCACCAGAGAGCTTGTCAGCTCCAAAACTTCAATTTTCAAAGTCAGAAGTCAAGTTAGTGACCTTCACATCTCTCAAATTAATTATAACAAAAAAAAACAAAACAAAAAAAAAAACTGTATTAAGTGTAATTCTTTTTTTTTTCTGTCGTAAACATGAGTCTGATACATTACTTTTGGATCATCTTTCCTAAAAAGATTTTCCAGAAATGATAATGGATTGATAGGCCACCTTGCAACTACATTTTTTGCAGGTGAGATAATTAGTGGGTTGTGGGTGTCCTCATGGTGTAATGGTTAAAGCAATGGACTGTGGAATCGTAGTAAGTTAGTTTGAACTCCAGTCATGTGATTAGGTTCACTTTCAGACAAATACCTTTGGGAAAAGTATGAACCCCTTATCCTCTAAGCTATGGGTTAAATAATACCACTACTGTTCTTCTAGAAGGATAGCTTTGGAATTAAATAACCCAAGAAGATTGATATGCCATTAAAACAAAGAAACTAAACCAAACTAATTAGTGGGAGGACAATGGACTATGATATTTTTTCCACTATTGTGGCATATTTAAGATTAGACCTTAGCCAAATACACGAGTTATTGGATGGAGCAATAGGAATATTTTTTAAACAGATCTATTTGACCTATAGATTGGATCCTAGCAGATATTACCACTCCGGCTAAGAGTGGGCCTGGAAGTTATGGCAGTGAAGGAGCATGCCACATTTCCCAGATCTCCAGGATCAAAGTCTCTCCATTAAGTAAAGTTGCATGTCATACTAAGGACACTTATTTGTGGGGGTTTTACTCCTTTGCAGTAGATACTGTCAGTATAATCTAACTTCTGCCATCTACGTGATTACTGTGCCATGGTATTTAGTTGAAAGCCACTTCCTGAATGAATGAAGGTTGTATATTTTAGTTAGATTATCCCCCAAAAAGATGGTAATGGAGGAAAAGAAATTTTTGTTTGCTGCCTGAAATTCAAGAGAACAGAATTTGACAGAATATTGGGGTAAAATCATAATTTGGTGGTTACCACAATCTAAAAAAACTAAAGCTGATTCAAAAAAATTAATGTCATTTTTACATTAAGCATTTGCAAAATACCTGAACTACACTTTAAAAATTCTTGGCACCTCCCCCACCAAAAAAAATGCATTTTCATCTGGTTCTGTTTTTCATCAAAACATTTTGGTAGTATGTTTCCTGGCCTTCTAAGAATCTTATTCTTAGTTATAGACAAGTCTCACATTTTTATTTTTATGTACATTTTCAATACTGCGGATTTTGGTAATAGATAATTCCTAATAATATCAGTTTTCATCATTTAACATTCCACTAGACATAATAAAATCTTGCAAACTTTGGTGTAGCAGAAAATTAGCTTTTTTAACAGAGAAAAATGTTAGGGTGTATTTATTTATGGGTGATATTGTATGTTTAAAAGGAACAGATATTTGAAATGTTATTTCAAGTTTGGTGGGTGATGAGGTTCTTCACTCGCAGAATTTATCAAGGGTATAAAAAAAAGAAGAGAACAAATTCTGGGGCATAGGGTTTAAAAATAAAACAAAGTAAAATGGTTGTTTGTGGCATGAGGCACAAAATAATTTTACAGAATGTTTTGGGCTACTCAAATGTAAAGTGCCTTCACTTTGATGTGCTGATCGTAAAAATAAATAAACCCATACATGTTACACGCCTATTCAGAATGCAAAACAACATCTCATCTTATTCGCTTGGCTGGATTAAATGGCTGTTGTTTTTGGGGTTTTTTTTTGCTATTCAAGAGATGCTCATTTTTTAAAGAGAAAAAGAGAAAAAAGGATCTATTCTGTGAATATAACAATTCCATTCATTATATTATATTTATATCTGCAATCCCTATAGTTGAATTTATTCCCGCAATCCTTGGTTTTTATTTCTGTTTTATGGTTCTTGGCCAGAGGCAAACATTTAGATCTTGGAAAAGTAATTTCCATTTCATTGTGGGATATAGAACCTTTGATCAAAATATTATATCAAATCAAAAAGTAACCAGCTTGGAGAACAGTAGTTGGTCTTCCAATTTTAAGAGTTATATTCCATGTACTCTTCTTTGGATAAGAAGCTATATATATATATATATATTTGTATAAGGATATTTTTCAAAAAAAGATATTACTAAAAGAAGACTTATTTGAAAATTAGTCATACAATGGATATATATATATCTCAGTTGACTGGTGCTGCAGAATGCATCAACTGTATCTCTGAGGAGGGGTAAGACTCTCCTAATGATTATCTTGGATATGACACTAAAAAATCTGATGGTGAGGCTGCCATAATCCAGGCGCTTTGGGGAATGCTGAGTACCCCTTTATTGCCATTGCTCCCAGGTCAGTTCTGGTTCGGAGTGGTAGCAACTGATAGGGTCCTATCTATGGGTTAAATAGAACTAAACAGTGTACTTATGCTACAGTGAATTATTTAAAATAGAACAGTTTTTGACATTGAAACTGTCTACTTATGTTAAACTGAATTGTTTGAAATATAAATTGATTTGGCATTAAATAACCTATAATGGTTGATATGCCATAAAACCAGAACAAACACACACACACACACACATATATATATATATATATATATATATAGGATGGTGGAGTTGTTTATAGTGTAATAGTTATTGTTGAAGGAAATGAAAACGGTAACTCAAGTTCAAATCTTGGATGAAGCTTTTTGCATTTTTCATGAATTCAACTATTCTTGATCCAGCTATTGGTAAAGAGTTGAGCTGACTAGACTCTTAATATAGCAGCTGGTCTACGAGAAGAAAACACTGAATTCAAACCAGTTGAACTCCACTTAAAATTGACCAAGTGTCAAATCTGCCTCACACAGAAAGGTTGAGTGAATATATAAATTTAAGATTGAGGTGGCATAGTGGTTAGTTTAGTAAAAAAATAGACTGTGAGCCAATTTCAAATTGTATAGAAAACTGTTTGCATTTACCCAAGTGCTAATAGCTTTGGAAAAGGCATGAATCTGTGTCTTCTCCTCGTGAGCTATTTGGACTCAATGGCCAAGAAAAAAGGCAACCAAGCTAGGAGAAAGACTGAATTTAAACTCTCTAACTGTATAACTTACTACAGAGGTTTTTTCAAGTCCATTTCTTGGGGTTGTTACACTACTCTTACCTTCTTAATTTACTGAGTAATGACAAGAAATTTCTGATTTCTAGAGTATAATAAGAAAGCTAAAGAACAAACTGGAAAAACATTGAAAATCACAAAGATGTGTACAGTAGTTAGAATTATATTTTTAATAAAAATCATTGTTTATCAAAAGGGCTTTTATTAATTGCTAAATTGACACATCCATTTTTTATCTAAATTTCAATGCATGAAATTCAGGCTGAAAATAATAAATGTGTTCAATCATGTATTATAATTGAAAACTATTTAACAGTGCACAAATAAAACTATTAGAGTCAGATACTTAAAACCATTTAACTTAGTGCAAAGAAAACTATTAGTGTTAGACAGCAATACATTTGACCATTTAATTGTGTGCAAAGAAAACTATTAGTGTTAGATAGCAATACTTTTGACCATTTAATTGTGTGCAAATAAAACTATTAGTGTTAGACAGCAATACTTTTGACCATTTAATTGTGTGCAAATAAAACTATTAGTGTTAGATAGCAATACTTTTGACCATTTAATTGTGTGCAAATAAAACTATTAGTGTTAGACAGCAATACTTTTGACCATTTAATTGTGTGCAAATAAAACTATTAGTGTTAGACAGCAATACTTTTGACCATTTAATTGTGTGCAAATAAAACTATTAGTGTTAGACAGCAATACTTTTGACCATTTAATTGTGTGCAAATAAAACTATTAGTGTTAGATAGCAATACTTTTGACCATTTAATTGTGTGCAAATAAAACTATTAGTGTTAGACAGCAATACTTTTGACCATTTAATTGTGTGCAAATAAAACTATTAGTGTTAGACAGCAATACTTTTGACCATTTAATTGTGTGCAAATAAAACTATTAGTGTTAGACAGCAAAACTTTTGACCATTTAATTGTGTGCAAATAAAACTATTAGTGTTAGATAGCAATACTTTTGACCATTTAATTGTGTGCAAATAAAACTATTAGTGTTAGATAGCAATACTTTTGACCATTTAATTGTGTGCAAATAAAACTATTAGTGTTAGATAGCAATACTTTTGACCATTTAATTGTGTGCAAATAAAACTATTAGTGTTAGACAGCAATACTTTTGACCATTTAATTGTGTGCAAATAAAACTATTAGTGTTAGATAGCAATACTTTTGACCATTTAATTGTGTGCAAATAAAACTATTAGTGTTAGATAGCAATACTTTTGACCATTTAATTGTGTGCAAATAAAACTATTAGTGTTAGACAGCAATACTTTTGACCATTTAATTGTGTGCAAATAAAACTATTAGTGTTAGACAGCAATACTTTTGACCATTTAATTGTGTGCAAATAAAACTATTAGTGTTAGACAGCAATACTTTTGACCATTTAATTGTGTGCAAATAAAACTATTAGTGTTAGATAGCAATACTTTTGACCATTTAATTGTGTGCAAATAAAACTATTAGTGTTAGACAGCAATACTTTTGACCATTTAATTGTGTGCAAATAAAACTATTAGTGTTAGATAGCAATACTTTTGACCATTTAATTGTGTGCAAATAAAACTATTAGTGTTAGATAGCAATACTTTTGACCATTTAATTGTGTGCAAATAAAACTATTAGTGTTAGATAGCAATACTTAAAACCATTTAACTGTGTGCAAATAAAACTGTTAGTGTTTTATAGTTAAATGGTTTCAAGTATTACTGCGTGCAACAATAAATAGAAATACTTGAAACCAAATGAACAAACAAATGAGCTCTG
Source organism: Sepioteuthis lessoniana (assembly GCA_963585895.1). Lineage (NCBI taxonomy): Eukaryota > Metazoa > Mollusca > Cephalopoda > Myopsida > Loliginidae > Sepioteuthis > Sepioteuthis lessoniana. Next base: position 40,315,948 of record OY757920.1, read on the forward strand.
ACTTATTTAAAGATAATGTTAACTATATATATATATATATATATATGTATATATATATATATATGCATGAAGAGGATTCAGTATTAACCAAATTGAGTAAATCCTAACTGAAGTGATGTGAAACTTGGGTTATGGATCACATCTCTAGCTCACTCGGTCAAGCAGCAACTCATTGCTCATCCTGCTAGTCATTTGCCTTGATCTATGAAGATGACTTTTTGTTTTAATTGCTAGAACCATATTTTTTAGGAAAAAATTTAGAGAAAAATAGAAAATGACAACAGATCTGAAGGGGAGCTGCAGAGTAATGATAAAGTAGGTGGATAGCAAAAGAAAAATTCAAGTGGAACCCATTTTTCAAGCTTTAGAGTTTGTTTTTTTTTAACTTGTTAACATTATACTACAATAACAGAATGATTGTACAAGCAATAAAAAACTGAATGAATATCAATAACACTTAAGATTTCCATTAGATCATGTAAAAGATGAAAAGAAAGATAATCATTAAGCCTCTCATACCGTCAATACTATTAATAGTGTAGTGAGTTCTCATAATTATTTGTAATCACTACCGCAATGACCTTGTGGCAGACTAGGATAGTTTTAGTAAATTTCTGTTTCAGTGAGTTAGTTGTGATAGGCAATTGTGAAAGTGTCCTGATAATGCTAGACATTTCGCTTTCATAACCTTGTACAAAAAAATGAAAGCATGTTCATAACAAACCAAATAAAAATATCTTATGATACCAAGAATGATACGAGTAAAAAAAATAAACTGAAACATGCATACAGATTGCTCAACTTTACCCTTGATTCGTACCTTATAATGCTGGAGGTGCCCGTGGTGTAATGGTTATCGTCGCAGGAAATGGACACGGCGACATGAGTTCAAATCGTGGACGAGATTGATTGCATTTCACATAGCACTAATACCCTTGGAAAAGGTATGAATCCAATTATTCTCCTTCCAGCTATGGGTAAATAGTAGGGCAGACTAGGTTCTTCAGCCTTGGTGAGGCAACTAGTCTAGGAGAAGGAAAACTCTGAATTCAAACCTGTTAAACACCGCTTAAAAATTGACCTTGTGTCATATCCTGCCCGAGCGGAGGGGTTGGTAAATATGATAATGTTGCGTGTTAAGCAAGGAGTTTTGGTATGACTTGACCTGGGATTGAAGCCCGGTCTCCCGGACCATTGGCGAACACTCAAACCATTATGCCAATCAGTGCATGCATATGTATATAGGGAGAGAGAGAGAGAGAGAGAAAGAGCGATCATTATTTTCACTGAAATGCTAAATTCTGTATAAAAGAAAAGATTTTAAAAAATTATGTATCATGACTTCAATTCAAGGAAACCGAGAAGATAGATATTGCAGCCTGAAACGCTTACCTCAAATGGACAGAACATCAAGTTAGATAACCCCCAGAACATTTTGACCTGCAAATACTAATGCCTGTACCTTTCAATTCTTAATTTTGACTCAAAAAATTCTGACACAAATATATTTAATCTTATTACTTCTGCACAGTATATTTAAAACAATTACCGATGACGACTACGCCGATGACATAGCGATACTGGCAAATACACCCAACCAAGCCGAAACACTACTGCATAGTTTGGAACGAGCAGCCGCAGGTATAGGCCTCTAAGTCAATGCACACAAAACGGAATATATGTGCTATGATCAAACGGGGGACATCTCCACTCTAGACGGAACCCCTCTTAAACTAGTAGACAAATTCACATACCTAGGAAGCAGCGTCGAATCAACCGAAAAGGACATCGAAACGAGGTTAACTAAAGCACGGACAGCTATCAATAGGCTATCGATTATATGGAAATCAGACCTAACCGATAAAATGAAATGCAGTTTCTTCCAGGCAGCGGTCGCATCGATACTGCTATATGGATGCACTACATGGACTCTAACAAAATGGCTGGAGAAGAGCCTAGATGGCAATTACACAAGAATGCTGCGAGCAATCTTGAACAAGTCCTGGCGGCAACACCCCACAAGACACCTACTGTACGGCCACCTGCCTCCTATCACAAAAACTATTCAAGTTAGACGAACCAGACATGCAGGACACTGCTGGAGAAGCAGGGACGAACTCATAAGTGATGTACTCTTATGGACCCCCACACATGGCCGTACAAAAGCAGGACAACCAGCACGAACATACATTCAGCAACTATGTGAGGATACAAGATGTTGTCCAGAAGACCTGCCTGAGGCGATGAATGATAGGGAAAAGTGGCGAAAGAGGGTCAGGGATATCTGTGCTACCAGCACGACATGATGATGACTTCTGCACAATATCAAGTGGAGGTGGGTGATAACCCTACTACTTAAATTGTTGACTCACATTTGCTAGATCAAGTCTCTTATCAAGAATGTAAACTGATTTGCTTTAGCCTTTAATGAGAAAACAGACTTGGCAGCTTGCAGTTGTTGCGCATTTCAAAATAATCTGGACTTGATGCTGAAGTCCTTTGCAGCTGTAGCATTGGATGCTGTAAAATGGTTTAAGTGGCTGTAAGAAAGGCAGATACCTTCATGAGGGTTATAGAAATCAAGGTTATCATCCAAGAAATGGATGATGATGCACCAGAATTTCTTGAAAAACAAATGAATATAACTTTCTCTGAAGGTGATAAATCCATTGATTAAGGTACTGGTGCTCTTAATTCTCAAATAGATTACAAACTGATGCTAAAAAGTAAACCAACCTTTCAGTTTAGTCATTAATAAAAGAACTGCTGAAACATGTTAAGCATATGTTAAATTTAAAAAAAAAAATCATTTCATTATAAATGTTG
>OY757920.1:40321273-40388773 GCA_963585895.1 Sepioteuthis lessoniana
TCAATATTGTTAAGTTTAGCCATAAATAATCCCAAATAATATTCATTTTTATTGTATAATGTTCCACTACAAAAAAAATTTCCTGGTATTTTTTGCTTATTTAGAAAATTAACTTTTAATTAAAAAAATAGTTTGAGGTATGCATTCACACAACTCTTCTGCCACAGGCAGTATGAGACACAGGGCCATTTTTTTTAGCCGAGTACACCTGATTTGAATTCAGAAAGTTCCTTCTCCTAGAGTAGTGGCCTATTCAAGACTAAATAGCCTGGAATGCTGTACTATTTACTTTTGAGATAGAACAGAAGGATTCATACCTTTCCCAAGTGCATTCTCCAGTACTTGAACTCTAGTTGTTGGTTTCATTTCTTATGGTAATAACTGTTTCACTAACCATGCCATCAAAAATTTTCCAGAGTGTGTATATATATATATATATATATATATATATACTTCTCTACCTTCTAAAACAATCCGCGAATTAGTACACTCCAGCCCTCTATGTAACATATTTTCTGACGCCGGTGTTTATTGTATCCCTTGTAAGGATTGTAAACTAAAATACATCGGTGAAACATCCCGAAACCTTCATATCCATTTGAAAGAGCACAAAAGAGACATAAGAATTGGCAACTCAAACAACGCATTACTCCTACACACTTCTCAACATAATCATAACATTGACTTCAACTCTGCTAAGATGCTTACTTACATCCATAATAAAAATCTTAGACAAATTTTCGAAGCTGCAGCTATCTCATTCCTCAGTTTCCTAAATACTCGTCCTGGCTTTTATAATATTTCTCCTTACTTAAGCAAACACATTTTAAACAGCTACAATATATTCCATCCTTAGTTAATATTTTCCGTATATCTATTAATTTCCATGCTTTTTATTCTTCTTTTGTTCTTTCTTTCTTTCTTTCTTTTCTTCCTTCTGTCTCATAATCTTTCTCGTTAAACAACATACATAATTCTATACAATATTCCTAATAAGTCAAATGATGTAATTTAAACATCAAACGCTGATTTGCCAGTTAAACGGCTAACTTTTTCTTACTATACATATTTTCCTGTAGGTTTTTGTATTTCACATTTCTAATCATCCATCGTTAACTTAAAATTATTAATATCACCCCTCATGGTCCTGATGATGGTTCAGTAGAACCGAAACGCTATAGTGTTGACCCGTTAATAAATCATTCCTTCCTCTTGGATCGTTGTTCTCAGTTTTTCTATATATATATATATTTTTTTACACAGTTACTATCCTCTGAAAAAATTAATAGTTGTCCAATAATACATTCCAAGTGCTTGTAGGAGCTCCTCAGTGATGTCCTGCCTTCATTGTGATTTTGGGTCATTAAACATCATATCGGCTCTGGCAGTAACCCTGACTTGGGTGCGGATGTACCAAGCCAGCTCCCTAATCTGTGCTACATGTGGGTTCATTTTTTTCTTTTTCAGCAGAATTCATACTTTTAAGGTTAACTCTAGCCAATGGAAAGAGTTCTTTTTCCCTCCCTCGCCTATTTAATGACAAATCTGATTTGCACTGGTTTCTTAAATCTTTGCTCATGGCTGCACTTTTCTGGTATGTTCGTCTTTTTCTTAAACTTATTCCTCTACTTTGAATTGCTAATTCTACATTTTTGCCCCTATTTATTGACTTAATTTTTAAACAGTTGTTAATTATTCCCCACCCCCAGACAAAAATCAAATTTTGACTCTCTCTTTCTCTCGCTCTATATACATTCATATTCATGATTATATATGATATAATTGTTCTCCTGGTTGCACAGTACATGAGTGTTAACTAGATAGCTTACACAGATGATTTTTTTTAAATAGCAGTGAAAGCTTTTGCAGAATAAGTCACAATATCTGAGTGAACTGATAATAGAAAAAGGGTGTGTCACTGTGTAACACTCTTCAGACTTTGAATTCTGAGTTTTTCTTTCTCCTAAATTGGTTGCCCGGTCAAGACTTGAGAGCCTAGTCTTTTCTAGAGAAGTGAACACTTTTCTAATGGTTTACAATGTCAAAGAAAACTTTTGTATTCCAAAAACTTATCTTAAATGACTTTAATAAATAAATAGAGTGGAAAGGAAATAAAGAATTAAAAAAAAAATAAAAAAGAAGAATTTCTTCCATTTAGGCATAAATTCTTTTTACATTTGCAGTTTAATCTTCACAATTTACCGATTTCAATTTGTCAAAGACTTTTTAAAAATATGTTTTATGAAGCATAAAATAAGGTGCTTTTTTTTTTTTTTTAAAACTATCGTTTGAGTGTTTCATTGTTATTATTACTATTTGCTTATTATGCCTTCTTTAACATCTCTACATTTTTACTATTACCACACACTAACCTTAAAGAATAAAAAGAATCTTTGCACAAAACATACACTATTAATACTATATCTATATTCATATCAAATTCTATAAATTTGCCCACTGCTGGGGTTGAGAAAAGATGTATCTATGCTTTTCCCAAGGGCATTAGTGCAAAATGAATAGCAAACAGCCTTTTCCAGGTTTGAACATTGGTTGTTAAGTTTATTTCCTTCTGAGAATAACCCTTCTGCCACATATGCCTCTGTATAATCTCAGACATCAACAATGAGGAAGATTTACAACATGTACAATATTTAATGGTCCTGGAGACCGGGGTTCAATCCCAGGTCGTGTCTTACCAAAGACTCAAAAAATGGTACTTGATGCCGCCTTGCTTAGCACTTAGCACTCTAAGGTAAGGATCAAGGCTAAAGTGGAGCAATCCAGGGAATGGAGTAGTGCCCTCCTCTACACCTTGGTGTAGTAGTCATCAAAAAGGGGAGCCTTTGGGTTGCCCTTGACTACGGTTGCCAACTTTACTTTACTTTACTTTACAACATTTGATCATAAAATTCACAATTCATGTGTAAAAATTTTGCATGAAGAATGATTATTAGCTTCAGATGTAAAAAACATTCATTGGTGAATGATGGATGAGACATGAAATATGCTCCAGATTTGTATGAAAAGTTGTGTAGTACCTTTTCAAGATGAACTTAACCAACTTAGAGTGGGTTGATCTATTGTACATCCTTCTTGTCATTGTGTTTGTAAAACTTCTTCGCTTGGGTGAGCTTCTCATATTATCTATGATATTAAATAACTGATAATTACAATGGTGTTCTGTTTATTTTGTGCTTCATGAAATACTTTCATGAAAACCAAATTTTTTTTTTCTGAAATGGCATATGTGTTTCAGTGCAATCTCAACTGAAATCAGGCTAAAACACAAATGACTTTTGTTTTCGACGGTTTGTTCGAGAGAAGTAAACACTTTTCTAATGATTTACAATGTCAAAGAAAACTTTTGTATTCATTCAATTTTTTTTCTCACTCTTCTCACACTGATTTCCATATCTAGACACTGAAGCTCAGGCCTGCGTAGAATATTTCATGAGAGGTCTTATTGGGATTTTATATATTTTTAAAACATTTGCCTCTCTTGAAATAAAATTTCTAACCATGCAATGGACAAAATATGATTGTCATCTTTAAATAAATCATCAAAGCCAATTCCTAGATCACATTCCTCATTTACTTTATGTTGTGGCCCCAGAAAGGGTCACAAATGTGAAACGCAAACACAGATATTAGATAACAGATTATATTATACAAGAAAGAAAGAGTTACATAGAAAAGGTAAGAAGTCTCGTTCTGTTCAGATAACACCAATATTGATCAGCCTCTTTGGCAGTGAAATCTCTCAGTACTTATAATGGTGAGAAGAGTCCATTATGGTGAGATGGGTAAGGCTCCCACGACACATTTGTTGATTCCCCAGTTGCTTAATTTATATTCAACTTTAATGTTTTTAGATTGGCATAATGGTTAGAGTGTTTACCAATGGCTTGGGAGATCTGGGTTCAATCCCAGGTCGAGTCATACCAAAGACTCAAAAAATGGTACTTGATGCCACCTTGCTTAACACTCTGCATTATAAGGTATGGATCAAGGGTAAAGTGGAGCAATCCAGGGAAAGGAGTGGCGGCCTCCCCTACACCTTGGTGTAGTAGCTATCAAAAAGGGAGCCTTCGGGTCACCCTCGACAATGGTCGCCAACTTTATTTACTTACTATTGAATTTTAATTTATAAATATCTTCCTGGTATGATAATCTGTTTTGATTTATTGGCATTATTTTTTTTAATAATGATTGGACAAGCAATATAAAATCATCTGCTAATAGTTATTAGCTTAAAGAGGAAAAAAGGGTTTGACCTATACAAGAGGTAACTTCATAAACTGATGATTACTCAAATAAAAATTAAGGGTCTTCTTTTAGATTGAATCTACAATTAGAAAGCATTTTGTTTGTTTTATTTAATGACATTCATCTTAAGGGATATTCAATGCCAAAACTTGATTCATTTGTAAATATTTGATTATAATCATAACTATATTCTTATTGTTCCATAGCATTCATTTTTTAAGAGTACATTTTAAAAATATTCATTAGTCAGTGTCAATATTCCTATTTGATACAAATAATTTATACACAGTTATTAGGTTCAAAGTAACTATTTTTATTCAATAATAATCATTTGTTTGTACATAGTTGCATGGTTTCAAGTATTCCCATTCAATACTAATAATTTTCAAGCAGATCTATTTGATCCATAGACATGACCCTAACAGGTACTACCACTCTAACAGATTTAGATGGAATGATATTGAACAGGTAATCTCCATCCCTCAAAATTAGTTTCATCACTGGATGCAGTTTAGTTGCACACTGAGAATACCCCTTTTTGTGTGTGTTGGAGGTATTACCCCAGTGCAGGAGATATAGTTGGCATATTCTAAGCATCCCAGCCTTTTTAATGAAAACATTTGTTTGTCCTAGATGTTATATTTACCATTATATTATTAAAATTCTCATTCAGTCTAATAAAGCAAAAAAATGGCATCTTTATATCAACCCCTTAGGAGTTATTCAATGCAAGAATTTGATTCATATGTGAATTGCTTGATAGCCTAGTTGGCTAGGACTGTAGAATACACCGACTGCAACTCAGCAGAGGGATAAGATCCCCCCCTACCCACAACTAACATCCTGGCCATGACACTAAAACAATTTGATGCTGAGGCTCCAGTAATACAGGACCTTTGGGAAATATGCGATACCCCTCCACTGCCATTGTTCTCAGGTCTGCTCTGGCCTAGAGTGGTAGCACCTAATAGGGCCCTATGAATGGGTCAAATAGAACTATTGGAACTGAGTGCAAACAAATGACTTATACTAAATTTAATTGTCAGAAATACAACTGTTTTATCAATTAATTGTGTGTAAAGAAATGACTGATGTTTAATTGATTTGTTAGTTATACATAGCAATACTTAGAATCATTTCACTTTGTTGATTTATTCTAACTTTTAACTGGTTTCTAGTTTTGCTATTTAACATTAATAATTCTTTTAATCAAGTATTCCTATCGAATATAAATAATTTACACTCAGCTGTATGGTTTTAATTAACCAATAATAATCCTTAGTAAATGATTCAACAAATCTATCTGACCCATAGATAAGACTAACAGATAATTCAACTTCAGGTCAAAGTGGATCTGGGAGTAATCCCTATGAAGGCATCCAAATTCTGGAACTGGAGCCTCATCATCAGATGCACTTTAGTGTCATACCCAGAACACTGATATGGCGTCTTATCCTTGTAGAGAGGTACATTCAGCATGTTTTACAGCCCTCAGCTGACAAAGTGGCCAATAGATAAGACAAATACTAAGTTTTAGTGGGTTTGGAAGTCATGGAAATGAAGGGTTACTTCAACCTCCCCTATACTCCTGAATGGGAGCCCCACTACTCAATTCAGTTTAGTGTCATACTTGGGAAATCTTATGAATATATGGTGTATTTTTAAGTTTGATTGGTAGGTTATTATTCGTCATATGTCTAAAAAGTTATTTTTTTCTGTTTCTTTATTTAAACATGATTTATTTGTCAGAGAACATTCGCATGCAAATAAATACATAAAAGTAAGATACTTGTTTTTTGCATTATGTCATAAAGCCAAAAGAAATGCCCTATAAACGTTACTTATTCATTGAGATGTCTCAAAGTGTCGGTGCCAAATGTTTTGAATCTAAACTGGTGTAATTCAGAATAGTGTGATATTTGGTTTGTTTTATGCTCATAAATACGTCCATAAACATGCCAAATAAAGTGAACCCATTTTGATTAATGATAAATGGTAACAAATGGCAAATATAAGCCATGACAAATCTTCATTAAAACACTGAAGCATAAAACTACATTGCAAATGCTCCAATGTAGACTGTCAGCCAGTAAGATATATTCATACTTAATCAGCGACTAGGGAAAAAAACGGTCATGTAGAGATAAGCCTTCAAGGAAAAATGCAAATGTACAACTATTCACATGTATCATTCTAATTGTGAATTGATAATTACATTAATTGAAACATTATTAGAGTCATTGCAATTAGTTGCATTTGTAACGTGCAAGATAAAACTTACCACTTATCATTAAAACTAACAAGTCTATTAGTTTGTGCTTTTACTCTAGAAATTATTCCACTCTGGCCTGGAGTGGTATCACCTGATAGGGCCCTATCTATGGGTTAAATTGAACTAATGGGATATTTATGCTAAAATGAATTGTTTGACTAAACTGAATAGCTTGAAATAGAAATGTTTTTGACAGTTAAACCATATTTACATTTAAACTGTGTGCTTATGCTAAACTGAATTATTTGAAATGGAACTATTTTTTGACATTGAAATTATACTTACACTAAACTGATTTGTTTAAGATAGAACTGTTTTGACCTTTAAGTGTGTGTAAAGAAAATCTGAAGTTATACTTAGCTGAATTAGAACTGCTTGACTAAACTGAATTGCTTGAAATAGAAATGTTTTTCACAATTAAACTGTACTTACATTTAAACTGATTAAAGGTCACCTCTTAATATGATGCCGAGTCAGTTACAAGCTTCTAATAGAAAGTTAGAGACATGACTAAAATAAATTCAACAAGTTAAGATGAAGGGAAAGCAGTAAGATACAACTATAAATACGTCTGAAGCGAGTTTTTTCTATTGACCACTAAAATACTAACATGGACCGCAATTTACTATTTTGCAGACCCCCAGCAAAAAATCTTATGTGAACCTCCAAAGAGCATATGAACCACTGGGTTAATTGAGTAATTTTTTTCAAGTGTAGTAGAACAAATTCAAGTTTGAGTAAATTTATTGTGGAGAAGCACAGATATCAAATGACTATAATCATAGAGCAATATTCAACTGATAGGCCATAAAACAATGCAACTGCAGCTTATGATAAGAGGCCAATTTTTATGTACCATTAGGTCAGGTGAGCACAACGACAAAGTCTGTGATTGTTTAGAGATGTTATCCAGTGGAGTTGGCAGAAATCAACAGAGTAGAAGAAAAATTCTTGTTGTGACAAACAAATTTGTAGCACTTAAATTTATGAACCTGTTGTCAGAACGTGATCTTCATAGCGGAGCGAAGAAGAGAAGATGCAATGTAGATGATGTCCTCTTTGCCGATGGGGATAAAAATCACAATGGCTTAGTTGAAAATTTGATTACTGACAATTGGATTTCAGTGTCGTCAGTTTGAAACATCAGGCGAAAAATAAAAATAAAACAATAGGTGGGATTTCTTTTGTTTTATGTGTTTTGACTTTTGTGAAGTTCAGTTTATCTTTTATTGTTTGTTTTTTTTTGTGTTTTGTATTTCAAAATTTCCTCCTCTGTTTTACTTCTAGTCAATTTCTTTTTTCCCCATTCTTTTCTTTGCAATTTCTATCCTATTTTATCTTGACTATTTTGCTTTCTTTCTTTTCTATCTTTTATTCTCTCTCGTTTCTTTATCTACTTTGTCTTAACTATTTGTTTCATAGAATTTACTAAGCTCGGCTATGTCTCTCATAAAAGCCCCAGTTTGCTTATAATACTGAATGTCCTCAAGTGGTCACCCAACATTGCTATCTTATGTATTTTCTATCTCTGCCATTTCTTTTGGATATTCTATTTCAACTACTTTTCTTCCCCAACCCTATCAACTGGGCTTAGAATTAACTGATTGTATCTCCTGCAGAGGAGTAAGACCTCCTCTAAAATAGGGGTGTTCAAGGTATGTTATTAAACTATGAATGCAGAGTACCCCTTCATGGCCATTACTCCCAAGTCCACTCTCACCTGCAGGTCCCATCTATATGTCAAATAGATCTGTTGGAAAATAATGTATATTTGATAAGACCTTGTGCAAAAGAACCTTTAAAGTAACCATTACACAAAAAAATGTTAATATGAATATACAATAAATGCAATTCATTAACCTCTAGGCATAAAATAACCTAGATGGATTAATATGCCATTAAAATCAATCAATGCTTTTTACCTTTTTGTTTATGGGAGTTATTGCTTTACTGGTATTGCAGGCATTTCTATTGAGTAATTTTAGTTATATTTGACTAACCCCTGCCCAAAAAACCCCAATTGATTTTCCCTACATTTTTTGACTATTTTTACCCCAATTTTCCTTTATTTTCCTGTGGGATGACCTCCCTTTCCTACTGGAAGATTATACTAAGCACCAGCTCGGTGATGAAAGTTTCCATTGCCATTGTGAAACATCCAGGTATAAAAGGAGGTAGACAAAGATATTCTCATTTCTACTGGACCCACTTAGAGAGAAGACATATTCATCTGTTGGTCAAACAACATTCCACAAGCCCTTTGTCCTTGGCATAAATCAGCACAGGTATAAAAGCTCTCAAATCAGATGGCAACTGCTTTTTTATCCTATAGATACTTATCTGCATACATCTTTCTTTTGTATATTGTTAGGTAATCTTGTCAATAGATGTTCAACTTTGGAGAGGAAATAGAATTTCTAATTGCATATTTTCTACAATAATCTGTTGATAAACTTGATGTTTCTCGGTCATCACTCTCCAAAAAGTAGCCCAGAATATTGTAGAATATGTTGACTGCATTTCTGTGTCCAATAAGTGTCCTGATATGACACTATACAATCTACTGGTGAAACTGTGGGATTGGGGAGTACTTCTTCATTGTCATAGTATTAGTATAAATGGAATTGTTAGAAATAGAACGGTTTGATGATTTAATTGTGAGTAAGCAAGTGACTGATGTTTGATTGAACTATTAGCAATACATAGCAACACTTGGAACTGTTTAACTTTGTTTACTTATGCTAAATTGAATTGTTAGAAATAGAACTGCTTGACATTTAACAGTGTATCTAAAAAATGTGTTTACGAATCATATTCAATATATATATATATATATATATATATATATATATATATACACAAGCAAGATTTGCCATTAAATAACCAACAATGGTTGATTGCATCTCTAAAGAGGGGTAAGACCCCCAATAAGTGTCCTGGATATGACACTATGCAATCTGATTGTAAGGCTGTGGGAATGCAGAGTACCCCTTCATTGTCATAGTATTAGTATAAACTGAATTGTTAGAAATAGAACTTTTTGATCATTTAACAGTTTATCTAAAAATTGTGTTTACAAATCATATTTAATATATATAACAAGATTTGGCATTAAAAACCAACAATGGTTGATTTGCCATAAAACCAAATCAATCTCTGAAAAGGTGATACCAACTGAAAAAAAAAAAAAATACAGCAACACTTTGTTTTCTTGTTCTTTACTTTCCCACCTTGTAGCAAAGTCTTTTAGCGCTTTCTGTGCCATAGTCTCTTTTCCATTCAAACCCAGAATGGCATAATGATTTTCATCATAAAAAATAGACACAGTGACTCGTTTTAAACCTGGATAGGGCAGTTTATATTTTCCATCGGGCTAATATCCTAAGGAAAAGTAAAAATTCAATTAATCTACCTGGACCCTTTAGTTTTGGTATGGCAACCTGTCAGGAAAAGAAAAACCGACTAGTTATACTCCACTTTAGAATTGACCTTGTGCCAGAAGGGTCTTGTAAATTCATACATGCAGCTATCAAAGATTATACAGATACAAATCATCAAAAAAAAAAAAAAAAAAAAAAAAAAATATAATCATGTCTGCATTTGATATTTTGTGTGTCTATGAGCATTTACATACGAAATCTCATCCATAGATTTTCCCCACAAAATTTTTTTATCAAACAATTATATAATTTTTCTTTCACTGTCTACATATTAGAATAATACCTTTTAAAATTAAAAATGAATTGATTTATGAACATAAAATAAAATTGGATCTAACATAGGTTGTTTGGATTTTTCTTTTTGGATTCAAGAATTAGACAGAGATTCCAACTTCTGAATAATGTTGCTCACAAACACAAAGGGTTATAATTACTTTCTCAAAGCTTAATAATTACGTTACTGCTTGGTTTCAGACTGATGTTTATGTCAGCAATATCTGTAACCTTGACTGGCTCTGAATACAGACTTCATAACAAAACTGCAAATGGGCCAATTAATATATATTTAAAACAAAATAATAGAGAAGCAAAACATTTAAACAATGTGAGTTTTATTACAATTGAAGCTCTCAATCCCAATTAAAAAGAGAAAAGAAAAAGGTTATACAATTCTATTTTTTTATTAAATGAGAAATAAAATTTTGATGAGGATGTTATAAGAACTGCATTAACCACCACCCATTGTTTCATTTGTTCAATATTCTATTTTTCTTTTGGATTTTGATTTACAAACAGGGCTAGTCCATAAAAAATTAAATGAAAAATTGCCACTTGAATTTCTGTGTCAAGTTTATATAAGATGTGTTCGTATGTGAGTATGATAAAAAGATTTCTGTTCAACCAAGAAGAGATTAAGCCTTCCAAAAGCAGAGGTCAAAGGAAATTGAAAAACAATGTCCAAAGTATGTTGAACAGTGGAATGAATAAGTTAAATATGTGATGGCTGTAGGTCATTCCATTATTGATAGATTCAAGAACTCTTCAGAACCACTTTGTGTGCATACATTATGCATCAATAAGTACATCAACAATCTTTTTTATACCTTGATTTCTTTGAAACCAAGAGTTTATTATTTGTAGTAAAACATTATATAATAAAAAAGATGTCAGGAGTAATAAACTCTAGAACATCAAAATTAAGTCAAATCAAAATCGCAACACTTCTGTAAGCACAAATAAAATTATATATAAGAGGCATACATTTTTTTATGTTACATATTCATTAATTTGGTTGCAGAGTTTTAATGCTGTAGATTTTGGTCATAAATAATAGCTAATTATACCTATTTTGTTGGTTGGTTTGGTTTTATGGCATATCAACCTTTGTAGGTTATTTAACGCCAAATCCATTTTTATGTAAATAATCTGTTCTATTGAAAACAGTTCAGTTTAGCATAAGTACACAGTTTAATTGTCAAAAACATTTCCATTTCAAACTATTTAAGCAGTTATATGTAATAATTCAGTTAAGTGTAAATACAGTTTTAATGTCGAAAAACAGTTCTATTTGAAATAATTCAGTTAAGCATCAGCACGCAGTTTAAGTGTAAGTACGGTTTAATTGTCAAAAACGTTTCTATTTCAAGCTATTCAGTTTACTCAATTCATTTTAGTATAAGTATGCTGTTAGTTCTATTTAACCCATAGATAGGGCCCTATCAGGTGCTACCACTCCGGGTCAGAGTGGACCTGGGAGCGATGGCAATGAAGGGGTACTTCATTTCCCCAAGGCTCCAGCAATGCTGGAACCTGACCATCAGATTGTTTAGTGTCATATCCAGGACACTCATTATGGGGGTCTTACCCCTCAGCAGAGGTGCAGTCAGTGTATTCTACAGCCTCAGCTGACTGGGCAATACCTATTTTGATTGCATTATGTTTCACTAGAAATCATAAAATGCTGGAATATTTGGTTTACAAGAAAATTAATATTTTTTATGAAAGATCTTAGGTGTACATTTATTTAGAGGTAATACTGTTGAGTGTCTACTAAATAAAAAATGTATTTCTCAAAGTAGTCCATTTCCAGAAGATATTTTCCTTGTGTATGTTTATGCATGTCTAGAATATCTTAATATAAAAGTGCTTTTATAATTCTGTGGTTTTTCTGTCCACTCTGATAGAAGCTTTGGATTATTAGAGTGCCACTTGATTTTGTCCACTTATGGATAAGAGCCATTCCAACTGAAGAATTTGCCAAAGTTCTGAAGTGACCAACCAAATTTAGAATGATTATTTTAAGTTGTGCGAAAATCTTCACAACTCAAAATAGTTTCCAGCATTTTTGTTATCTCTGCTAGAATTGCACTGATGGGATGCAGGAGTGGGAATGAGGGCTAAGCCATTTCCATGGTCAATGTCAACCAGTTCAAGATAACTCTCCACA
This sequence comes from Sepioteuthis lessoniana, assembly GCA_963585895.1. Taxonomy (NCBI): domain Eukaryota; kingdom Metazoa; phylum Mollusca; class Cephalopoda; order Myopsida; family Loliginidae; genus Sepioteuthis; species Sepioteuthis lessoniana. Next base: position 40,333,698 of record OY757920.1, read on the forward strand.
ATCTTAGACTTCTTTTCTTGAGGATTACATGAAAACACCGACTTTACCATTCCTTCCAGAATTAGCATATTTTCCAGAATAGTTTTTCTTGAGGCTTAAAATGTTTGTCTTCAATCTGCGGTTAATATGCCATTGAATTTGAAAATTTAATCATGTTTCTTATCAAGGATATATAAACCTGTCTATAGGGGCTTAGAATACACTGACTATATCCCCTGAAGCAGGGTATAACCCCACCACAAGAAAAAAGAAGGTCTTGGATATGAAACTAAATCATATCTGATGGAAAGGCACTTGAGTTATAGATCTGGAGAGTGTGAAGTACCTGCTTCATTGCCATAACTCCCAGGTCAACTCTGAACCAAAGAGATAGTACCTGTTAAGGCCTCATGTATGAAACAAATATATCTATTTAAAAATTATTTGTATTTGATAGAACACTGAACAAAAAAAAACAAAAAAAATTTACATAAAAAATGTAAATAAAAACATATAATCAATGTGATTCCCTAACCTCTTGGCATAAATTAAGCCTAGACAGGTTCACATGTCATTAAAATCAAATCAATGATTATCATTATATATATATATATATATATATATATATATATATATATATATATATATATATATATATATATATATATATATATATATATTAAAAGAATAGAATTATCAATGAAAGTGTAAATTTATTCATAAGCTTCCTATATATTGTTTGTTCATGAAAACCCCCATCTGTCACTTTTCAATCTCCCTATGAGGTACAATGAGTTTTTGCTAAAAGTTACCTGCATTCAATGAATATGTGTAACATATTTGCTAAATCTACAAAAACAATTCCTTTGTGAATGTATCTTTAGCATAATGGTTATAAAGGTAGGAAATAAAATATGCGAGTCGAGTCCAAATCCTGAAGAAGGCCTTTGCATTTCCCTACACACTAATGCCCTTAAGAATGAATGAATTCATCTGTTCCCAACCTCCAGCAGTGGTAAAATATTAAGGGAGATTCAGTTCTTTAGACTTGGTAAGGAAACCAGTGTAGCAGAAGGAAAATTGAATTCACACCAGCTGTACTCTGCTAAAAATTGGCCTTGTGTCACATCCTACTCATGATGGAAGGATTAGATAAATGAATACATCAAACTGTCTAAACAAGTATAGAGAATAACACACACTTCCTAATTTTTGATAAAGATATGAAGATTAATTTTATCCATATTTGGTGGTAGGTAGATTTTTTTCTTTAATTAAATACCAAAACAAATTATTTTTAGTTAGAAAAAAAACAAAAGCAAAAAACCCCAATAAACCAAAAAAAAAAAAAAGTCCCGAAACTTACCCCCTCCCCTCAAAACCCCAAAAACTAACAAGAAAAAAGCTATTTTGTCTCGTACTTTTGAATCCTTTAACTGGTATTCATTTTGGACAATAAACCAAATCGAAGTTTATTTTTAGCAATTCTCCTGACCTTTCAAATGGACTTCAAAGATTTGTTTTTATGTTGTTCGTACGGAATCCAACTGATACTGACCAGTACAGTCAGCCATAAAAGGTAGTTTTGCATAAAAGATTAGAAATCAACTTTCTAGAACGTTCTATCAAATTTAATGTTGAATAGTATACTGTCAATTGAGAGTTATATTTTTCTATATAAAGAATATATGTTGTCATACATTTTTTTCTACTATCAAATTTAAAGTTAATTATGTATACTGTCGATTGCAAGTTATCTTTTTCCATATTAAGTATATATATGCTATTCAACATATATATATATTTTTCACTAATGTAGATAATACTGGATTTCTCTACGAGAGTAATTGCATTATAGTAATTCAGGATTTGTCTGCATGTTGTTGGGACATAGGTTATGCTGACAGTAAACCATGCCGGTTGGGTGTTGAAAAACCCTCCCAAGAAAGACACAGCGCCATGAATTTGAAAATCAAACTACATCTAGTGGTAAGAGTTCATATCTAGAGTTCTCCGCAGTGTGGAATTGTTGTATAATTTTTGGTGATGTCAGTAATAATAATACAGATACAAAACACGTATACAGGCGGACTATTTCATTTCAGACACAAACAAGTTTATTAATTTCTGGCTTTGGTCCATGGCGATACGAGGAGAGAGACACAATTCTTAAAAGCCTATGCTAACCATACTATGCTGACCCCACCCCAACATGCGGTGCATCTGGTGATGTTTAAGATCCCAATTCATCTCTGCTGGTCGAGATCCGAAAAACTCAACGGCATGCCTCAACGATAGAAAACCCAACTCTCAACAGTCGAATACCCAAGTTGCAAATTTGTTTGCACACAGTTAAATTGTTTCAAGTATACTATTCATTACTAGTAATTCAATCCAACGTGAATAATTTGGAAACATTTTAAATGAGCCAGTGCTCATTTGTTTGCACACAGTTACATGATTTCAAGTATTGCTATTTAACACAAGTAATTCAACATTATTCATACATTTTCATGTTGTTAAATTATTCCAAGTATTGCTATATAGTACTTAAAATTCAATCTACCACCAGTCATTTGTTTGTAGACAGTTAAATGGTTAAACTATTCTTTCTGACCCATAGATGGCACCCTAAAAAGTTCTAATTTTCTGGGTCAAAGAGGACCTGGGAGTAATGGCAATAAATCTACTCTATATTCCCCAAAGCTCCAGGAATGGAGCCTCACCATCAGATGCAGTTTCGTATCATATCTAAGATACTTGTTGGTGGGGGAGATCTTATCTCTTTTCAAGTAGAACTGCATGTTGGCATATTCTACTGTCCCAGCTAACTGGGCAGGTAGAAGATCACTAGAATATTCTTGATTCTTACCTGCAGAAATGAAATCAAATTCATTAGATGAGAAAAAAAAACTATCGCCACAATTGAAACCCTGACCACTGAATTTTAAGAGGGAGCATGAATACCAGATGATTCATAACTGTCTTCACTTTCCTTGCAAATTTGTCGGGTAAATAAATCCTTTTATCTATCGAAAATATCAATCTTATTAGGTGCAAAATGTTTTATTCATTCTATTTGTGTGTTTTGTCTCTTTGTACAAAGATTCCTTCCCCTTCTTTCATTTCTAATATGTTTTTCTGCTTGTTGAATGTATGAAGACTATTATTTAAAAAAACGCACACACACACAAAAAATATTTCTAAAATAATTAAATAAAAAATGATTGCAAATATATACCTACATATTTATTTACTCTATTCAAAGCAGATTTTTTTCTTTATAGTATTTATTGTGTGTAACTTAGGGCCACTGAGTTACTACCCTTGCCAACTTTCTTCTCCATCTTGCATTTACAGGAGTCCTTTTAATATTCTCTTTTATCATTCCTAAAATATTTGTTTTTCTCTTCCTTTGCAGTCCAAGCGTCTTTAGTGCAAACCTTAATTAACACGAACCCTGAGGCATAATGCAAACTTACTGAAAAATCCAAACTCACTAAGAATACAATTCAGTCAGGATTTTTTTTTTTTTATTCTTGCAAGGCAGTGAGGGTCTTGACAGACAATGAAACCAGGCTGAAAAGTGTGAGATGCACTCAAAGGAATGAAAGAACGGCAAAGCGTTAATAGAGGGCGAGAAGGACATGACAATTTCTGGGTTTGTGGAGGTTGTTCGGAGCAAAGAAGAAGAAGAAGAAGAAAAAAAAAGAATTTTGATATGCACTCTGGATAAGAGACACAAAAAAATTATCAGAAAGATGAAAGAAAAATGGTGGTAAAAAAAATATCCATATTAGAGAAAAAAAAAAAGTAAAGTATTAATAAAGTGAAAGTTGTTTATTTTTAGTTATCTGCAATAAATGCCCTTAAGGCAGTGTAGGTTTATATAAGTAAATAATATTCATATACATATGAATGAATGTGAGCTCTTCTTAGAAACAAACACACTCAAATATACTTAAATACAAAAAAAAAAAAAAAAAAAAAAAAAAAATAGAACATCACACAGATATATATGTTCTATTTTTGGAAAGAACTAGTATTTTTCTTTGGTGTTGTCTCTAAATCTGTCGAGATAGTTCTTGTATTGCAATTGTTTTTCATCAATAGTTGTATAAGTATATAAAATGTAGTTGGCTACATTTATAAATAAAGAGTACTCAGTATTGGTGAGAGTATATATATATATATATATATAAAAATTAGGACAGACAAGACAAGGAGTCAATGGTGCTCAGTAAGATGGTCACATAGGTGTGAAAGTAATAGTCATCAAGCACCAAGACTGTCTGTGCTATGCTAACTTATATATTTGAATAGAAGGCTTATGTCTATCATGTGCATATATTTTAATCAGGTTTACTTATGTATCAAGATTGGTTTGGTTGTGGTTTATGGCTTATCAACCTTTATGGGTTATTTAATTCCAAATCTTGAGATATATATATATATATATATATATATATATATATATATATATATATATATATATATATCAGGATTTATATATTTATATATTTAATTATTTATATACACACACACAAACACACATGACTTCTCGGCAAATAGTTTCAAGGTAACATTATTTTGAAACAAGCCAGTTGATTGGTTTAAAGTATTGCTATTTGACATAAATAATTCTATTTAATATTAATCATTAGTTTACATGCAGCTAAATGGTTTCAAGTAAGTAAATGATTAAATGGTTTTATTTTACTTATAGATGGAACCCTAACAGGTACTGCCACTCTGGTTTAGAGTGGATCTGGGTATGGGAAAGATACATGGCAATGAAGAGGTACTCCCCTGTTATCTAAAGCTCCAGGACAGCAGCCTCATCATCAGATACAGTTTAATAACACATCCAGGACACATGTTGGTGAAGAGTCTTATCCGCCCGTAGAGATACAATCGGCACATTCTACAGTCTGAGCCGACTGTGTTGTCTGTTTGAAGAGGTACTTGTGGTGCAAAGTTTATCATCAAGGAAGTAGACTTGGCTATCTGAGTTCAAATCCTGGATGAGGCCATTTGTTATTCCATGGAGCTAATACCCATAAGAAAGGATACTGATCCAAATATTTTAAGCTAAAATGCCTAAATAGCTGGGCTGACGGGACCCTTTGACCTTGGTAAGGTCACTGATCTTGAAGGATTATGATCTTGAAAACAAACATTGCTTAAAAATTGACTTTGGCTCATATCATGCTCCTGTGAACATTAGAGTAAATACATATATACAAGAAAATGCTTGAAAATATAGTTTTCTCATTGTTAAAATGATCCATGATCACATTGAGTTTTCTATTAAAGAGAGAGTGAAGTGTTCTAATTAGCAGTTACCTCCATTATATCAAGAATTTTGATGATTAAAAATCATGTTGAACAAAATTTCAAAATTAGACTTAAAATCTTATTCTATTAGAAGATTTTAAATGTATTGTCCCAAAAATCTTGCTATTATGTGCTGTTTTTAAGAGTTACACACAGACATACACACACACACATATATATATATATACACACACACACAAAAATGAGAATTTTTGGAAAAAAATCTTTAACAATAAATATTACTAAAATTCTCACTTGTATGCGTACATATATATAGATGTATAGCAATGTGCAGGTATAATGACATGAGCATTTTGAAGAAAACCTAAAACAAATATATATATATATATATATATATATATATATATATATATATATATATATATATATATATATATATTGCTAAAATGCTCATTTGTGTATATATATATATATATATATTTATGCGTACACACTCTAATATATGTATAAAATGCATAAATTTAAAGATATATGTGCTTCAAGGCATATCCCTATATAATTGTTGTATAATTATGTGACGATTATTTTATGATATGAGATATAGCCCGCATATACACATGCTATTTTTTCATATACAGACACATGTATGTATGCATATGCAAATATATGGCCATATATAGCTATTTGCGTCAACATAAATGTTTTGGGTGCTTATTCTTTTATAAGTGCATCCATATGAGTGCATGTGAGTGCATTTGTGTCTGCGAGATTAGTTGTTTGCAGGGGGTTCCATTTGGTGCAAATCCAGTTTGGGAAATTTGTTTGAGGCAAGCAATTAAACCTTTAAGGGTGAACAAGGATATTGTTGAAATTTTCACCATAACAAAATGGAATCCCAAAATAAACTCCAAAAGCAAAATATAACTTTACATCAGGCCGATCAGTAATTAATATGATACAAAAAGAAAAAAAAAAAAGATTTATCCTGAATATTCAAATAGGATTGGCCTTTAAGAGCGTGGCGTCACAGTTCTCATCTTCGGAAATGGAATTGATGACCCGAGTTCAAATCCTGGACGAAGTAATACACTTAAAAGAAAAATTATTCCGTCACCTGGTTTATTTGTTCGTTTGGGTTTAATGACATATCAACCTTTGTAGGTATTTTAATGCCAAATTCATCTTTATACAAATAAACCGTTCCATTTCTCTATCAAGGCAAGAGAGCCCAGTCTGCCCAATCATTTTACACACTGCGAAATAAATATAAGAAGCGTCAGGTGGAATTTGAACTCGGCATACTGATTTCATTCCTCTCGCCAATAATCATGATGACATCTGCACATACACTCCTTCAATGTACGTGGGTACGCACGCTTGATGAATAATAAATAAATTATCAACTCGGATAAGTTGGCAAGGTGTTTATATCTTCATTTTAAATGTCCTCTTCACCTGCTTTCATAATAGACCCTGGCCTGTTTGTGTTTAGATATTCTCATCACATCACTGCGTTCAGCTAGAAATGCCAATGGCTTTAAATACAACATTAATTTTTTATTCCATGCTGTTCAGATCGAACAGCCGCTAGGCCCTTAAATGCATGAAGCGACACCTGGATATGACCTGTGTAATCAACGAGGTGTTCTGTGTGTGTAGAGAAATATTCCTTTTAGATGTAAAGACAAGTTGTTTATGCGACCAAAGGGTATTCTGGACAAATGATTAACATATTCGTTACAGAGTTGAATTGAAAACAAATAAAATAGTAAAGACATTTCGGTTTTGGTGTAATATTAATTTGCGGATTCTAACAAACCAATTTTATATAGATAAACGATTCAGAAGGCATTTTAATGTTTCCGCCGATCAAACTAAAATATTCCATTTTATTTAATTAAAGCAATTTATTCCCTCTCCTTCTCTTATTCCCTTCTGTTTTACTTAAATATCTTAATCATTACGAACTGCACCAAATCGAGTCTCATGCTGTACATATATATATATATATATATATATATATATATATATATATATGTGTGTGTGTGTGTGTGTGTGTGTGCACATGCGCACACACACACACACGTAGATGCACGCTATATAAACACACGTATACATGCACTATACATATAATCACACAGACACTTAATGTACACTCATACACACACACACACACACACACACACATATATATAATATATATTCACATACTGTATTTTAATCATTACGAACTGCACCGATTTGAGTATTTCATGTGTGTGTGAAAATATATATATGCACATTCATGATACAAATGTGCATACACACGTATATGCACACTGCATTACACACATATACATATAATCACATAGACACTATCTATAAACAAATACATTGTATGTACACTCATGTTCTATATAGGTACATATATACTGTTTACACACATACACGATATATATATATTTCCACGCACTCATATGCATTCTCTCTCTCTCTCTATATATATATATTTAGGCACATACACACACTGGCCCAGTGTGCTGGGGCTTTAGAATACACCGATTGCTTCTCTGCAGATAGGTAAGACCCTACCAATGAATGCCCAGGATATGACACTAAACAATCTGATGGTAAGGTTCCAGTAATGTTGGAGCTTTGGGGAATAGGAGTACCCCTTCATTGTCATCACTCTCAGGTTCATTGCGGCACGGAGAGGTAGCACCTGATAGGGCCCAATCTATGGATCAAATATAACTAAACTATATACTTATGCTAAACTGAATTCCTTGACATTTAACTGTTTATAAACGAAAACTATACCTATACTAAAGTATGAATTGTTAGAAATTTAATTCGGTGTTAACTGACCCGAAAAGGGTTGATACGCCATAAAACAAAACAACCAACTAACCAACAACTACACATACACATATGGGAGAGAGAGAGAGAGAGAGAGAGAGAGAGAGAGAAATATAATTGAATCTTGTATCAGAAGAAAAGATAAACATGGCAGACCACCAGAAGAAATACCGTTTCCTTCAAAATCTAAAATCAAATAAAGTTCATAAAATTCCCCGAAAAAGCTTGTAAGTTAACACAATAGATTAGCAGAAAGAAGAAATCTCGATCTAAACATTTAAAACTACCAATTTTCAATACTTTGCAAAAGCCTCCAATTGTTGTCCGTTGTCACTGTTTATTACCAAGTACAGAAGAATCTGAAGAAATTATAACAAAGTAAAATTTCGCACTTATGTTTCTTTTTGTTTCTTCTATTTCCTGTCGCTTTTCACTGTAATAAGAGGAACTTGTCGAAGCTAGATTGTCTATCGATAAGCAAGCAGCCTCCGGTCTTTTTTGCGCGTCAGGAAAGCTTTCCTTTTCAATTAAGTCGTTTCCAATCTGTTTAATCTCTAACCGAGACACGTTCAAATAAACCGTGTCCATTACTTTAAATGATGACCCTGCGTTTACAAAGGAAGTGGTGTAATAAAAAAGTATTACAAGATCTCGGAATATTTGAACCTCGTTTAGTTAAAAGGTCCTTGTTTATTTCTGAAACTATCGAAGTTGATTCGTTGGTCGTATTTTATGGCATATCATCCTTTGTAGTTGATTTAATCCCAAATCCTTTTTATGCACATGTATATTAAATATATTTGATTTGGAAACGAATAGTTCGGAGGTAACAATTTTTTAATTAGCCCTAGTGTACCATATTCACAATTAACCCTATGTGCGAAATGGACATATAATGTTCATAACGATAGAACATATGAATCTCGAAATTAGAAAACACGTAACGACTTCTTGTTCTGGTACGAAAGCTTTTTATTAACTTTGAGTTAAAGGTTTCGACATAAGGAGGAGAGACACGATCTTGCTATGCTGTCTTATTCATTTGGCCCCCATCTCGAGCGGCCACCATAGAGCGCATGTTCGCCTTGCATCTGCGAGCTCCAAAAGTCGACCGTCTTCGTCCAGTGTCTAATCTCAACTCTTACTCTCTTCAAAATTTCTCACAAACCTCCGCGCGCTTCCGGTGCGTGACGTCACCCTCACCCTGTCACCCCGTTTCGTCTCGGACTATAATGACATCTGAGTGACACCTCCATCCTCCCGCGTTAACACCTGCCTCAATGTTGCACCTAACTAACCCATGTGCTGAGCCGAAAGGTTCTCAGCCTAACTAAACTCAAAGGCATGAACCGAAATCCCTCAGCTATTATATAACACTAGTTCATTTGTTAAATGATTTCAAGTATTCAGTATTATTCCTTGATTTGCACATGGTTTTGAGTATTACAACTGAAAACTAATAATTCAATTTAACATTCGTCATTTGTTTATATATATGTTTTATTTTATTTTATGTTAATTCATTTATTGTTTTTTTTTTAATTTATCGTCATAAAGAAGTTAGGGAGGAAAAGGTTTTCTATCTTTTTTATTTTTTTAGTTAAGACTTACTTGTTAGAAGGATTTTACCTGTTATCTTGATCCAAATCTGGCTCAGTGTAAGTGAGAGTACTCATTCAAGATATAGAATAAAGACGATCTTGTGGTATGTTTACCTTTATAATTCGTCGCGACAGGGAGGGAAATGACGCAAGTCGTTTCTCATTGGCCAATACCATTTTAAAAACTCATTAGCAGTAGCATTTAAAATTTTTTTCTTTTGAGGTGTGAACTGTGTGATTTTGCATGCTGGGCATCTTTTTACTGCAGGATCACCGGCTGGAACAATAGTTTCGGTAGGGTCACTTAGGAGAGCAAGTATGATATTGAAAGACCCGAAACTTGTAAGGACCCCAAGAACATCACTGACAAGGCGATTCTGTGCACTTTTTTTTTTAAGTGTGTGACTACAAGTTTGCACACATTTAAATAGTTTAAAGTATAAAAATGATTGAATATTTCTATTTGACCCATAGATGGGACCCTAACAGGTACTACCACTCCACAAAGATCTTGGACCGGATCGTCTCCATAAGGTTGTTTAGTGTCATACACAGGATACTCATGCCCAGTCGGCTTGGGCTATAGAATATACCGACTGCATCTCTGCAGAGGAATAAGACTCCCCCAACAAATGTCCTGGATATGACATTAAACAATATGATAGTGAGGATCCACTCTTAGAGCTTTAGGGGAATGTGAAGTACCTCTTTATTGCCATTGCTTGCGTTTCCACCCTGCCCGAAGTGGTAGCGCCTAATAAGGTCCTATCTGTGGGTCAAATAGAACTGTTTGACATTTAAACCGAGTGTAAACCTACGCTAAATTGAATTGTTAGAAATGGAACAGTTTGATCATTTAACTGGGAGTAAACGCATGATTAATGTTTAATTGACGTGTTAGGGATATACAGAAATACTTAGAACCATTTAACTGTGTGTGATTGAGTAATGTTGAATGGAATTATTAGTGTTAAATAGCAGTACTTGAAACCATTTGATCGTATGCAAATGAATGAATAGTGTTCAAAAGAATAATTAGCTTTAAATAGCATTATTTGTAACCAATGCACTGTGTGAAAACATACGATTAATATTACGTAGAATTATAAATGTTTGATAGCCATAATTGAAACCATTTAACTGTGAAGGAAAATAGTAATACTAGTGTGCTAACAAATTAGTTCTAACGTATTTTAAAATGAAATTAACCACAAACTGCGTACAAACAAATGACAGATGTTAGATTGTGACTGTTATATTGTAATACTTGAGGCCATTTAGCTGTGTGTTGGTATGATTGGTTGTAAATAGAAATACTTGAAAACCGTATGAGCACAGGTTTGCCCAAAAATCTTATCAACAAAATGTGTTTACAAATCGTATACACTTAATATGTATAAACAGGATTTGGTTTTAAATAGCCTATAGGTCGATAAAATCTAACTAAACCAAATCGAACAGAATACTCGTTGCGAGAGATGGTCCTAACCTGCTACAAGGGTTTGGTTTGGTTTGTTTGGGTTTATGGCATATTCTATTGGTGTTCTAGAGCCCCGGCAGACTGGGGGATGAAACTATTCATCAAAAATTCATATGCAGTAAATTGGGCCTTGTAAGTCGATCATCTTATAATGGAGATAAATTATATGCGTCAAATCGAAATTACATCACCCCCGACTTTACAGTTCCCTTAGCTATTTAAGTTATATTTTCAGTGATTATTAAAAAAATATTATTTAATATCAATTAGCATCTTATTTATTAAAATCCTTGGTCCCGTCGGTATTACTCTGTAGGGCTCCTTAGGGACCAAGTGATGACGCTGTCAAGCAGATTGCCTGGAGGAAGGCCCCGAGGACCAAACGATCAGCTTTGTAACACCCACCTTGCGTGAACACAAGGGGTTCCCTGAAAACCAGTGGAGGGGTGCAACTCTGTGGTATTAATGCGTTTAAAACACTGCAATGTGTGATATATATATATATATATATATATATAAACAAAATCCCGCTTTTCCTGTTAAAATGTTTTAAAAAATAAAGTTTTTATTTAAGGCCAAATTTTAGTTTTATTTGCGTGTAATATTATAATTGTTTATCAATATTAAAAGCAAAATGATATTACATATCTAATAAATTTTTAAAACATTTGAAAGATTTAGATTCACCAAAATTCAAGGTTAAAAAAAAAAAAAAAAAAAAAAAAAAAAGTCTTATTAAAATTTAAAAATAACTTTAAAATTTTTTTTGTATGAAATTACTATCTAGAAACATTAATAAATCGACGTATGTAAAAATATTACGTAGTCTTCCTCTCTCACCAATTTATAAACTATTAAGGCACACTTTAGTTTCCTGGCTAAAATTATTGTTATGGAATGCTAGAACCTTAACTTTTTTTAAAGTATAGAAAATCGTATTACCAATAGTTTATTTTTTTTATTTAATCTTAAAAAAGGAAAATAAACATGTAAACATGGTTTTTGAATGCACAATTAAGAAAACCCGATGACACAATTATTTCAACTTAATTATTAATTTATTAAAAATAGTAAAATAACAATAATTTTAATTGCCGTTTTGATATTTAATGTTTACTTTGTAATAATTTCCAAGTCTTTCAATAGCTCCAAGAAAACTAATTTTACCATTTAAAAAAAAAAAAAAAAAAAAAAAAAAAAAAAAAAAAAAAAAAATTTCCAATTTTTTTAATAATAAATTGTCTCCTTTACTTTTTTTTTATTTAAATGTTCAACCCGAATCTGCAGGTTTCCATACTTTTTTCGTCTAACATCTTTCATACCATAAAACAAAAACAGAAAAAAAACGAAACAAAAAACAAGCAACCCCCCCCACAAAACACGGTTCCTAGTTTCTTGTGCTACTATCTATATTTTTTGATTAGTAAAAGTATTTAGATTTAGCCAGTGATTGAAGAAATGGCACCACTTTTTTATTGTTTGGTTGGGTTTTATGGCATATCAACCTTAGTAGGTTATTTAACGCCAAATCCATTTTTATGAAAATAGTTCTATTTCAAACAATTCAGTTTAGGATAAGTACGCAGTTTAAATGTAACTACAGTTTCATTGTGAAAAAAATTTCTATTTCAAGCTATTCCGTTTAGTCAAGCAGTTCTTATTTAGCTATTTCAGTTTAGTATAAGTACAGATTTTGTTTACACACAGATGTCAAAACAGTTCTATATTAAACAAATCAGTTTAGTGTAAGTAGAGTTTCAATGTCAAAAAACAGTTCCATTTCCAATAATTCAGTTTAGCATAAGTATGCAGTTTAAATGTAAGTACAGTTGAACTGTCAAAACATTTCTATTTCAAGCTATTCGGTTTAGTCAAACAATTCATTTTAGCATAAGTATGCCGTAAGTTCTATTTAACCCATAGATAGGGCTCTATCAGGTTCTACCACACCGAGTCAGAGTTTACCAGGGAGCAATGGCAATGAAGGGTGCTCCGCATTCCCCAAAGTCCCAGCATCACTGGAACCTCACCATCATATTGTTTAGTGTCATATCTATGACATTCGTTGGGGGTGGATATTGACTCTCTAGAGAGATGCAGTCGATGTATTCTACAGCTGGCCAGTTCATATATCTCAGTTGCAATATCTTATCTAATGAAAAGAATGTCAAAAGTTACAGCAGAGAAGCTGTGTATTCTACAGCCCCAACCGACTGGGCAACCGCTTTTTCAAGCTGAACAAATCTCGATAGAGAATTAATTCTCGAACAATGTAAAATAATTAAAAAAAAATTAAAACATAGTATTAAAAAGCTCTCAAAACATTTTTATTTGATTTGATATTCACATTTGGAGTATTATTTTCTTCTGACTGCTCCCAATTAATTTTTTCTATTTTTTTTCAAGCACACCTTCAGATTTTTGTCTTTAAGATGATGTACATTTTTGATAAAATAACTAATGCATTATAAAATTTGTTCATTAAAAAAGGATTTCTTAATTTTTGGTATTTTTTTTTTAATCAGAGGTAAAGTAAAAGTAAAAGTGAAAGTTAAGTTGACGACCTTAGTCGAGGGTGACCCGAAGGCTCCCTTTTCGATAGCTACTACACCAAGGTGTAAGGGATTGCGCTACTCCTTTCCCTGGATAGCTCCACTTTACCCTTGATCTCTACCTTATATTGCTGAGTGTTAATCAAGGAGGCTTCAAGTACCATCTTTTGAGTCTTTGGTATGACTCGATCTGGAATTGAACCCAGTTCTCCCGGGCTATTAGCGAACACTCTAACCATCATTTGTTATTGTATAAAAGGTCCACTGCGGTCGTGTTGTTAGTACCTATATATATCACTTGAAAATTAAGATTTAAATAGTATATGGTGTGGATAATTTGCATACTGGTTTCAACAAAATCGGTTTTAATGAATAGTAAGTTTGCGACCGTAGTCGAGGGCGACCAGAAGGCCCCCTTTTCGATATCTTGTACACGAAGTGTAGGGAAGGGCGCTACTCCTTTCCCAGGATTGCTCCACTTTACTCTTGATACGTACCTTATAATGCTGAGTGTTAAGCAAGGAGGCATCAAGTACCATTTTTAAAGTCTTTGGTATGACGCGACCTGGGATTGAACCCATCTCTCCCGGATCATTGGCGACTGATTTCCAATATTACTCTTATTCTCAAACGTATTAAAAACAATCCCATGTATAATTTTTGATAGAAATCAAATTGAAATAATAAGTGTACTCTTCTTATTTAGTTTCGTTAGTCTTTGTGACTTTACATATTTCTTTTCGTTAAAACTTGAATACTTGCTAGGAAGATTAATTCGAAAAGGTTGATGTAAGCTGTTGCACCTTCCGATTAAAATCACCTCTCCCATGTCTGTTAAAAGGTTACTCTTATTTGGTTTTTTTATTCAATTATTCTTGCTGACTACAGTTGTAAAATTAGGTAGACTATATTTTATTATAAAAATGTCCTAATTTCAAACATATCAAAAAGTTGCCAAGTCGGCTGGGGCTGTAGGGGCAACCCCCCGGCTTTTTGGCTGGGCCGTCTGGCATTCGTGCCGGATGGGTGCTCGAAACCAAGAGCAGACTCGGGGCCGAATAGGCCCCCAGCTTCGGCTGGGCGAGCTGCTTTTTCAGATCCGTTTTGCACGCCTTGTATAGCACTAGACCTCACGGTCTAGTTCAAGCTATATGCTGGCATACGTGCCCGGACCTAGATTTAGGCCCGTGAGACGGCTTGACTCATTAGATCAACATTGCACTTAGTGGGTCAATGACTAGCAGGGTTCGAGTCTCGGCTCGTTCCCGACCTTCCCCTCCCCTTTATCCCCACTTTAATTGGCCTTCGGGCTTTTGACCTTGTGTCAAGTCGTATCTGGTGGGAGGCAGCGACAAATAATCGGCTGGGGCTGTAGAATACACCGACTGCGTCTTTGCAGAGGGGTTAGACCCCCCAACGAGTGTCCAAGATATGACACTAAAAATTCTGATGGTGAGGTTCCAGTAAAGCTGAAGCTTTGGTGAATGTGAAGTACCCCTTCATTGCCATCGCTCCCAGGCTCATCCTGGCCCAGAGTGGTAGCACCTGATAAGGTCCTATCTATGGATCAAATAGAACTAAACTGTTTTGACATTAAAACAGCGTACCTATGCTAAACTGAATCGTTTAAAATTTGAACTGTTTTTTGTATGCTAAACTGAATTGTTCGAAATAGAAATGTTTATATGTATTAACTCGATTTGGCATTGATAACCTACAATGGTTGATATGCCATCAAACCAAACCAAAAAAGAAAGGAAATAGTTGGTTAAACTCAAAGTCTGGTAGGAATTATGAAATATTTCTCAACACCTTGAAGCCGTTACAAATTCTAATAACATTAATAAAAGAAAATTGTCTTATACAAAAAGTAAGAAGCAGACAATATCCCGCAGGAACTAACACTGTTGCAAACTATGCAGTTGATCAAACGCTTATCGCCAATACAACAGTTCAACTCGAATATCTGCTGTATATCCTGCATCAGGCAACAAGAGGCATTGATCTCTACGCGATATCAGATAAAACAGAGTTCATGTGTTTTAATCAAGATGATGCAATCTCATTTATTGGAAAGCTTCTGAAATTAAGATACCAGTTCATATTGTTGGGGTTTTATGGTATATAAACCATTGTTGGTTATTTAATGCCAAATCCTCTCTCTCTCAATATATATATATATATATATATATATATAGATATATATGAAGAGTAAATAAAGGATTGGAATCCGATAATATGTAGAAAAACTGATAACAACGATCCAAGTGGAAGGAATGATTTATTGAGAGGTCGACACTGTAGCGTTTCGGTTGTGAAATTCAAAAACCTAAGAGAAAATTGTGTATAATAATCTCTTAGGTTTTTGAATTTCACATTCCTAAACATCCATCGTTAACTCAAAATTGTTAATATCACCCATCATGGTCCTGATGATGGTTCAGCAGAACCGAAAAGCTATAGTGTCGACCTCTCAATAAATCATGCTAAATTGAATTGTTAGAAATAGAACAACAGTTCTATTTCTAACAATTCAATTTAGCATAAATAAAGTTAAACGGTTCTAAGTATTGCTATGTATCGCTAACAGTTCAATTAAACATCAGTCATTTGTATACACATAATTGAATGATCAAACTGTTCTATTTTTAACAATTCAGTTTATACCGAGTCATTTGTTTGCACTTAGTTTGAATATCAAACAGTTCTTTTTAACTCATAGATAGGACTATCATGTGCTACCACTCCGGGCCAGAGTGGATCTGTGAGCGATGGCAAAGACGGGGTATTCCGCATTGCCCAAAGCTCCAGCATTACTGGAACTACACCATCAAATTGTTTTAAGTCATAATCATGACATTCGTAGGGGGGGTGTCTTGACTCTTTGGAGAGACGCAGCCGATGTATTCTTCAGCCCCAGCCGATTTGGCTGGCCAGTTCATATATCTCGGTAGCAATATCTTATCTAATGAAAAGAATGTAAAAATTCACGTAAGTAAAGCATGAACTGTTATCAATAGGTTATCGACCATTAGGAAATCTGAACTCTGAGATGAAATCAGAACTGAAAATTCTCCAAGCTTTAGTCATGCCAGTACCACAGTATAGTTGCACCACCTAATAAACTCTGACACAGAGATATACGTGTGTTGGCAGACTAGAAAAAAATTGCACAGCCCCGTAGGCTAGGGCTGTAGAATACACTGATTGCATCTCTGGATAGGGGTACGACACCCCCACTCCTCGAACAAGTGTCCAGTGGCCCAGTCGGCTGAGGCTGTAGAATACACCGACTGCGTCTCTGCAGAGGAGTAAGACTCTCCCACATACGAGTGTCCAGAATATGACACTAAACCATCTGATGGTGGGGCTCCAGTAATGCTGGAGATTTGGGGAATGCAGATTTCCCTCTTCAATGCCATTGCTCCCAGGTCAACTCTGGCCCGTAATGGTAGCACCTAATAGGGTTCTATCTGGGCCAAATAGAACTGTTTGACATATGACTTATGCTAAATTGAATTGCTTGAAATCGATCTCTTTGATCATTTAACTGGGTGTAAACAAATGATTGATGTTTAATTGAATTGATAGTGATACATAGCAATACTTGGAATTACTTAACTTTATTGACTTATCTTACAAATCATAAACTGTATTTGGCATTAAATAATCTGCAGTGGTTGATCTGCTATAAGACCAAACCAAAAAATTGCATTCATCAGCTCTGTGCAGACACTCGATGTCTTTTAGAGGACTTACAAAAAGCGATATTCTATTGGGATTGGGTGGAGAAAAGAGTCAAAGGAATCGCTGCTACCTGCATGCCTTAATGGCAATGAAGAGACGAAGACACCAGCCGGATATGAAAACTTCTGTGTTGAGAGAGAGGTGCGTAAAATGTAACCAAGATTACTATAGTTTGGTATTTTTTCTAGAAATCACATGAACATAATAGTCGAGCTAGAGTTAATTTCTTTTATATTTGTTTTGCATATACTTTTCACAGCGTACACACAGTTCCATCTTGTAGCACGCAGTGTTGAATAATTTGACAACTACATCCCAAAGTAAAATGTCATCATGTTATTTTGTCTCTAGAAAATCTTTCTTTTTTGGTATCGTGAACTTTTCGTAAACTCGAATGATTTGTTAAGCTGTCAAGTGAAGAAGACTGCGTTTTCTTTTCTGCTTGTGTTCTATTATGCCATTTCTGAGCCATACCTGCAAGTACTAACAGGAAGTGCTGTAACCTCCATCCAATACCACTGGTGTCTCTCTCCATTACTAAGTTCGACAAGTATAGTCAACAAATATTCATCGATAAAGGCGAATCGATGTCGTCAAGACACGACTCAAACTGGCAATACATATGAAAATAATGCATAAGTGCATTTTGCTGGGAAATTTAATAAGAAAAGAAATAAAAGGATTTGCAAGTCAAAAAAGAAGGAAATTATTTTTGAAAAAAAAAAAAAAAAAAAAATTGTTGAAATAAACATTTGAAGAATAAGAACATATATTGGAAGATAGAAAAGTCGAAGAAACTCATATATGAGGTAAAGGGGAAAAAACGAATAGTTGTGAAGGAAAAAAAAAATGTAGGCGAAAAAAAATGAAAGAAAAAAAAATAAAGGGAAGGAAGAAAGAAAGAAACGGAAATGAAAGAAAGAGCAAAAAGAAAAAAAAAGGTGGAAGAAAGAAAAAAAAAACAGTTGAAAGAAAGAAAATGATAAAAGAAAAAAAAAGACACGGGTGAAAAAAAGAAAGGTGAAAAAATGAAAAAGAAACAGAAGTAAAAGAAAAAGAAAAGAAACGGGAAGAAAGAAAAAAGAGACAGAGGTGAAAGAAGAAATGGAAACATAGGTGAAGGGGAAAAAAAAAAGACTAGAAAAAGAATCTTAGAAGAAAAAGAGTCGGAGACATACTTGGAAAAAAAAAAGAAGAGAGAGAGAGAGAGATTAAGAAAAAGGAAATGATTGGAAGACGACCGGTAGAAAAAAAAAATCGATGATTTAATCGATGACTTGGTTTGCAGATGGCTGAGGGTGGCAGATGAAGGGAGAGAATAAACAGATGGATGCATGATGTAATATTTAATCGATAAAATTTTAAATTCTTTCGCTCCAGCACGATCCAAAAAAGATGAGAATCATCACCATTAATTATTTTCACACACACACACACACACGACAGTCCTGATGATATTATGCAGAAAGACAACCTAAATGGTAAAACATCTTTCCTTCATTCGCTTCGTTCCTCCTCCTTCATTCATGGCAGCGCTATCCAAACAGCTGCCTGTAAGTTCCGTCATCAGCGAATGAATTACTTCGGGGGAGAGAAAAAAAAACCCAAAAAAGAAAACAAAGAATTATGCCGTATTGTGTGCACCACTATTCAACACAGCTTTGGCATAGACATTAAAGATATTTTTAAAATCTTTTCCTAAAAAGTAAAAGTGAGGGAGGGGATGTTACAGCTGAAACCAGAGAAGAAAGCCTTCAGGATTCCACACGTTACGGCTTTCCTTTCCAATGGCAGAAAATAAAACGTTGGTCATATAATTAAGTACTCAGCATATTAAAAAAAAAAACATATATACATTGATTTGTACAACCACCCACAAAAAAATGTGTTTTAAGTATTGAAGTAGCAATTGAAAATAATGATTATATACGTAAGGTTAATGTTAGTCAGTGCTGTTGAC
Source organism: Sepioteuthis lessoniana (assembly GCA_963585895.1). NCBI lineage: Eukaryota > Metazoa > Mollusca > Cephalopoda > Myopsida > Loliginidae > Sepioteuthis > Sepioteuthis lessoniana. The sequence continues at coordinate 40,353,153 of OY757920.1, forward strand.
TGATTGATTTTAACGGCATGTCAGAACATCTTGGGCTATTTTATGCCGGGTAATTTAAGCTAGGTTAAAGTCAGTCAGTGCGATTGACTGATTGATTTTACTGGCCTGTCAACCCAACTTGGGTTTTTTTATATATCAAGGTTAGAATTGGTTAGTGTTTTACGGCATAGCATACAAAATCTCTCTCTCTCTATATATATATATATGTGTGTGAGCGTGTGTGTGCGCGTGAATAGTTTTTAGGTAGGTAACTTTCTTTCAACGAGTCGTTAGGTGATTTGTTTGCACACAGTCTTTACTAGTATTCCTCTCTAACAATTCTATTTAATATTAATCATTTGTTTGCTGCAGTTTAATGGCTTCCAGAATTCCTATACAACACTGACAATTCTATCTAAGATTCATTATTTGTTTACATACAGTTAAAATGTTTCTATTATTCCAATTTAACCCTAATAATCCTATTTATCAAGTATTCCAATATAAAAGAATTTGCATACAGATGTATGGTAGGTTGGGGTTTATGGCAAATCAATCTTTGTAGATTATTTAATGCCAAATCCGTTTTTATACAAATAAACAGTTCTATTTTAAACAATTCAGTTTAGCATTAGTACGCAGTTTTAATATAAGTGCACAGTTTAATTTTCAAAAACCTTTTTATTTCAAGCCATTCAGTTTAGTCAAACAGTTCTAATAAGACTCGTGCCTTGCCATCAGATTGTTTAATGTTATATCCAGGACACTCGTTGGCTGTGTGTGATTGCAGAGATGCAGTTGGTGTATTTTACAGTCCCAGCCGACTGGCTTTTTAACCTCTTAAGTCGAGTCATATATTTTTGTGTATATGAATAGATTGACTCTTTTAAAAAGACCATAACATTTTATTTTCATTCCAAATATTTTAAATATTTCATGAGTGGAGTAATTACCGTAATTAACGGTGTATAAGACGCACCCTAATTTCAGCAGGGCAAATCAAGAATTTTTTTAGTAAAGCAAAGTACTAATATGAGATGTGATGAAATTGATGTAATGAATATCATCAATGATAACACCTTTAATTGCGAATTTTAAACCTGCATATGACATAAGACGTTGGGGAATTTTAAAAGATATTTTTAGTAAAAAATGCGCCTTATAGACCGTCAAATACGGTAGTCCAATAAGAGATAATATTAGAACATCAGGTAAATGCTCATGTGAACTAATTCAATAACTCTTTACACTCAAGTCTAGACTGCATTTTGATTGGTTAATAATCACAAACCTCCTCATCCGACTAATACCCATGCAACTTGATTTAAACGTCGCTGAATTATTTGAAGAAGTCTCATCGTTTGACTTTTCTTGTGTAAGCAATATCTTTGTTTTAAGATTTTATGAGTTTAAAGGAAAGCAAGAATATATCCATTGTGAGTGGATCACTGGAGATTCTCCATGCGAATGATTAATCATTTTTCGCAACAGCTGGAATTTCATACGTCAGTATCTCGAAATAAAGAAAATAAAAAAGCAAAACCAAACTTCGTTCTTATTAAAAAGGGTCTTCGTTATCACAAAGGTTAAATAACACATCTTACCTATAAAACTTTTGGGTTAAACCTCAAATGCTTCAATTTATTGTGCAGTGTGTAGCAGAAAGAACTGCCATATTTTAATCTATCACCTGTATAGGGTTAGTGATCTTTGGCAAGTGGTAATGGTAGCTCCTTCTAGCTTATTTCTTACCATCGATTGATCAATAATCATCAAGGCTTAGAACGGTGTACAATATGCATTGAACCAGTTTTCTAAAACTGGTGAATCTATAATTGTTACACAGAAAGCTTTTCCGGCTCATTTCTTGTTTTTTTTTTTCCAGAATGATGCCGTTCAGGATAAAATTTCCAACCCACAGCAGCATCGATTTTCTATCCGTAGACAACTTAGTTTTCGATCCGTAGACAACTAAAATCGTTATCTATCTATTTGATGGATAACGATTTTAGTGTTCTTTAGGTTTTGTGAGGTGCCTACATTTTACTGAAAGAGTCTTGTGCGTTCTAATGGGTAATATAAAAAATGTAACTAATTCTACAAGGCACAATAATCTCCACGAAATCCTTTGATATATTCATCAATGAAAAAAAAAAAAAAAAGAAAAAAAAATCCTGTGGAAGTAGAACGAGTCGATGTAGGATTAGCGTTGAACTACCCCTCCGCAGAAAGTGAGCTTCTCAAACCAAGCAATTTCCCTTTAACGGGGCGCCTCAGGCAATAAATCCAGCACTTATTTTAGTCAATGGAAGTGTGTACACCCTAGAGAGATATGACCAGCATAGTTCAGCAGGGCTTGAGCCTCGGTTTGTGCCCGATCTTTCCCTCCCCTAAATCCCCACTATATTCGACCTTCGGGTCATTGACCTTATGTCAAGTCCTGTCTGGTGTGATGCAGAGACAAATAAAAGTCACTAGAGAGATATCCCTCTGAGATTGGTTGGTTGGTTTTTATGGCATATCAACCTTTGTAGATTATTTAATGCCAAATCCATTTTTGCACTAAATAATCAGTTCTGTTTCAAACAATTCAGTTTAGCATGAGCACACATTTTGTCAAAAACATTTCAATTTCAAGCTATTCATTTTAGTCAAACAGAGCTAATTCAGTTTAGTATAAGTACACACAGTTAAATGTCAAAACACTTCAATATTAAACAATTCTGTTTCGTGTAAATAGAGTTTCAATGTCAAAAACAGTTCCATTTCAAGCAATTCACTTTAACATAAGCTAGCAGTTAAATATAAGTACATTTAAATTGTCAAAAGCATTTTTATTTCAAGCTATTCAGTTTAGTCAAACAGTTCTAATGCAAACAATTTAGTTTAGCCTGAGTATGCTGGGTTCGAACTCCAGTCGCGCCTTGATGTTCACTTCCGGACTTATACAATTGGTAAAGGTATCAGTTCTCTTCTACTCCCAGGTATGGGTTAAATAGTACAACTACAGTTCTTCTAAAAAATTGACTTTGGCATTAAATAACCCTCGAAAGTTGATATGCCATAAAATAGAGAAACCAAACCATTTCTATGGAAGCCTATATGTGTTTTTTTTTTTTTTTATTACTTTAGCCCCGATCACTCCATACACATTAGGGTTTGAACCTGCTAGCAGCGTTTTTGAATATTATTAGGTTAATAATTACTACAATAGCTGCTCATATCGCATTGTTACGATAATTCATAGGTTAAAATTTAACCCTGAAATTGTTGAGAATGAAACTTCTAGACTCTTCATTGGCAATTCAATTCTCTTGAGCTGGATTTTGTGTTCTACCTTGCCTGCAGGAAATAGATGTTCTAAGGAATCAAGAATCAATATGTCTGCCTTTGATGCTCGAATAATTGAATAGATTCTCCTCAATCTCAATGAAGGTGTCAAACTGTCATTTCTCATCGGGTTCTCCATCAGTAAACATCCGTGCATTTAGTCAACAACAAGAAAAAGACTGATGCACATGCGTTCACATGCACATGGTAAGCCTACAGCAGCACCCAGGTGCATAATTATACCAACGTGCATTGAAGAAGTCTGGCCTGATTCTTTGGTTCTGCAACTGCATTTACAGATTTCTCAGGGACTGCGAGGAAGGATTAGTGATCTATTCTTTTTGATAATACACAACTCCAAATAGACGTTCGGAATCTGACTAGTTTTAATTTTCACATTTTCAGCGTTATCTGCCCTTGTCAGAAATATAAATTTTGATATCTGTTAAATGTAGGGAGGTAACAAGTGCGCGTAGTGGTATAATGGTTAGCAAGCTAGACTAGCAAACCTACACGAGTGTGTTCAAGAGCCCCATCCAAGCAAAAAGCTTAGTAAATTACAGCTGTAAGGATGTTACAATATCTGTTGTATTTCACTCGCAGAAATAAATGTAATCATAACCCGGGATAATCGCACATCATAGCGATATTTTTGCTTGAGCAATGCCCTTAAAATATTATATTTAAGTGCGTGTCTTCTTATAATGGTCAATGTAGGCCCCGGGTAATTAATATAATTTCGACAGTGGGAATTGAAGCATAGTGGGTTCACAGAGAGACAATTCAAGTGGTTGAATTAAATAATTCCTTTATATATCCAAATTAAACTTAATTCATAAAAGTCTACTTTGAGCCGTCGTAACTTTCAGTATCTTACAAATTTGTTATCTCTAGAGAAATCAGAGGAATTATTTTTTTTTTGGCTAACGACTTGTTTATCAGTATAAATTGAGAATTCGCCAGAATTTAAACTTGATTCAAGGATCTATTAAAATATGGAAATTTCTGAATTAATTATTTATTCATTTGATGTTGAAGTGGAAATTGTAAATTTAGATAACTGTCCTGAAAGAAAAAAAAAAAAAGAAAACAGAATTCATTGAACTGGTTTTCGATCTTGAAACGAATATTATTGGATGAATGAAAATCTGTAGCACGAACACGCTTCACTTTTCTCGGATGCTTATGATCTCTCAGAACTTAGCTTTACACGAAGATCCTGTTTCAAATTTCGTGTATCAATCATTAATGGATTGTTGAGTCAACAGAAATTTCTCAAGAAAAACGAATTTGAATGGCAGTAATGGAACTCATTTCGCTGAATCCAAGCACACAGTATGATTTCTCAACAGCTATAGTTTTTGGCACTTTGAAAAAGTGCTGTCGAAAGAGTTAATAATAAACTTAGAGTATTTCTCTATAGAATTATATAAGCAAGTGTTTTTTTTTAAATTTGAAAGTTGTAGCTTACTTCATTTCTTTATATGTCTGGTTTCAAAATAGTCAACTCGGAATTCCAACGAATTTTCCATTGGTCGAAGCACCTTAGAAATTCCTCTTTTGATATGGTGGGAAGGTCACTGTTGTATTTATTTTATGATGTTCAACATCCTCATATCATATGGAAATCAAACAATATGTTACTAGAGTTGAAATGTAGTAGAGAGAATCCTTTTGAAAAATGAATCAAATAAAAATAACAAGTCCTCATTTGATTTTTTTTTAATACAAAAATAGTTTTTGGTCAATAATTTTTTCAAGGTATGTATTGGTACTACATTGAACTAAAGATTGTTCTAGACAAAAAACATTCCTGAACCGCCTGGTTTTAAATGTACATTTAAAGATTTTTAACGCGTATCATACTTTGAAAGAGTCTTTCTGGGGAGGCTTTGAACCAAAGTTTTCACAAGAAGTTTTGAATAGTAAGCTTTTCAACAAAAACAAAACAAGACAAAACGAAACGAAACATGATTATGGCAGTATAGGAGGGGTGGCATACAGAATGCGTCATATAAAATAACTTGCGTAAGCTGGTTATTGTATACTGTGTCATTGAAAAATGCTTCAAAAAGATTAGGTTTCAAATACTATTGCATAATGCGGCAACGCCCAGTTCTCTAGATTCGTGGAATTAAATCAGCAATTCCCAAAGGAGAAAAAAACCCCAACAAAAACACAAAAATAACAAGAGCAACCAAAACAAAACAAAAATTAATTTCGACAAATTCTGGTAAATGACTATGGCACCATCAATCATAAATTGAATCCAGGTAACTAAAAGTTTTAGATTTCGAAACAAAACATTTTCCACCTACCAATTACCTTTGAGTTATTAGGATTGTACTGACCCCCAATCCAACATTAATGAGCTTGTAAAATTTGCAATGGCTGAAGCAGAGCGAAAAAGAAAAAGGTTAAATATGTACAGTGAGGCATTGACACATCAGTTGTTCAACGTAAGTTATATATCGATAGGCTCTGATAAGTATCCTCACAATGTTTCAGCCGTTGTATTCTCCGGCTTTCTTTAGATGTCTGGGTAAACTAATATTTTTTCGTCGAAACCTGTATTACCCTCATTCTGCCATCCGAGCTTATCACTTAATTCTTCCTAGTTAATAAATCCTTCACTTTGTCTCTTTCGTCAAAACAGAGTATAGCGATTGAACTCTCGACTACTCGGTAGCCAGATGCACTAATAAACGTGGTCGGTTAAAATACGGAGGGAGAGAGAGAGAGAGAGAGAGGATTGCTGTTGATTATCTTATAGTCATTATCATATATTATTATTATTATATACATTATATAAATCGATCTCATCGGCATTTAACTCCCCAGCTTCCACCCTGACCTAAAAGGGTAAAAATTCATACAGTTTAATGACGTCAACGAGCCCTTTTTTTGTAACTAAATGCTCCGAAGGGACTGAAAGGTTTTGCGCTGAGTGATAGTGAGGGCCAAAAATACTTTGCACTGTCATGCCGAGTAAAATCTTTCAGCCCCTTCTTAGCATAGGGTTACAGAAAAGGGCTCATTGATGTCATTAAAATGTATCCATATAGATACACATACGAGACCTGTTAATTGAATTTGGGAGTCTGAAAAAAAACAAACTATAAGTGATTAAAAATTTGAACTCGAGTGACCAGTGTTTGTGCTGCGACCTAGAAAACCTACCCGAACGGTCTGAATTCAAATGGGGAATCATCATCATCTCTGCATCACTGTTAGCTAGAATTAATATTTCTACATTGTTTTTTTTATTTAAGAAACTGTATTTATTTAGAAATTATAACCAACCTGTTAAATCACAAATCAAATATTTTATATCTTTCAGGCGAGGACCCAGGGAGACGATGCAACATAAGTTATGAGTCAATCAGTAAGAAAAATCCACACAGACGTACATGTGTGGGTGTGAGTGTATATATATATATATATATATATATATATATTATATATATATATATATATATATATATATATATATATATATATATATATATATATATATATATATATTATACACATACATACAGAAGTTTGACAAAATAATGGAAACACCTAGAATCTTAGAATCATAATTTTGAAACTCCTATAAAAGCATATGGTTTAATAGGAGTTTCAAAATTGATAAAAATTAAAAATTTAAAAATTAATAATGAATCAAAATACAAAAATAAAAAATATTTGTTATTTTTATGTTTTGATTCATTATTAATTTTTATCGTCTTGTTTTACAAAAATTGTTTTTTTTATATAGATATAATCAGAAGAAATGATTCAAAATTCATTAAAATGGCATCTCTATCAGACTTCAAAAGAGTTCAAATTGTTGGCGCTCGTATGGCAGGCGCTAGTGTAACAAAAACCGCTGAATTATTTGGTGTAGCAAGGAGTACTATCTCAAAAATAATGACAGCATTTGAGAAAGAAGGGAAAACCTCTTCACTGAAGCAAAACGATAGAAGAAAGCGAAAGCTGTCTGATAGTGACCGTCGGATTGTTTGGAGGATCACACGAACACAGCTCCGAAAATTACAGCAGAGATTAATGACCATATTGCGAACCCAGTTTTTGAGGAAACTGGGAGAAGAGAGCGGCGCAAAGCTAGATTTCACAGAAGGGGTGAAATCAGAAAACCATATTAAAATAAATTGATTCGAAATTTCTAGGTGTTTCCATTATTTTGTCTAGCCCTATATATATATATATATATATATATATATATATATATATATATGCGCACACACAGAGGAGGATTATTCGATAATTAAGAGAAATTTAAAAAAATCAAAATGTTTTATTTTTCAAAATTGTTTTTCCATAAATATAAACTCGACAATGTTTGGAATTAGTTTATGGCAAAATATTTTAATCTTGAAAAAATATTTGTTTTGAGGCTATTCGAAATGCCCCGAAATCAAACAAGACTCCAGGCTTGAACAGAGGTCTGTCATCAAATTTTGAGGGGTTGAGAAGTGCAAACTGTGTCAAATTTATTGAAGAAAATGTGATATGTATGGAGAATCATGTTTCAGTAAAAAAAAAAAAAAAAAAAAAAAAAAAAATTCTACAAATGGGCTAAACATGGGTTTGCCACAACGAATCTGAGTTGGGACACACTGACTATCTGGTAAAGCAAAGGCTCCTGGTGCAGTCCTCAGTAAAGAAGGTCTGCTGACTATCTTCTTGGACATGAAAGAAACCATCACTATTGATTGCCTTGAAAAAGGGTGAAACTGTCAACATAGCCAACTTCTTAAGCAAAATTCATCTTTACCTCGTGAATGCGTGGGCACACGCACATGGTGTTTAAAAGCTTTAATATTTCATGGGAATTCCTTTATGATATTAAAGTCTTCGCCTGTTCACCATCCATATGAACACATTATCGGAATCTCCGTAATATCGGTTCTGCTTTTCAAATAAAGATACTCCTATTATAATATTAACATGCTTAACATTTTTCAGTCAACGTATATATAAAAATGTATTCTTCAGACCAGTAAATCCGAAGTAGGGAACAATTCCGTCAGGACACATGAATTATTCAAATTTCGAATATTTAAATATTCGAAATTTTTCAATGTAAATAAATTCACAGAGCAACCATTATTTCAAGAAACCGAGTATTGTTTTTTTTTTTTCTTGAAATAAAATTATATATATATATATATATATATATATATATATATATATATATATATATATATATATCTTTGATGGTTTGTTACCTATGGACTCCGTGGTTAAAGGGCTTATTTTTATGAATGCTAGCATGAGAACTCATTTTACCTTAAGGAGTGTCTTAATAGTTGGCCCGTGCTTGAGAGTTTGCGTACACATCTATTCGTAGGTACTCAGAAAATTAGCTTAAAGCTGATCAGGGCAAAACAGTCGGATAGAACTGATAAAAAATACCGAAAACCTGTGATGGAATAAGAACTTAGCGCAGCTATCAACAAATAATCTTCACTTAAAATGCACGGCGGTTAACCATTTGCAACAATCCTGAAAACAATTTGAGACTTAAATCATTATTTTTCACCGATCGCGGAACGATAGTCTCTTTGCTATATGCGCTCGTGGCGAAACGGTTATTGTCGTAAGAAGTGTATATAGCTTTCAGAGTTCAAATCCTTAACGAGGCTGTCTGTATTTCAAACAGTGCTCTTACGTCCGGGACAGGCATGCCTCCGATTATTGGTAAATAGTAAGATCAGACTGGAATCTTTAACCATCGTATGACAACCGGTTTAGGAGAAAGAAAACCGAATTAGAGCCTAATAAACTTCAGTTAAAAATTGACCTTGTGTCACACCCTGCTCATGGCGGAGGGGTTGGGTAAGTAAAAGCATCTTACCTTCATGCGGAAAAAAAACCCTCCTCTTAGAAATGCTCAGCAAAGTTAGGGAGCAGTCATTATGGCGACGCCTTTGTTTCTTTTTTCAATATCATCTCGTTTATACATGTAAGCTTCTCACTTTTGTAATGTCTCGCAAAAAGGTTAGGCGCACAACGCAAATTAGTGGCTGAATACCAAATTATACAAGCTTAAGATGGAAGATAAAGTTCTTAAAGAATCATGACAGAGCATTTGTAGGATAAAAGCTTCCCCACTCCTTAAACTAACGTTCCTTTTTCTTTCTGTATCACTCACAATGTTTTCACGGACACGACACAAAGTTAGTAATCTGTGATGGCAGAAATTGCCAGCATGTAATTGTTAGCCAAACCAGTGGAACAAAAATATTTCTTGGTCGGTTGGTTTTTATGGTATATCAACCCTTGCAGGTTATCAAATGCCAAATCTTGTTCACAAATTATGTATATTTAAGATACATACGTATAAATGAAGAGTTTGGAGGTAACATTATATATATAGTACAATTTAATGGAGACTCAAACTCAAATATATATATATATATATATATATGCACAAACAGACATACATGTGTACACACGCACACACACACATATATAAGCGCACACACACACACACACACATATGTATATATAATTTGTAAACGCATGTTTTGTTCATAAGACTTTTAAACAAGCCCAAACTCATTTGTTTCCATATATAAATACTTAAAACCATACCACTATGTAATATGAATAATTTTATTTAATATTAATCATTTTTCGTTCATAGTATATGTTTTCAAGCATTGCTATATATCACTAACAATTGAATTTTACATCAGTCATTTGTTTGCGCGCAGATAATTGCATATACATATGGTTTAAAAGTGAATTGTTAGTTAGTAATTTTATTTAAAAAAACCCGGCTAATTTGTTTCTATACAAGTACTGCTTTTGTTTGCACATAGTTAAATCATTACTAGGATTGCTATCCAACACTAATGATTCTATTTAATATTAATCTTGTTTGCACACAGTGAGGTGGTTTCAAGTATTGCTATTGAACACTAAAAAGTCTATTCAACATAACGCATTCGTTTAAATGCTAAGTTAATTCAACATCAGTAATTTATGGTCAAACAGTTCTATTCGACCAGGAGATTTGACCCTTACAGGTGCTACTATTCCGGGTCAGACAGAAACTGGGCGTAATGGTAATGAAGGGGTACTCCGCATTCCCCAAAGTTCCAGGAGTGGGGCCTCACCATCAGGTGTAAATTATTGTCATATCCAGGACTCTCCTGTGGGTTTGGGAGGGGGTATTACTCTTTTGCAGAGATAAAGTCGGCGCACTCTCCAGCCCCAGGTGATTAGCCTGAAAATATTACTAGAGCTGCACGAATATTTATAAAGCTCTGTTGGCGTGATGTGAAAGTTGAGGTTCTGTTTCGACGTCATCGATTTTTGTGAATCTCCATACCCACTCACCCCTCTTTCCACTTCTCTTTTTAGATAGTTGCCATTCAGTAAGCTTAGATTGCTTTAGCCCAAGGCGAAAAGCATGGGTTATCCTATGTGAATCGAACTCACGACTAATAGTCTGTTAACCCAGCCATTACATCACGTTAGACACCCCTTAATCTAAGCGTAGCTTATATTTGACGACAGACATAACGAGTACCATATGAAACAATACATGAACTTGTCCCATTTATTTTCTTTGAGGAGGAAGAGGCAGATCTGCGTCGCTCTTGCTACGCTTTAAAAGCAGAAAGGGAGAGAGAGAAAAAAAAAAAAAAAAAAAAAAAAAAAGAGTGAAAATGAGAAAAGAATAGAGAAAGTGAGAAAAAGAATGAGAGAGAGAGAGAGAGAGAGAGAGAGAGAGAGAGAGAGAGAGAGAGAATGTGTGTTTGAGTGTGTGAGACTAAGTAAATGTGAAAGTAGGGAATGAGAGAGAAAGAGTAAGAAATAGAAAGAGAAACAGTAAGAGAAAGGGAATGAGAGAATAAGAGAGAGAGAATAAGAGAGAGAGAATAAGAGATATATAAGAGAATAAGCGAAAGAGAGAAAATGCGGTCAACACTAGAAAATGTGAAGTGACTTCACAAAAATTGTCAAAACTGGGACCACAACATGAATATCGATCGCCCTATTTATATATTTTTGCGAAGCGTTTGTTATAATTTATTCACTATCACTTCAAATCAGCTTACTGAGAAAACAAGACCATCTCGAAATAATGAGTTTACGGGTTCAAAGATTTAAAAGCAAATGCTTATTTAAAGTGCTCGGTTGAATATTAACAGCTCTTTAACTGTTAAATTTTTCCTATTATTAAAAATTAATTATTTCACCTAGGTTTTAGATAAATTGGCAACTTGTCAACATTTCAGAATAAGAACCTCTCAAAATTATTTTATGATCAAGATTGCTTTTCCATCTTGGTTTGGTTTGGTGGCATATCAACCATTTTAGGTTATTTAATGCCAAATCCGCTTTATACACATCAAATATGTATGATTCGTATACATATTGTATTGATAACTTTTTAAGAATCATTTAAATGGTTCCATGTATTTCTACCAATCAGTAACAATTCAATTAAACATCAGTCATTTGTTTACACAAAATTGAATGATCAAAGAGTGCTATTTTTAACAATTTAATTTAAATGTCACACTTCTATTTGACTCACAGATAGAACCCAATCAGAAGCTACCATTCCAGGCCAGAGTGGACCTAGGAGCGATGGCAATGAAGGGGTACTTACTCTGCATTCTCCAAAGCTCCAGCATTACTGGAGCCACACCATCAGATTGTTTAGTGCCATAATCCGGACACTCGTTAGGGGAGTCCTTACCCTTCTGCAGAGATGCAATCGGTGTATTCTACAGCCGACTGGGCAACTCGTTGAACAGACATCTAACCATTAGAACCTAGAACATTAGATCCTCGACTCTTGGCTTGAAAAATAGCTGAAAACATGAAATCTTGTAATCTATAATTTAATCGCTTTTCATGTGAAGTTATTAGGTTTAATGGCATATCAACCCTCAATACTTATTAAATGCCAAATCCTGTTTATACATATGATTTGTAAGCAAATAGTTGGTAGGTAGCTTTATTTTTAAGACAAGTTAGACCTCATTTGCTTGCACATGATTAAATAGTCGCAACTATTCCAATTTAAATTTAGTAATTCTATTCAAGTTTCTTTGTTTAATGGCATATCAACCTTCGTGGGTTATTTAATGCCACAAGCCATCCTTCTAGAAGTGGTGGTGGTATTTAACCCATAGCTGGGAGGATAAGGGGGCTCGTACCTTTCCTAAGGGTATTTGTCCGAAAGTGTGTAGAGAAAGGAAAAATTTCGTATTTTGATTTAGCGCGTAGACATTTATTGACCAATCAGATTTGTATTTTACTATTTTATTTTCGAGCCTAAATATTTTCTGTTAGTTCACTTCCGATCCTATTTTTCTAGAATGTTCTATTCTATGTTTTTAGCTGATTGGTTGAAAAATATAAAAATGTAACTTAAATGCTAATGCGGTTTCGATCCTAAATTTCTAGAATGTTCTTAAGTATGTTTTTATTGCTTATTTTAAGACTAGAAAAAAAATGTGTAGCCCATAAGTGAATGTAATAGCGCGACTGGAGTTCGAACTCGCGTGCTACGATTTCGCTGACCATCGCTTTAACCATTACACCACGGGGACAGCCCCATCTTTTCAGCAAGAATTCATATCTAATTTCATATCAATCATTTGTTTGCACACTGTGAATGGTTTTAACAATTCCTATCAAATACTAATTTTTCTGTTTAATAACAATCGTTTAATTACCCACTGATAGTTTCACGTATTACTATTTAATATAAATAATTCAATGAAATCTTCAGAGTTTTCGCACTGTTAAATGGTTTCAAGTATCGTAAATGATTAAACAATTCTATTTGATCCATAGACGAGACCCTAACAGGTACTACCGCTCCTGGTCAGAATGGATCAGGTAGTAATGGCAATGAAGGGGTTATCAGCATTTCCCACAGCTCCAGGACTGGAGTCTCACCATCAGATTGTTTAGTGTCATAATCCGAACACTCTTTAACGGTGATGGGGAGAGGTCTTACATCCATTCCAGAGGTTCCTGTCGGTGTATTCTGCAACCCCCTGTTGACAGGACTGCGTTTTATAGGCTATTACATAACAGCTAACAATTACAAACAATTTAAAATACATAAAAAAAGAAACAAAAAAAAAACTCAAAAGATAGTATATGAAATATAAAATTGCAACATTTATTGGTAATATCGCTGTAGAATCACAGAATCCCCTGCCGAAATTTTGTCCGCTTGGATTTTTGTGTTTCTAGTTAGCGGCACAAATATCTGCTGCAAGGTTCAAATGTACCACTTTATTTACGATCAATGTGGCTGATGGCGGAATCAGTCCAATCTATCCGATTAATTTTTCGTGGCAGACTGGGTGAGCAGTCTTGTTAAGATTTGGTTTGTTTATGCTTCAAAATAAAAATAAATGAATAGCTATGTGCGCTGTAGGTGACATAAACAATTCAAATGCGTATGTATGTATTACTTAAAGTAGAACTTCGACCTGTAGATTTTATGGCAGGTTTTTCAGTTTAGGCTAAATTATAATTATGCAGATAATTCAGAGCCCTTACCAAGTACCTTGGCGAATTTAGATTCGATTTAAATTTATCTCAAAACCATCTGATATTTGAACGGGAACCTCAACTTTTCTTTATTAGTTAGGAAGAGGTAAAGTGTGTACACGATTTATTTGGTGCTTTATGGCATATAAAATCCTTTGAATATATATAAGCCATGGAAAGCAAAACATTATCAAAAACAAGAGAATTAATAGGTATACTCCATAAATTTATTTTACCTTATTAACTGGCTCTTCAGATGGATTTGAACATTAATTTATTTCTTTTTAACCGTTAACACTGGGGAATACATTTCACTTTACGTAAGGTTCAATGGGAGATTATATATATATATATATATATATATATATATATATATATATATATATATATATATATATATATATATATATATATATATATATATTAGTAATGGTTATCGTCGTAGGAAATGGACACGGCGACGCGAGTTCAAATTCTGGACGTGACTGATTGCATTTCACATAGCACTAATACTCTTGGGAAAGGTATGAATCCGATTATTCTCCCTCCAGCTATGGGTAAATAGTAGGGCAGACTTGGTTCTTCAGCCTTGGTGAGGCAACTAGTCTAGGAGAAGGAAAACTCCGCTCAAAAATTAACCTTGTCTCACAGGGGTGTCCTCGTGGTGTAATGGTTAAAGCGATGAACTGCGGAATCGTAGTACGCGAGTTCGTACTCCAGTCGCGCTATTATGTTCACTTTCGGGCAAATACCCTTGGGAAAGGTATGAACCCCCTTATTCTCCCTCCAGCTATGGGTAAATAGTAGGACGGACTAGGTTCTTCAGCCTTGTTGAGGCAACTAGTCTAGGAGAAGGAAAACTCTGAATTCAAACCTGTTAAACTCCGCTTAAAAATTGACCTTGTGTCATATCCTGCCCGAGCGGAGGGGTTGGTAAATAGTACCTTGTCTCATATCCTGCCCGAGCGGAGGGGGTTGGTAAAATATATATATATATATATATATATATATCCATGTGAGAGAGAGAGAGAGAGAGAGATGTGTTAGTAAATAGTTTGGAGGCAACTTTAAATTTCAAACGATTTTTAAGAATTCATTTTTTGCACTCAGATAAACAGTTTCAAGTATTGCTAATCAATATTAGTAATTCTAGTGATCAAATCTTCCTATCGAATACAAATAATTCGCACACATGCTGTATAGTTTCAAATGACTAATAATAAGGTAAAGGATTGAAAATTTCTATTTGACCACAAGATGGAAGCCTAACAGGTACTATCAATCTAGATTAGCGTAGACCTGGGAGTAATGGCCATGCGACTTCTCCAAGAAATTTAGAATTATCACGTACTCGGTGATTGGTGAATAAATGCAAAAATAAAAATGCAAAAATTACAGCTCGTCAACCCCCCCTTTTTGTACAAAATAGACACTTTTTTAAATATGGAAATCAGTTGATTTATAGTAGAAACGCAAACGTAAGATGTAATTTATTGAGGACACTCGTTGTGGGGTGGGAACTGAAACGATTTGAGGTTGTTTGGTTTTACGGCGTAAAAACCCTTTTCGGGTCATTTAATGCCAAATTAAATATCAAACAATTCAGTTTAGTATAAGTATAGTTTTTGTTTAAAAACAGTTAAATGCAAAAACAGTCTCATTTTAAACAATTCAGTTTAGCATAAGTACACAATTTAGTTCTATTTGACCCATAGATTAGGTCCTGTCAAGTGCTACCACTGCGGAGCCAGAATTGACCTGGGAGCAATGGCAATGAAGGGGTGCTCTGCATTCCCAAAAGCTCGAGATTTACAGGAGCCTCACGATCAGATTGTTTAGTGTCAAATCAGGACACTCGTTGAGGGGGTCTTACCCTTCAGCAAAGGAGTCGTCGGTGTATTATACAAGCCCAGCAAGCTGAGAAAGAAACTATTTGGAGATTGGTTTGAATATTATAATGTTAAGAACAAATGTCCGTAGTATGAAACACTGATGAGATCTAAAATAAAAATGTACATTTTTTGCGAACGTCAACTACTGGATAAACATTGGGTGTGTGGCTGCTAAAGTGTTAAATAAATCCCACAAGATCAGAATGCAGCCCTTTCGATTGAAAGAATTTTTTTGCCCAGTAATAGTAATTTTATCCAGGTTTAAGGTTTCAATTATGAGGTGCCCAAAGAGGGTCAACCGCTTTACGATTGTAAAGTCTAATAAAGCTCGTTTGCTCACTGCATTTCCTTGACGTTGTGACTACTAAGGTGTATTTAATACAGTTATTAAGTTTTCCTTGGTGTGGACAAGTTGCTTCCAGTACCTGCTCTCTTTGTTGTCAAATTAAGTTTTAAGACCTTTTGGCAAGAACTACCGCCATTCTATGAAATAACTCTTGGGGGAAGACATGTTTAAACACGTCATTGCACTCATTCTCTCTTGGAATTTACAGACCTTAATCACGGTATCAGTATCTATTTATATCATTATATAATTGATTTTAACGGTGTGTCAAACCAGTCTATGTAATTATATACTAAGACGATAGGGAATTGCGTTCAGTGTTCGCTCAGTTACATTTTTTGAGTAGTTGTTTAAAAGTTTTTTTATTTTTTTGCACACGGTTCTATCGAATAGGAGTAATTTTTAAATATATCTATTTAAGGCATATGAAAATCCTATCAAATACTAACACCAACACAGAGTGGAATCGACAGTAATGGCAATCAAGAAGGTACTCCAGACTCCACAGGCTACCAGAATTGAAAGCCTCTCCATCGGATGAACATTAGTATCATACCAGGATACCCCTTCTTCAAGGGCTTGCTTTTTTACAGACAGATGCACAATTCAAGATGCGATGAATCGACATAAAAAAAACTAATTACATATTTTTTCGATTGATTATTTGGTTTCTTTGTTTAAAGGCATATCAACCTTCATAGGTTATTTAAATGTCAAGGCCATTATTGTGTAAGAACACATAGCTAAGCGGCTTCATGCCTTTCCCAAAGAGCTTAGTCAAAAGTGAACTTGGCACGACTAGAGTTCGAACTCGCTTACATCGATGTCGCTGTCCAGCACGTTTTCAACAACGCCGCGAAGACCCACCCCTCAAAACGAAGTAGGGTTTCAAAAAAAAAAATTAAGCAGCTAAGTGGTCAATCACTTAACTACTGAGTAGGGTCTTTGCGATAAGCAGGAAGAAATATGTTAAAAGAATTCGTGTCCAGAGTTAAAATTCGATATTAAAGCGACAAAAGGATTTTCTTAAAAACTTATTTGCCAAACGGATTTCGTTAGTCGATTCGGCAAACATAAATCGAAATTGCTTTTGTTAATCATGTCTTCATTTGTTGAACATTTTAGAATGTAGAACACCAGGCGAAATGAACCATTACTCACAAGAGCATCCGCCCACTCGTAAGCAGAGAGACATTTGGGAAAAAAAAAAATTAAATGTCGGCAACGAAAAGAGCAAATGGATAAAAATCTAAATTGTCTAAAAATAAAATAGATGAAAAATAAAAATTAAAAGAATCCGGATAAATCTATGAAGGGGTAGTGAAAAGTTATCAGCCCAACCAAGAAAAAATACCTTGGAAAAAAAATCAAAAGGTATGCCAAAGATGTTGAAGATGAATATGTAGAATTACATACATTTCGTCGCTACAGATTATTCTTTTGGTCAAGCAGACAATTTTTCATCATCCCTTTGATGAAAAAAAAAAAAAAAAAAAAAAAAAAAATCACCATCATTCCGTATTGAAAATATCAGCTACAGTTAACGAACCTATTTAGTGAACCCCTCCGTAACGAGCAGGATATGACGCAAAAATCAATTTTTGAGCGAAGTACGGCTAGTTTGAATTCAAAGTTTTCCTTCTCCTAGTCTGGTTTCCAAAGTTAAAAACTTTGGTCTTCCATGCTGTTTACCCATAATAGGTTAGCTTGGTTTAATTGCATATCAACCCTTGCTGGCTATTTAATGCTAAATCTTGTTTATATACATATGATTTTTTTAAGTGAATAGTTTATCGGTAACATTTTTTAAACCGGCCAGAACTCATTTACTTGCTCACAGTTGAATAGTATTTCTATCAGATGCTAATAATTCAATTTAATATCAACCAACAGTTCGATTTAACCTATAGAGAGGACCCTAACAAGTAATACCCCTCTGGATCTGTGTGGACCAATGACAAATAGCAATGAAAAAGTATCCCACACTCCCCAGATTTCCAGAACTGACGCTGGACCATGAGACAGTCGTGTCATACACAGGACATTCACTTTTTTGGTGGCTGGAGGTTATTCCCCGCAGGAAATACAGTCAGCTTATTCTTTGCCCTACCGACAGGACAGTCAGAGTTTGAAATCAGAATGGATCACTAAAACCCAGCTCAGATTATCAAGCCTTGTTCTAATCAACAACAATGAAAAAGCGGTAGTATATCAAGCTTGAGTTGGTAAACAATTTTGTCCCTATATTGTTATTGATATCAGCATGAACACAGTGAATAACACGTAGGTTTTATGGTTCTAGGTCCTTCAATCCTTAGTTGGGCTAAGGACTTTTTATCAACTCCACATAAAATGTAAATCGTAGACCTAATTGGATTATAGACTTGAGAATAGAAACAAGTTAATTAGTACCCATAAAAACGCACCCAACCAATAAACACGAATGGAAGTATTCAAATACTAAGAAAAAGACACCTACTTTAGAATGAATTCACATCGATTCACTAAGATCTATCTTGATACAGACGCACAGAAAAGTTAACATACACACGCGGACAGCATTTTATACAATTTCTAGAATGTTTGGGCTTTTGCCCGAATCTCCAAGTTAAATTGTCGTCTGCCTTCCTCGGGCAATCAACCCAACAATACTGTAATCTTTGATGTTCATAAATTATTCATCAAGACTCGCTTTCTCCAAGACAGACAACCGATTGTAACTTGCGATTTCTGCTAAGTAATTTCTTAGGCCTCTTTAAAGATAACCAACTTGCCATAAAGTCAGACAAAGATTAAAAAGAGCAGCTAATATATTGTGCAAGGATCACTTGGATCAAAGTTTTGGCGCCAATTTTATGAAAAGGCTTCTTTAATCAAAGATTATAATCGTATAAGAAAACTCGTCGAACTTGTCTTGACCATGAGGCTATTTTTGAAGACAAAGAAATTATCTTAGGAGTATCAACACACGCATATATATATATATATATATATATATATATATGAATGACAGACTGAGATCGCTGGTCTTGGTAGAGTAACCGGTCTTGAAGAACAGCTCTGAATTAGAATCCCCTGCTTACATGTCATGGAACAATGCTGCAGAGCATGGGTCATTACTCACCGAGTTTAACAGACCGGGAGAAGACGCGAGACTGATGGGATGTTTGATTTTAACGGCATGTCAGCTTCTCTGGGGTAATTTTATGCCCAGAAGTTTGGGAATTGTGTTCACTGTACGTTCATATCTTCATTTTTTTGTGTTGTTTCTGTAAATTTTTGTTTTTGCATACGGTCCTGATGAATATGAATAATTTTAAAATAGCATTAACTGACCCATAGATAAGACCCTAACAGAAACTACCATTCTGGGACCGAATAGATCCGGCAGTAATGGGAATAAAGAGGCACTCTAATACTTAGAACTGAACCCTTCAACACTAAATGCAGTTTAGTGTATTACCCAGGGCACCTCTTTTTTTGGGGGGGTGGGGGGGTCATACTCTTTTTTTCAGGGCATCCAGTCAGCGCATATTTTAACATTGCCGACTGGACAGCCAATGGAATCTAATATAATATAAAAGAAAATTCGGTGATATGAATTCGTCAGTAAAAGAAAATTCTCATTCTTTAGGTAGAGCCGTATGACGTTTATATTAAAAAACTATCTAACAATATATAACATAGGTGGAAGGTGCTGAAAATTTCACGCTTCGACGAAGAAAGAAATAACTTAGTGACACAAAGCTTTCATGTTGTTCCATATTTAATCACGCCGTTCAACATACTGACACGTTGTTTCTAAAATCTATAAAAAAGGTGGTATTTGTCCTTCTTCCGGACAAGATGAAGTGTGGCACAAAGCTTTTTTAACACGGGAGCCGGACTCGGGCCGAAGCTCTCATGACGGGCTGTGCTAGAAATTCTTGGCCCCGTTGGCATTCCCCCAACTGAGACGCCTCAAGAATCAAACAATAAACTTAGTCCTGTCAAAGCAGGTGAAAGCCTGGGGGGATGATCCCCTGAGACTTCGGAGTAGCAACCCTAGGTCAAGAGTAAGACTGCAAATACGACCACACAAGCCGGCCCGTGTATCACAAAACAAAGTTGACAAGTGTGTGGCTTGTCTGTAAGATCTCACGCATTGCTTGAGATATCAAAGGTTTATTAAAAAGGTAAATCCTTTCTTGGTTGGGCTGAGAACTTTATATTTGTGTTACATTTTTCTAAGTCAACAGAATATTCCATTACATAGAGATGGGGGAACTGAATGAGAAAATTCCTGTTGCAACACTCGGTATTATCTAAATAAATGTATATTACTTCGATTCTTAAAAAAAATAAAAAAATAAAATAAAAAAAGTAGTCTCAGAATTACAAACATCTGACTGAGTGATTCCAATGAGAATTTACGGGAATGGTTAGATGGTTTGGTGTCTTTGTTTAATGGCATATCAACCTTTTTAGGTTATTTAATCTCCTAGAAGAACAGTAGTTGTCCTATTTAACCCATAGCTGGGAGGATAAGGGGGGTTCATACCTTTCCCAAGGGTATCTGCTCGAAAGTGAACATAACAGCGCGACTGGAGTACGAACTCGCTTATTACGACTCTGCAGTCCAACGCGTTAACCATTACTCAACGAGGACACCCCCTCGGAACGATTAGAAAGAGCTCTCAAAGTAGTTTGACTAAGAAGAGATGGCCTTTGTTTTGACTTACGAGTTTTTCCTTCTCCTAGACCGGTTGCCATACTTAGATTGTCGTACTCTTTACTCATAGTTGGAGAGAGAATAGTAGGAATCATACTTTTCCCCAAGGGCATTAGTGTTATAGGAGAGACTAATAGTCTCATCCAGGACTAACACCCTTGTCGCCGTGTCAATTTCCAACGAGCGCCTTCTTTGATTCATATGGAGACATACTGATTAGAAAACCTAATGCAATAAGTTCTTTATATTTAAGAATTTGATACAACCAGTTTAACCAAAAGGAAAAAAAATATATAATCATCATTTTTCAGGGTACGAAGAAACTAGTTATTAATAAAATGCAGTTATGTAAGAGGTTTAAGATCTTTCAGCAAGCACTACAACCGTTTTTGTAGAAACTTCCTACTTACCTCTGCGGTATTTGGTGAGGGGAGAAGAAATGAATAAAAATTAGTTGTGTTTACTTATTTTATTATGGTCTATCCCATCTGATTAAATCAGGTGGGGGGGAGGGAGAATACGATCATCAAAAGGTTATGAAACGCGATCTATTTCACAATATAACCGCTTCTCAAAATCCACCTGGGCGTCCGAATACTATCTTTTTAAAAAGTTATTTAAAAAGATATTTTTTCATTTCTTTTGTTCATTTTTCGAGCGGATTCTTATATATATATATATTGTGATTAAAATTTTAAAATTGTTCGCACTCTCCCTCACATTTAGGTAAATATTGTATTAGGTTAGACATTTAATGAGCAATTGACTTGTTTTAGGCTTTTTCGAACAATTGTGTTGTGGTAAATGTATTATTAAAGTACGTATGGTGGGAGGGGTCTGTGAATGGAACTAGTAAAGTTAAAAAGATCGTGATGATCAGCATTCCCCCCACCTCTTTGTGGTCGTGTGCCAAATCAGTATATTTTGATACAATGAATATTGCTTCTCAAAATCCACCAGATGGTTTATGCTAATCCCTGGTTTTCCGGGTGTTCACCTGGCGTTCGCTCCAGGTGGCTGTTATTATACTAACAGGCTGGTCGTAGGGGGCCTTCAATTCAAGCAATACCTGCTTAACAGAGTTTAAGATATTGCCTGGCGCCTAAGGCGTCCCAAAATGCGTAATGCCGACGGGATTTTGCGACAGCCGTGCATGTTTCGATTTGTGCATACTCCAACACCATAAAATGACCTTGTGTCAAATTCGGCCTGGAGGGAGGCTGGATGAATATTCATCCCACCAGATGTTTGCAGATCATATTGCTACTTTTACAAGGAAGAACATTGAATCGTGTAAGTCGCAGTAATTTACTTTTTACTTTGATGAGACATAAGGCCGAATGAATAGGGCTCCAAATAAGACACAAACTCACCCGAGGTTTGTTAGTCTAGCTTGCAAACCATTACACCAAACGAGGCGCCGAATATCTGACTTTTTATGATAATACTCAAAGGAAAAACCATCTTTACACACGTCATTGCACCCGGTTTCACAGGCAGGCTAGGGATTTACAGGTGTTTATCCTATTTACCAACCCCTCCGCTCGGGCAGGATATGACACATGGTCAATTTTTAAGCGGAGTTTAACAGGTTTGAATTCAGAGTTTTCCTTCCCCTAGACTAGTTGCCTAACCAAAGCCGAAGAACCTAGTCTGTCCTACTATTTACCCATAGCTGGAGGGAGAATAATTGGATTCATACCTTTCCCAAGGGTATTAGTGCTATGTGAAATGCAGTCAGTCTCGTCCAGGATTTGAACTCGTGTCGCCGTGTTCATTTCCTACGACGATAACAATTACACCTCGGGCACCTCCAGGTGTTTATCATGGCATGAACATTCATTTACATTACCTTCAGAGAAGTGGACTATTCGAGATGCGATGAATTAAACATTAATAGAAACTGATTTCATATTTTTCAAACCGAAGAAGTGTTCGAAAAGTTATTTTAATTCTTAGTGTAAAATAATCTGCTGAAGAAGACGTTTGAGGAAAAGGTTCTTTTCATGATGTTATCTTGTTGGTCCCTTATGTACACAGTCAAAAGAAACCACTCATTATGATTAGCTTTGATTGCTAAACATCATTTTTTTTGAAAAAAAAAATGATAAATGAACTCTGAATACAAAAGATTAAAAAAGATTGCACTGAAATTCTCAACACACTGTTCATATATATGTATATGTGCCAAAATTCAGAGGTTTAGAAAATAATTCTCTTCCCAGCCGAAAATAGAACATCTCAGAAGAATTTTTAAAAAAGCAACTTGATTTCAATTTTGATTTTTTTTTTCTTTATGAAAATAATCATAAAAAGAAATGTAATTTAAATTTAAAATCCCAAGGTGATGTCCTGGCACACACCGTGTATATAATATATACACACACACATGCAAGATGTCAACGAAATTTGGACAGGAAACTTTTTTTGCTATGTTAATTTGTTTTATTGGTATATCAACATTCAGAGCTACTAAATGCCAAAGCAATCTTTATAGACGGACAGTAACAGTCGCCATCATGTCGTGCCACTAGCACGGATTTCCTTGACGTTTTCTCTCTCGCCATTTGTCTCTATCATCCATCGCATTCGGCAGGTCCTGCAGATTACAACCTACGTAGAGCTGTTGTAGATAAGTTCTAGCTGGCCGTCCAACACCTGCTCGTCCGTCCGTGTGATGGGGTTCACAGGTAACCCTCACTTATGAGTTCGTCTTTACTCCTCCAGCAGCTTCCTGTATGTCGTATTCGTCTGATTTGGATGGTTTTAGAGATGGGAGGTTGGTGACCGTACAGCAGCTGTTTTGTGGGATGTTTCTTTAGTACTATTTAAATCCAGAGCTTGGGGATAAGGGAGGAGTCATACCTTTTGCAATGATATTAGTACGAAAGTTAACATACAATAGCGCAACTGGAGCTCGAACTAATTTACTTGGATGTCACAATCTAACACGCTATTCATTATACTGCGGGAAATCTTAAACGAAAAGTGTTTCCTTGATAAATCCCTTTCGTCTCACTCGAATTAATTTTTTTTACAAAACTTAACCCTATCTCACCACCATGAACTGTGATTTCATTCCCAACCAGGATTCGGACATAACACCGTTTATGAACATTTAAACGATTTGCTTCAGAGTTTTGAGTGAGTGGGATCCCTGCAAGAACAGGGACATTACGCAAGATGGAAATAACTTTATGCTAATAAATACAGGTCAGGTTTAGTGGTTCTGAATCCTATATCTCAGAAAATACTTTGAAAGAATTGATCAAAAATTTTTTTTTTCTATGCTTTAAAAATTTTGATTCCAATCAAATAGATTAAAATGGCGAATTCACATTGCTATCGAGAAGAGTAGCTAAACTTTTTATGTAAATTTGGATCCGCTTCACTGAAAAGTTTTAGCGAGTCTTGCCTTCTCAGACAATAAAATCAGATTGTGCTCATTAAAATATTCATAACTAGTACTTCCTCGAACCCTATAAAAAGAACTGTTCATAAGTATTGGAAAAGAGTTGAAATTTTTTTTATGACTCATAGTCCATTATGGATTTTGACCAGTGGTGATGGGATTCCAAATACACTTGCCAGCTCGGCAACTCTTGCAAATAGCAGGGAGTGTACACCAATGGCCCGGGAGACCTGGGTTCAATCCCATGTCGAGTCATATCAAAGACTCAAGAAGAGGGTGATATCTGGTTTTACACATCAAGCCTCGATATAACTATTTTATGATGATTTTAGTACCGATTGACTGGGCCATTGGCATAATTGTTTGAGTGTTCGCCAATGGTGCGAGAGACCAGGGTTCAATTCCAGGTCGAGTCATACCAAAGACACAAAAACTGTTACTTGATGCCTCCTTGCTTAACACTCAGCATTATAAGGTATGGATCAAGGGTAAAGTGTTGCAATCTAGGGAATGAAGTCGCAACCTCCCATACAACTCGGGTTAGTAGCTATCGAAAAGGGAACCTTCGGGTCACCCTCGACTACGGTCGCCAACTTTACTAATCTTAAGTAATGTACCTGTTTTAAAACCGATTCATTAGATGCAAATTCTATGGTTTGTTTTGGTTTCTTTATTTAATAGCATATCAACCTTTGTGGGTAATTTAATGCCAAAGCCATCCTTCTAGAAGAGCAATAGTGATACTATTTAACCCATTGCTGGGAAAATAAGGGGGTTCATACCTTTCTCAAGGGTATTTATCCTAACGTGAACGTAATAGCGCGACTGGAATTCGAACTCGGTTACTACGATTCCGTAGTTCAGCACTTTAACCATTACACCCCTCTAGGTTCAGATTTGCAGGAGCAGTATTGTGTATGTGTGTGCGCTCGATTTTCTAAATATTTCCGATGATATTGAGAAGAGTCGTTACACACCAGAAATTAAATAGTTTCAAGTATTCCTATCTAATGCAAATAATTCAATTCAATATCAATCAATTATTTGCACACAGTTTTACGTATTCCTATGTAACGCTAACACTTTGATTAAACAGTCATTTGTTTCCACTCAGCTAAATGGTAAAACATTTCTATCTGACCCATATGTGGAAACCGAACTGATACTACCATTCCTGATCAGAGTAGACTTGGAAGCAATGGCCATGAATGGGAACTTCATATTTCCCGCAGCTCCAGGACTGGAGCCTCGCCATTAGATGGTTGAGTTTCATATCCAGGACACTCTTGCCCAGTCAGCTGGGGCTGTAGAATACACTGACTGCGCCACTGCAGAGGGGTAAGACCCCCCCCAACGAGTGTCCTAGATATGACTCTAAACAATCTGATGGTGAGGTTCCAGCAGTGCTGGAGCTTTGGGGAATGTGGAGTACCCCTTCATTGCCATTGCTCCCAGGTCCACTCTGGTAGCACCTGATAAGGGTCCTATCTATGGGTTAAATAGAATTAACAGCATACTTATGCTAACATAAATTGTTTGAGTAAAACTGAATAGTTTGAAATAGTAATGACTTTTACAATTAAACTGTAATTACATTTAAACTGCGTGCTTATGCTTAACTGAATTATTTGAAATAGAACTGTTTTTCGACATTAAAACTGTATTTACATACAACCGCTTGAATAGTTAGAAATGGAAATGTTTTTTTACCATTAAACTGTGTACTTATGCTAAACTGAATTGTTTTAAATAGAACTGATTATTTACATAAAAATGGATTTGGCGATAAATAACCTACAAAGGTTGATATGCCATAAAACCAACCAACCAAACCAAACCAGGACACTCGTTGGGTGGGCGTGTCTTACCTCTTTGCCGAGATGCAGACGACGTATTCGAAAGCCCCAGCCGACTGGGCTGTCTTTCTTAAGAATGGAATTTTTAATTTAATCAAATAAAGTAACAAGAGTACGGACATCAGAAATTAAAATCTTCCTTATTTTTCGTTTTTCTTTTCGTTCTTTCTCGTTACGTCCTCGTCTTTTTGCTACAACTTTTTTTTTAGATTCTCATTTTCACCGATGTACAAATTAGAATTAAAGAAAAAAAATAGATTAATTTATGTGACCTGTTTAATCACTAAAACTGCGCGGTAAATAATTAATGATGAAATAAACTCGTATCATCCATGTCACTTGATCAATATTAATGAACTGCAAATACAGGTGTTCAAAATAGCACAGTATCAGAAAAATCATCTCACCTGCAAATATACCAAATTCTATTCTGAAAGGTGGTGAAATTTTTGAAAAAAAAAAGAAAAGATCATGCGTTTATTCATGTTCTAAGTTTGCCGCGTCTCGCCGAATATTTCAAATATATTCCTAAATAATTCTAAGGGGAAGTAAATGAATTCATATTTTCTGTCAATATTTTTTTTCTTGGAAAGACATCTCACGTCCAGAGGTCTGTTCTTTTTTGAGAGTAGAGTGTACCTCATATTGTTAATATCTGCCGGTCGATCTTTCTGTTTCTATCTATCTATCTATCTATCTATCTATCTATGGAAGTAAATTATGGAAAAGAATCTGATAGTATGGAAAAAAAACTTGAAAAACAAAATAATCGAAAAGTGAGGAATTTATTGCGAAATCCGCAATAAATTCATCACTTTTGTATAATTTTGTTTTACAAATTTTCCCCTATCTATGGTTTGGTTTGGTTTCTTTGTTTAATGGCATATCAACTCTTCGTAGGTTATTTAATGCCAAAGCCATTCTCCTAGAAGAACAGTAGCGGTACTATTTAACCCATAGCTGGGAGGATAAGGTGTTTCATACCTTTCCCAAGGGTATTTGTCCGAAAGTGAATGTAATAGTACGAACTCGCGTACTACGATTCCGCAGTCCATCGCTTTAACCATTACACCACGAGGACACCCCCTATCCATCTAATTCGTTTTAACTCACTTTCTTCCCGTCTATTCCAAGCAGTGTTTGTGAAAAGACCCGAAGATAAAGAAAATGAGGAAGGGGAGCTTGGCAAATGGTTAGAAAAGAAGAAGAAAACTTTGAAAAAAGTTTGGTGAATTTTTTTGGTTTAATGGCATATAAACCGTTGATGGTTATCCAATTTGATTGCATATTGTAAAATGGTTTCAAGCACTGCTATCTACTCCAAATAGTTTTATTTACCAACGGTTAAATGGTTTCAAGTATTGATTTTTAACACTAATAATTCAACATCAATCACTTGTTTTCACACAGTCAAATAGTCAAACAGTTCTATTTGATCTTTAGATAGGACCATAAAACGCACTACCACTCCAGGTCAAAGACGGCCTGGGAGTAATGGCACTAAGGATTACTCCTTGTTCCCAAAGTTTCTGGATTTGAGCCTTAACTTTAGATGCAGTTTAGTGTCATATCCAGGACACGAGTTGGGATGGGGCCTAACTCCTCGGCAGAAATGCAGCCGTTGTATTCTATAACCCTAGCAGGCTGAGCTGTTTGAGAACATGTGCGAAGAAAAAGATTAAAGAAAAAAAAAAGAGGGAGAACTAATCAGAGTAAACTGAAGGATGAGGAGAATGAGGAGTAAGTAGTGAATTATTAGGGAGAGTAAAAACACACACACAGAGAGAGAGAGAGAGAGAGAGAGAGAGAGAGAGAGAAAAGATACGGGCGAGAATTACTGTTTGAAAAGAGACAGAGAAGCAGTAAAAAGAACATTTCTTTTCTGCTTCGTCATTATGAAACACAATAAGGATTCATTCATTTTCATTCTTTGACTTCCTGAAGCCATAATAAGTGAAATTGCATAACTTTATTACAAGAATTTCTTTTTAATAAATAAAGCTGTTATTTGTATGAGTCTGGGCCTGGTTTCATTGTCAAAACAATCACTCCTTTCTGCCGACATGTTTCTGAGTAGTCTGTCTCAGAATTGGTTAGATTTGTTTATATCAACTTTGTGTCTCGTTGAAAACGCTAAACGATATCTATAGTACCTCTCCATTGCCATTACTCCCATATCCACGCTGAGCCGGATTGATGCTAAATGTGAGTGTCCCATCATGGTTCAAATAGAACTGTTCAATCATTTCCAAAGGATTATTCTTATTAGTTATTTGAAACCATTCGCCAGTGGTCCGGGAGACCTGGGTTCAATCCCAGGTCGCATCATACCAAAAACTTTAAAAATGGTACTTGATACCTCCTTGCTTAACACTCAGCAATATAAGGTACGTATCAAGGGTAAAGGGGAGCAATCCTGGGAAAGGAGTAGCACCTTCCCCAACACCTCGGTGTAGTAGCTATTGAAAAAGGGGCCTTCTGGTCGCCCTCGACTACGGTCGCCAACTTTACTTACTACATGATAAATAGAATTACTTATTAATTTAAATACCAATACATGAAATTATTTAAACAAATTAGCTCCTACTCATTTGAAAATAGTTACCGACAAACTATTCGTTTGTGGTATTAAATCAACTACAAGAGCTTATCTACCATTAAACACCAATCAACCAACCAACCAACCAACCAACCAACTATATAAACTCAGTTGTAGAACATTTTTCAGGGAGTTCGATCGTTATTGGATTGTACAGTTTTATTCATGAACGTTACTAGACAAAGCCAAAGCAATACAGTAGTTTATCCCTCTGAAATAGATAGACCAATATTTTAAGCTATGGACTATCGGGCCAATATGTTTGACTGAGCACTGTTTGATTATATATCAAGATCACGCAAGATACTACTAATAATAGACTTAGTACTCGTATAACGAGTATTTATGATATTTCTTTTAAGGAATGGTAAGATAGCTTTAGACAACGGAATTTACACCCAAGAGCGAAATTTGAATGGGTTTTAAGGATTTTGTGAGGTCAAGTACAGGTAGAGGGTCAATTGACAAAGAGTTCAATTGTTTAATAATTTTTTGAATGTATTTTATAAACTTTGGCTTTGAAGCCATTAAAATGGAATGTCCAACCATCAAACTCATTACCTAAGCAATGCACTCGGTAATGAAGCAACTTATTATCGACAGTGGTATATCCCACTTTTAAATCCAAATTTTTTATTCATTTTAGCATTGAACTCACTAAAAACGGTATGTGAGATTTTCCTGCAAATGATTGCTCTTTAAAACTGAAGGTACCGTTTTTTTGCGCACTTGTATATAGAAAATTACCTGTTTTTGCACCTACGTTTTTAGGAAGTGTGTTCGCGTGATCGAAAGTGTATAAACCCACGAAAGATTAAGAAATTAATAAAGGAAATGCCTGGGGGTAAAAAAAAGGCCCTAATTTCAGCTTGTGGGTCACAGCGACCCTCAGCAGTTTGTGAACGTTTATTTCACTTCATCGGCAGTCAGTGAGAGCTTACCTGTGAAGCAAGCTAACGAATTAAAACTTAAATATAGCAACCTCATCCTCCACAAACACAGTTCGCTTTGTTTCAAGAGTGCGAGTCAAAGAACACACAGGCACACAGGTATATATATATATATATATATAGATAGATAGAGAGAGAGAGAGAGAGAGGAAGAAGGGCGACTCATTGTCGGGTAAATGTTAAAGAAAGCCTAGCAGATAAAGTATTAAGTAGCGAGTTAGATGATCGAATCTCACTAAATACGCCAAATTTAAATTTTGTCTTTTAATAGTTATATATATATATATATATATATATATATATATATATATATGCTTATGACCTTGTGTTTACATCTGTACGTGCATATTCTTTGTGTATCTATATGTGCACATGTTCATTTTCCACTCACACATACATACTATATATATATATATATATATATAACTCACATGTTTCATCTGATGATTGTATTGTTTTGTAATAAATGAAATTTTATGTATTGAAGCCGACGTGAGATGGTGAGATAGCAGTTAATTTTCGTCTTATTCTGTTCTACTGTCCAGCATTTGAGCACTTTATTTAAGAAAAAACTTTCAGTAGATCATTTCGCGATGAATCTCATCGAATGATGATCATATTATCATCTAAAAATCAAATGAATAAATATTCTTCTGTTTGTTCGTTTGGGTTTTATAGCATATCATCTTTTGAAGGTTATTTAATGTCAAATCCATTTTTATACAAATAATTAGTTCTATTTCAAACAATTCAGTTTAACATAAGTACACGGTTTAATTGTCAAAAGCATTTCTATTTCAAACTATTCAGTTTAGTCAAACAGTTCTAATTCAAGCAATTTAGTTTAGTATAAGTATAGATTTTGTTTACACACAGACAAAACAGTTTTATTTTGAACAAATCAGTTTAGCATAAGTTTGCAGTTTACATGTCAAACAGTTCCATTTCAAACAATTCAGTTTAGCATAAGTACAGTTTAGTTATATTTGAACCATAGATATGACCCTATCAGATGCTACCACTCCAGGCCAGAGAGGACCTGGGAGCGATGGCAATGAAGGGGTACTCCGCATCCCCCAAAGCTCCAGCATTACTGGAACCTTACCATCAGATTGTTTGTTGTCATATCAAGACACTCAGTGGTAGGTTTTAAACCTCTGCAGAGGTGCAGTCGGTGTATTCAACAGCTCCAGCAGACTGAGCAACCATCAGATTGTTTAGTGTCATATCAGGACACTCGTTGAAGGAGTCTTACCCCGCTACAGAGATGCAGTAGGTGTATTCTACAGCACCAGCAGACAGGGCAATATTATTCTGTGTTTTAGTTTTTCACTTCCGATTTTTTTTCTAGATTCTATTAAATAAATATCCGTTTATTCCTTCAAATATATCTATACCTACAAAAGAACAAGTTTGTTTGTCTGCTACAGAAACGAATATGGAAGCATATAGAATATCACTATCAATACTAATGGCGTAGATTTTCTTGAGGAAATTAATGATTTTATAACTAATTAATTTCCACTTCATCTCTGGTCAATAAAATTAATTCATTAGAGTTTGCATGAGAACCGTACTTTAGTTAATTTTCATTTCGTTCGAGAAGTTAAATATGACTTATGATGAATTTTCAAAAAATAATTTTCTAAATAAATAAAAAGATTAATATCAATTTGATTTATAAAGAAGAAATATTTTACTAGATTTATTTTTGTAGGAGAAATATTTATTTTAGTAAGTTTGTTCTTCGTAAAAAATCCTGTATTTCATCTATCTATCTATCTATCTATCTATCTGTTTATAGATAGATAATGAATATTTTTTTCTACTCACAAAAAGCATTCTTCACAAGAGATATTGAATTAAAAGATTTGTTGAAAATCAGTACCACACAAAATGCCTGATATTCAGAATTAGATAATTTTAAATTCTAAATTTTAATAATCTACAAAAAAGTTTACTATTTGCTACCAACACTAATAAAACGTATCTGTTTACATTCAACATATTAGGAAGATTTTAAAATCTTTTTAAAGGCAATTTGATTTTTTTTTAAATGATTTAATGATTCATAGAGTATATAATTTTTTTTATGAATAATAATATTCATATGTAATTAATCATACAGAAAGGATAATATTTAATTTTAGAATTTCTTTTAAAATAACAGTATTTTCATTAAACCGAAATTTTGTAATTATGAACTTTTAACAGTTCGATGAATTTCATTTTGAAATTAGAAACTTTTATGGCGATCGTGTATTTATAAATTTCTATAGGAGAAAGGAAATATTATTTAAATATAAAACCCTGATGAAATAAGAGCTTTACCATTAAATATTGGGGTTGAGAAATTTCAACATGGTAATCAAACTCAAATTGACATGAAATACTGTTTTCGGCAGTCTTCTTGGACCATATATCGTTAAAATCAGCGATACAAAATGACATATTATTTGATTTAAAAATTTCTTTTAAAATGGCAATAATTCAGTTAGGTTGAAATATTGTGATTGGTTTGGTCTAGTTTGATTTTATGATATATCAACCATTGTAGTTTATTTAAAGCTAAATCAATTTTTATACATATAAATAGTTCTATTTCAAACAATTCAGTTGAGTATAAGTACGCAGTTTAAATGTCAAAACAGTTCTATTCCAAATAATTCAGTCTAGCATTAGCAAAAAGTTTAGTTCTATTTAATCCATAGATAAGACCCTCTCACTTGCTACCACTCTGGGGCTGAGTGGACCTGGGAGCCATGGCAATATAGGAGTACTACGCATTTCCCAAATCTCCAGGATTACAGGAGCCTCACCACCAGATTGTTTAGTGTCCAGGACCCTCGTTGCGGAAGTCTTACCCCTCTGCAGAGAAGCAGTTGGTATATTCTACAATCCCAGCCGACATGGCCAAAATATTGTGATTGTTAAATTTTAACATTTTCATGAAACTCAAAATAACGGGAAATGTATTTGTGGAAATCATTAACTTTGAAATTGGAAATGCAGAATGCATTTATTATTCAACTGGTAGTCAGTTGATTTTTACATTATATAAACCTTTGTAAGTCATTTAATGCCAAATATCGTTTACACAGGTAAATTTGATATGCATAATTTGTAACTGAATAGTTTGTAGGTTACAATTTTTTCAATGAGCCAAGACTAATTTGTTTGCACAGAGTTAAATGGTTTCGAGTATTGCTAACGCAAATATTTTTGCTCTCACTTAAAATATTTGGACTATTGACCTTATCTTTATTGTTATACTGACAACATTTCGGCTGATATACGAGGATCATTAAATAAGTTTCCAGACTTTTTTCGTATGGGCACTTTTATTGATAGTACACACACGAAACTCTAGTCGCCTTCGAAGTAATCTCCTCCGGCTGCAATGCACTTGTTGTATCGTTCCAACAACTTCTGGAAGGCCTCCTGTGTGAGCGTGTCAATGATCTTCGTCACAGCCTCTTTCATCTCCTCAATTGTCTCATAACGACAGCCTCTGAGCTTACGGAATAACCAAAAGTCACTGGGAGTAGGTCTGGACAATAGGGAGGGTGCGGAACTGTCTTGATGCCCATCTTGGTCAAATACTCTGTGACAAGGATGGAGTTGTAGACTGGTGCATTGTCCTGGTGGAAATGCCACTCACCCGATTCGAAGAGTGCTGGCCTCTTCCGACGGAATCTCTTCCTGAACTCCCTTAAAACCTCAACATACTAACCCTAACCCTAATCCTCTGGCCAATCAACTCTGGTGTATTGACTTCCTTACTCCTCCCACACGTCTCATCGTTCCTCACAGACTCCCTGCCTTCCTTGAATCTCTTATGCCACTCAAAAACTGATGCTCGATTCATGCAAGATGCTCCAAAAGCAGTCTGAAGCATTCCATACGTTTCTGTGGGATTTTTTTCAAGTTTAAAACAGAATCTTATTGCGTATCCTTCTTTCTCACGTCCAGATTGCATTTTTGAAATTCACCAGCTGTGACAATCAGGCTTTAGTAGGGTGTATTCCAATTGCTGCTGTAGCTGTTCATCTGAACCTGAAATCATAAAAATTGGTCAGTCATCTCATAAGATGTATAGCAATAAGATACTGAATTTTCAAGAGTCTACGAGCTATGTACAAAAAAAGTCTTGAAACTTATTGAATGTACCACATCTCATTCGGTCTTCTTCAGGTGTTTCATGTCAAACTCGGGAGTTCACACAAAATCTCGAACTGAACCCTTTATTTGAACCACAATTGTTGACTGTTCCAATATGGAAAACCGGGTACAAGTATTAAGATATAGTAAGTATCCCTTGTTAGTCTTACCTGTTGTTGGAATTGAACAATATGAGGTCAATAGTTCGAATATTCCAAGAGATAACTATTATCTTGCTTCATCTCAGAAATTTAGATACACAAATATTCTTCATTTGCACACAGTTAAATGGTTTCAGGTATTGCTATCAAACATTCATATTTCTATTTGGCACAATTAAATGGTTTCCATTATGATTAAACAGTTCTATTTGACCCATATATAGACCCTATCAGGTACTAAAACTTCGGGTCAGAGTGGACCTCGAAGTAATGGCAATGAAGGGGTAATCTACATTCCCCAAAGCTCCAGGACTGGAGCCTCAACATCGGATAGTTTAGTTTTATACATTGGGCACTTCTGCAAAGATGTCGGCGTATTCTACAGCTCCAGTCGACTGGGCTGTAAAAAATCCCTGTTAAAATAATGTTTCAATTGGATTAAAAAATTGTCATTGTGAAATTTAAACATTTTGATGAAAATCAAGATAACAGAAAATACTATTTGTTATAATCTTGATTTTTGAACGAGGGGATGCAGAAAGGACTTCTTGTTGAATAGCAAATAACATCTTGATTTAACCTTGTTTTCATTGTGGTTGAGATTGTAATATAAAAAGATTTAATGAAAGTCAAAATGACATGTAATACTTTTAAAGCAGTCTCTTTGAAATGACTGATGCTGAAATGACTTACGACTTTTTTTGGATTTAGAAAATTTGTTTAAAAAATAGCATTTCCATTACTTTTCGATATATAGATAGCAAGATTTCAAACGTGTGATGAGACACAAGACGGCATGAAAACTTTAGTAGCAGTTTCTTGGATAATGAAAATAAGCTAGTTTGTTTATTTTTATAGTAATCAATATGGTAGCAGTGAGAACATCACCAGAACTAACTGTACGATCAACACTTTATAAGGAAAAAAAAAAGCCGTCATAAACATTGACCTTCGAGTTCATTTGATCTTGCTTTGGTATAAGTTAGGTATTCCTAACGTGTAAATAAGCAAAACCGCATTGCTAAGATATTCATCGAATAAGGATGTATTATTCAACTTGTTTCCTATAATGAAAATAGCTGTATTGGTTACGCTTACGGTAAAGATCGTTATTAATCAATTAAGTTACTAATCATCTACTCCATATTTTACATCCGGGCAAGGACGGGTAAATTCTTTAGTATATATATATATATATATATATATTATTACTAAAATGATATATTTATTATTACAAAAAATATGAGTAAGGTTTTTCTTTTATATGGTATATATATATATATATATATATATATATATATATATCATATAAAAGAAAAACCTTTTAAAATTACTCATATTTTTTATAATGATATTTGTCAGCAGGCCCTGTTTGATCTGCATCTTCCGACGAAGAAATAATAAGAAATTTCTCATATATATATATATATATATATATATATATATATATATATGCGCCGATTGGCATAAGGGTTTGAGTGTCCGCCAATGTTTAATATAATGGCCGAGCGATTTCGTTTTATATATCTTGCCTTTGGGTTTAGTTAGGCTGAGAACCTTTCGGCTCAGCACATGGGTTAGTTAGGTGCAAACATGAGCACAGGTGTTGACGCGCGCGCGAGGAGAATGTGTTGTTCAAAGATGTCAAAATAAAAATCCCAGATAGGGGATGTGAC
>OY757920.1:40393773-40411273 GCA_963585895.1 Sepioteuthis lessoniana
AAGCAGCTGATTTTAATCTCGAAGCGCATTGAAAAGATTTACTTACATATCGAGATTCCCTTACATGAAGAATTGACTGCGTGAATGCTTTCGCCATAGATTCAACTTGTAGATATCTGACATTTGGAGGACACACACACACACACACACATTAGACAATCTATCTTCAATGAAACCAGATAGTTGGTTGGTTGGTTGGTTGGTTGGCGTTTACGGCCTGTCAACTCCGGTTTGGTTATTTCATGCCAAATTGATTCTTTTTTCAAGCAATTATATCTGCTTTCAAGCAACTAAATACAATAATCATTTGTAAACAAATATACCTTCAACTATTTTTAATACTAATAATTTATACGCTGTTATGGTTTCAAGTAAGTACACCAATTCAATAATAGCAATAACTATTTTATTGCGTACGCTTATATGGTTAGATTAGGTTTCTTTGTTTAATGGCATATCAACCTTTGTGGGTTATTCAATGCCAAAGCCATCCTTCTAGAAGAAAAATGATGATTTTTAACCCATTGCTGGGAGGATAAAGGAGTTCATAAAGGGGATCAGTCCGAAGCTTATGTAGTTTCAAGTATTCCTATCTAATAGTAATAACTTACAATTATTTGGTTTCATGTATTCTCTAGATCAACCATGACTATTTTTGTAAACATTTGAATTCTCATTGACATGTGAGTTCGATTCTTGATTGAGGTACCTATTTTCTACTCAAAGCAAGGAATCAATGATCGAATCTGAGTAGAAGTTATGATTTTGAATGCTGCATTTCGAAGCAAGTAGGCCTCATCATTCAATATTATGTTCTGCCTAAGACAAATGTTGGTTTAGTGTATATTCACCTTTTAATACAGATACGTTAGCCGATCGTTGTCAAGGATGACCCGAAAGCTCTCTTTTCAATAACTACTTATTGGAAAGGTGTTGGAAAGGGTGCGACTCCTTTCCCTGGATTTCTCCACTTATCCTTGATCCTTACCTTATAATGCTGAGTGTTAAGCAAGGAGGTATCACGTACCATTTTTTAATCTTTGGTATGACTCGACCAGGGATAGAACTCCGGTCTACCGGACCATTGACATTATGGTTAGTGTGTTCGCCAATGGCTTAGGAGACCGGGGTATAATTCCTTTTTGAGTTATACCAATGATTTCAAAAGTGGTTCTTGAGGCCACCTTGCTTAACACTCAGTTTCGCCAATGGCCCGGGAGACCTGGGTTCAATCCCAGGTCGAGTCATACCAAAGACTTTAAAAATGGAACTTGATACCACCTTGCTTAACACTCAGCATTATAAGGTACGGTTCAAGGGTAAAGTGGAGCAATCCTGGGAATGGAGTAGCGCCCTCCCCTACACCTTGGTGTAGTAGCTATCGAAAAGGGAGCCTTCGGGTCACCCTCGACTATGGTCGCTAACTTTACTTACTTATTATCATATTTACCCAACCCCTCCGCTCGGGCAGGATATGACACAAGGTCAATTTTTAAGCGGAGTTTAACAGGTTTGAATTCAAAGTTTTCCTTCTCCTAGACTAGTTGCCTCACCAAGGCTGAAGAACCCAGTCTGTCCTACTATTTACCCATAGCTGGAGGGATAATAATTGGATTCATACCTTTCCCAAGAGTATTAGTGCTATGTGAAATGCAATCAGTCCAGGATTTGAACTCGTCTCGCCGTGTCCATTTCCTGCGACGATAACCATTACACCACGGGCACCTCCATAAAACGCTCAGTATTATAAGTTACGGATCAAGGGTAAGTGGAACAATCCGGGGAAAGGGGTAGTACAATCGAAAAACCACTGATCGAGCGACTGAAGATTTCGGTCGCTGATCCGACTAATTCCCACAACTAATGTATATGAAGAAAAGTCGGTTAATACAAACATACATACAAATGTCTCCGTTACACCAATAAGAACTTGAAACAACTTGGAGTCACGACACCCACCACCCAAAAATAAACCTGTATAGCAAGAAGCGATCACCGACCGAGAGAAAAGATACTATACAACATATATTCCTATAATTTGAGTGTTAATTTATTATTGTTAAAAATATCGCAAACTTTCAACTAAGGTTCCACTGAAAAGCACACTCTTCAACCGAGTTTAAAATACACTGACAGTATCTCCCAGCAGATAATCAAAACTCTGCAAAAAAGGAGCGTCCAGGGTATGAGACAAAAGTGCATCTGATGGTGAGGCTCTAGGGTTTGTGGAGTACCAATTCTTTACCATTACTCTCTGGTCCTCTCTGATCCATCAAGGTTTTACATATGTGGGTCAAATAGATCTGTGTTTGGAATACTTGATGCCAGATAACCGTAAATTATTATTATTATTATTTTACTCGTTTGAGAGATCTTCACACTAGCGTTAGCTGATGGTCTTTCACTGGAGTTTGAGTGAGTGCAAGTCTCCTCAATTCTCATCGACTGTTCTCAGTATTCTGGTCGATCTCAATGCTGTAGTTTGGATGGATTCCACTCATATCAATTTCCAATTCCTTTTGCCAATCCTTTAGTAACTGTACCAAGAGCACTAATTACAATTATTAACACCACCACTTTCAGGTTCCATAGTTTTTTTCAGTTCTCTTGTAAGGTCTAGGTACTTGTTACTTAAAACCATGTAGTTGCTTGAGAATAAGTTTCATTTGAAACGAGTTAACTATGTGCAAAGAAATTATGTAATGGGAATAGTTACTTGAAACGATATAATTATGCATACATTATTTAGTTTGGTTTGGTTTCTTTGTTTAATGGCATATCAACCTCTGTGAGTTATTCTAAGCCAAAGCCATCCTTATAACTCAGGGGTGAGCAAATAGTAGGCAGCGGGCCGCATGCGGCTTGCTACACTATTCGGCCCTCGGGAGCCTTTAAAAAATAAAAATAAACACTTGTACTTGAATCAAGACTAAGTTCTTTTGATTTTAAAAGATGCGACCCTTTGATAATTCATAACTTAGGGATGCGGTTCTCCCACCAAAATATTTGCTCACCCCCTATTATAATTGAACAAGAAGTATACTATTTAACTCACTGCTGGGTATGTGTCCGAAAATAAACGTAATAGCGTGATCGGAGTTCGAACTCACTTACTTCGAAACCGTAGTCCAGCTCTTTAGGCAATTTGCCACAGGGACTCTCCCCACAATCCCGTATATATAATCAGCATTAAATAGGAATACTTGATTTGATATGACAAAGAAAATAATTAGCATTTGATAAAAGTAGATTATACCGGCTCATTGGCCCAGTTGGGAGAGTGTTCACCAATGATTCGGGAGACCTGGGTTCAATCCCAGGTCGAGTCATACCAAAGACTTTAAAAATGGTACTTGATACCTCCTTGCTTAACACTCAGCAATATAAGGTACGCATCCAGGGTAAAGTGAAGCAATCCAGGGAAAGGAGTTTCACCCTCCCCTGCACCTCGGGGTAGTAGCCATTGAAAAAGGAGCCTTCTGGTCGCCCTCGACAACAGTTGCCAACTTTATTTTTACTCACTATATCTTACAAATGCGTGTAAATAATTTGTATTGAGCAGGAATAGAGGGTTTCAAATTTTTGTGTTAAAAAATGTCCTAAGAAACACCTACACAAAACCTGTGAATATGAATCAACAATGAACGCGATTCTCTAAACTCTGGGCATAAATTTATCCTAAACGGGTTGACATGCCGATAAAATATTTCGAAGTCGTGGAATTGAAGTCAGTTTGAAAATTACATTTTCTTTTTAATAAGGAACGTTAACAAGATATCCGGTGAGAGTAAAAACCATTTTTAATCTTAACTGTTTCCCTACATTTGAAGTTAAAGG
This sequence comes from Sepioteuthis lessoniana, assembly GCA_963585895.1. Taxonomy (NCBI): domain Eukaryota; kingdom Metazoa; phylum Mollusca; class Cephalopoda; order Myopsida; family Loliginidae; genus Sepioteuthis; species Sepioteuthis lessoniana. The sequence continues at coordinate 40,397,611 of OY757920.1, forward strand.
CTTAAGTGAAACTTTATATTTCCTCCCTTTCTTATAGAAACACGTTCATCGTACGCAATTCTCTCACCAACTTTTCTTTTTCTTTTTTTTAATCATTTTGTTCTTTAGAATCGTACATTTTTTTTTTCGTAGACTTATTAATTTTTTTATCATCCATTCGTATCATTTTACGATATTTTTTTGGCAAATAAATCGGTTAAAATGGGGACGGCATGTGACAGCCGCCAAAAATTATCAGGCTGTCCCAGTTTTTGCTAATTTGATCGCCCGCCTAATCTCATTGTTTCCATGGCAACTAATTGCATCAAAATGACCGCTGTTCATGTGTAACGAAACGTTCTATACTTATCTAAATTGGATTATTGCAAAGTTAGCTCTCTGTAGCATACATAAAAAAAAAAACCGTATATATATATATAATTCCAGAAACTCTGAAGTGCATTTACCCAAATTCTCTGCCAGAGCTGGATATAACACAAAGTCAAATCTTTTTTACTCAGGCAAAGGCAAGAAGCAGACGATACTCTGCACACTCTATTACCTTCGCGGACTGCGCTGATGACATAACGCTTCAGGCAAATACATCCACCTAGGCCGATTCCCTGCAATATAGTATGGAACGGTCGTCAGGTGGCATATGCCTCCATATGAACTCAGACAAAACAGAGCACATGTGCTTTAATCAAAGAGGTGACATCTCCACACTAAGCGGTCGTTCTCTGAAACTAGTGGACGAATCCACTTACCTCGGAAGCAGCGACTCATCTTCCGATAATGACATCAATACGTGACTAGCAAAGGCATGGACAGCTATCGATAGGCTATTGGTCATATGAAAGTCAGACTTATCCGATAAAATAAAATGCAATTTTTTTCCAAGCAACGGTCGTGTCAGTACTACTATATGGATGCACCACATGGCTACTGGCAAAGCGTCTGGAGAAAAAGTTTGACGGCAATTGCACAAGAATGCTACGAGCTCTATTGAAAAAATCTTGGAGGCAACATCGCACAAAATAACAGCTGTCAAATATTATTATTAGACGTGGACGTGCAAGGGTTGACCGACTAGCGTGGACTTACATTCATCAGCTCTGTGCTGATGCTGGAAGCAGTCTAGAAGACCTACCAAGAGCAAGGGATTGGGGAAAGGGTGTCAAGAGAGAGTCAAGGAACTTTGTGAAATCACCTAGACCTGAAGATGAGAGCTGTTGGTTTGAATTCAGAGTCTTCTCTCTCCTAGCCTGGTAGCCTTACCAAGACTAAGGGGCCCCACCTGCCCTACTATTCATTTACCCATAGTTATAGCAGGGCGAAGAGATGGATTCATTCCTTTCCTAAAAGAATTAGTGCTAAAGTGAAAGGCAAGCAGCTTCGTCCAGTATTCGAACTCGGGTCGCCGATTCTATTTTCTACGACGATAACGGTTACTCTAAATGCGCCTCTATTTTTTGGTATATGTGACATTTGCAATAATATGATTGGGCACAAGGCATTAGACACTTTTTTACAATGAGTGAAAGATCCAATTAAACGAGCAGCACCCAGAATAGCTACACCCATTGGCAGGATGCGACACTAAGTCAATTTTTAAGTAGGGTTACAGCAGGTCTGAATTCAGAGTTGGTTGGTTGGTTGGTTGGTTGGGTTTTTATGGCATATCAACCTTTAACATTCTCAAAGACCAGTTGCCATACAAGGATGGATAACCCAATCTGGCTACTATATTCATTGCTGAGTTGAGAAGAGCTTTGTATGTTCCATACAAGTTCCACTTCAAGTCAGGTGTGAATCTAAGATCTAGTAATCTAAACATGAAGACTCTTATAGTGTCCAAATTAACCTTATAACTATTCATATTTCCATCTTTTCTCTTCTTTTCCTTCATTGTAAGATAGATGTGATTTTTTTGGAAATGCTTTCGCGCCAAAAAAAAAAAAAATAGCGACTCCAGGCATATCGGTCTATTTAAATAAATAAGAATATATGTACGATTATATCAATCATTGACTCTACAGTATCCGGTGAAATAGTTGTTATTGGAAAAAAATGTCATACTAAAGAAAAAGGGATAAAAAAACGTGTTATTCTCAACATGATAACATATACGGAAACTTAGAAAGATGTTGAGATATGGCGTCCCGAGGAGAACCGCAGATAAGGTTCCAAGTAATCACGAGAACATCTGATGATGTCGACGTGGGCACGTGAAAAACTAAGCCACAGATCTGAGCTAAAAAGAAACCATTAAAGTAAGGATTGTAGAGATAAAAGTTGCATAATAGAAAAATTATATTCCAGTACAGCGAGAAGCAGAAATACCTTCCACATTTTATAATTTCACCTGCGTGGTGCAAGTGAACTTCGGTAAGTGGCAATGGTAGCTCCATATAGCAAATGTCTTATAATTTTCCTTTTTTAGATGAAATTAGCTACGATCATCAGCTCTGGATCAGTGCACACACTGTGTTCTTGCTGTCGAAGCGGTTTTTTTTTTTATGACCGTTGAATTTGTAATTGTTACACAGAAAGCATTTTATGCTCATTTCATGTTACGTCGGAATGATGCTGTTTCGGATAGAAAATTCTGTACATGTATATGTGAGAATATATGGATCGATTTGGTCTCTTTGGGCATATTCAACCCTTACTGGTTATCTAATGCCAAAGCCATTTTTCTTCAGTTATGGTACTATCTAACCTATAACTGGAAAAATAAGTGAGTTTATACCTTTCCCCTGGGTATTAGTCCAAAAGTGAACGTAATAGCTCAATGATGTTGCAGTGGAATATGTTTTGGGGGATTCCCCATCCTCTAGGCCTTAAAGACTTCCCTTGCGTGCAAATATAAATGACCTTTCCAGATGTTAATTTTGAAATTTAAAAGAAGACATATATGCACTGAGAAACGCAGCTAGAGAGAGAGAGTAAAAATAAGTGTCATAAAAAAGAAAAACAAACAGTGGAATCTTCGTTTCATGGAAATGAACATTGTGTGTGGGGTTGCACTTGAAACTACGGATACTTTCTTAAAATTTCTCAATCCGTTATTAATGATTTTAAAAAAGTGCTCAGAAGTCACCAGTTCCTATGATATAAACGATTTCATCGTAATTAACAGAAATCACATCTTATCGCTAGTAAAGAATAAAAAGATAATCATTCTATTGAAGAGAGTTGAAATTTTTAAAATTTGTCTCATTTTTGCTTCTATGAACCGGTTACCTCAGCATAGTGGTACTGATAGAGATCTAGGATCACTGGCTTATTCAACTGGCCACAACACAACAAACTTAATCAACTGTATACAACTTGTACTCTTATTCAACTGGCCACAACACAACAAACTTAATCAACTGTATACAACTTGTACTCTTATTCAACTGGCCACAACACAACAAACTTAATCAACTGTATACAACTTGTACTCTTATTCAACTGGCCACAACACAACAAACTTAATCAACTGTATACAACTTGTACTCTTATTCAACTGGCCACAACACAACAAACTTAATCAACTGTATACAACTTGTACTCTTATTCAACTGGCCACAACACAACAAACTTAATCAACTGTATACAACTTGTACTCTTATTCAACTGGCCACAACACAACAAACTTAATCAACTGTATACAACTTGTACTCTCTCTTCTTATGAAGTATGTACCCAGTTTGTTGCAGCACAAAACAAAAATCTTGCAGTCAGATAAAACTAGACGAGCAAAGGGACCAAGAAGTGATGCAAGAAAGTTTCAAGTAAAAATAAAAAGAGGATAATTTATATTTGGCTAGTACAGGAATACTTGAAACCATATAACTGTGTGCAGATTTTTTTTATTAGATAAGATCTAGTTTTCAGGATGTGTTAACTTATTACTAAGTATTGTTTTGTTTTGAGACTTTGAACATAATGCAGTCAGCTATAATCATTTGCGGAATCTCTGACTTCTTTTCCTCTGTTGATCTACTCAGCAAAACTTTCAAATCTAAAATTTAAATTGAAACTACTTTGCAAAATATATTTCAAAGGAGTCTAATATAAACAAAAATACATCAGCATAAGATTTTAATAATGATAGTATTTTGAAAAAAAATGCCTTCACAATCATCACTTGTTAAAAGAAGAGGCTTGAACTAAGTAAAAGAAATAAGTTTTGACTTCTGAAATGTTTTTAAGTCATTTTTGTAGTTGGTTTGCAGTTTAAGTATCATATATATTTCTTAATGGAAGAGGGTGATATCTGGTTTTACACATCAAGCCTCGATACAGCTATTTTATGATGATTTTAGTACCGATTGACTGGGCCATTGGCATAATTGTTTGAGTGCTCGCCAATGGTGTGAGAGACCAGGGTTCAATTCCAAGTCGAGTCATACCAAAGACTCAAAAAATGGTACTTAACGTTCAGCATTATAAGGTATGAATCAAGGGTAAAGTGGAGCAATCTAGGGAATGGGGTAACGTCCTCCCCTACACCTCGATGTAGTAGCTATTGAAAAGGGAACCCGTGGGTTGCCATCGACTACGGTCGCTAACTTAGTATTTATACATTGTGACTAACATTTTATTGTTTTATTTTTTTACCATCGCGGAGAAGGTTGGGTAAAACTCTCCCCGTACACCCGTTCAATTTCACCGGGAAAATGTTCTATTAATGTTTTTTGGGTACTTGGACTAATTAAACTATCAAACTCATCGCACTTTTTTTTTTATTGAAAAAGCAACAACAAACATACAATGAAAAAAACAACAACAAAAAACAAGATAAAAAGCAAACAAACAAAACCCAATTATTTTACATTTTATAATGGGTGGGGGTTCACATTCACATTCTAATTCAATGTAGAATGATCATCCATTTCCGGAGCAGTTAGCGTTGAAAAAGACAAGTAACCAGCCAGGTCGGATTATCTAATTTTTTTTTTACTTCCGTGGGAGGGGATCCTTTCTTCGTTCCGGAAATGGGTAATCCTTCTACATTGAATTAAAATATGAAAGTGAACTGCACCTATGTAAATTAATCTTTTTTCTAAAAATATAAAGTTGTGATAGTTTGATGGTTTAATTAGTTCAAATAATAATAATAATAAAGATGAAATAACTAAAAAACAAATTACTAGAAATTTGTTTACTGTATGTTGTTTATTTATACTAACTCATATCAGGTGCTATCACTCTTGACCAGAGTAGACCTGGGAGCGATGGCCATAAAGAGGTACTCTGCATTCCTTAAAGGTCAAGCGTTACTGGAACCTTACCATCAGATTGTTTGGTGTCATATCGGGACACTCGTGGGGAATTCTTACTCCTCTGCAGATGCAATCGGTGTATTCTGCAGCCCAAGCCGACTGGCCCATTTTTTGTTGGTTGGACGGTTGGTGTTTTCAAGGGTCCTTTAATGCTAAATTCTATTATACATATTCTGTTCATTTTATATATGATTTGTAAGCGAATAATTTGTTAGTAATTATTTTAAACAAGTTGTTAGAACTAATTTGTTTTTGCCCAGTCGGTTGGGGCTGTTGAATACACCACCCCACGAATGTCATGTTTAAGGCACAAAACAATCTGATGGTGAGGTTCCAGTGATGCCGAAGCTTTGGTGAATGCAAAGCACACCTTCATTGCCATTCCTTCCAGGTCCATTCTGGCCCGGAATGGTAGCACCTGATAGGGCCCTATCTATGGATTAAATAGAACTAACTGCATACTTATGCTAAACTCAATTATTTGAAATGGAACTGTTTTTGACATTTGAACTCTTCTTACGCTAAACTGAATTGCTTAATAAAGGACTAACATTTATCTGAGAGTAAACTGAATATATACTTATACTAAACTGAATTAGCTGAATTAGAACTGTTTGTATAAACTGAAAAGCTTGAGATAGATTTTTTTTGACAATTAAAGTGAGTACTCATGTTAAACTGAATTGTTTCAAATAGAACTATTTGTTTAAAATGGATTTGGCGGTAAATAACGTACAAAGGTTGATATGCCGTAAAACCCAAACTAATTTGCTTGCTTACAATGGTCCGGGAGACTATGGTTCAATCCCTGATCACGTCATACCTAAGACTTTAAAAATGGTACTTGATACCTCCTTGCTTAACACACAGCATAAGGTACGTATCAAGGGTAAAGTGGAACGATCCAGCGAAGGGAGTTGCGCCCTCCCCTACACATTGGTGTAGTAGCTTTTGAAAAGGGATCCTTCTGGTCGTCCTCAACTACGGTCGCCAACCGTAATACTTACAATTAAATAGTTTGAAGTATTGATAATTAACATTAGCTATCCTATTTATCACGTATTCATATCTACCATATATAATTTTTTTCTAATTGCTTACTAATAATGCTCAAAAAGCTTGAAAACAGCTACACAAGAATGCTGCGAGCAATATTGAACAAGTTCTGGCGGTAAAACCTCACAAGGCACCAGCTGTACGGCCAACTACCTCCCATCACGAAAACTATGAAAGTTAGACGAACCAGACATGCAGGACACTGCTGGAGAAGCAGGGACGAGCTCATAAGTGATGTTCTCCAATGGACCCCCTCATATGGCCGAGCAAAAGCAGGACGACCAGCTCGAACCTACATGCAGCAGCTCTGTGGGATGCAGGATGTAACCCTGATGACCTACCAGAAGCGATGAACGATATGGAGGAGTGGCGAGAGAGGGTCACGAATATTCTTGCTGGTGGCACGACACGATGATGATGATGATGATGATGATATATAATTTACACACGGCTTTATGATTTCAAATAACTAATTATTATCTTTAGTAAGTGATTGAATGGTACTCTTTGACTCATTCATGGGATCTTAACAAGTACTACCAATCCTGGTTTGGAGGTGCCGGTGGTGTAATTGTTATCGTCGCAGGAATTGGACACGGCGACTCGAGTTCAAATACTGGACGAGACATTGCACTTCACATAGCACTAATACCCTTGGGAAAGGTATGAATCCAATTATTCTCCCTCCAGCTATGGGTAAATAGTAGGACAGACTAGGTTCTTCAGCCTTGGTGAGGCAACTAGTCTAGGAGAAGGAAAACTCTGAATTCAAATCTGTCAAACTCTGCTTAAAAATTGACCTTGTGTCATATCCTGCCCGAGCGGAGGGGTTGGTAAATAGGACCAATCCTGGTTTGAATGGACCTGTGAGGAATGGCAATGAAGGGATACTCCACATACCCCAAAACCCCAGAACTGGAGACTTACCATCAAATGCAGTTTAGTTTCATACTCAGTATGCTCACAAGAAGGCGTCTTCTTTCTTTGCACAAGTGCAATCGGCATATTTTATATTATCCCTACAGAAAGGGTGCCATTCGTATTTGATCAGACAATATGAAAAAAAAAATCTCTTGACAAACGACTAATAGTTACACAAACGCTGTAAATATGAATGCAATAACCTCTAGCCATGAAATAACCCCAGACGGGTTGATATGCTCTTAAAATTAATCAATTAATAAACAATTCTTCCCCGTGAGAAATGCATTGCTGAATCTTAAACCCCTGGGATCCGTGCTAGAAAAAAAAAGAGCACTTTAGTATATGTTGTATAAATAAATGGCTATCACAATCACCTATTTTACAAATGAAGAATGGTACATTTCCACCATGATTATATAATTAATGATGCTAATAACACTGGTAAGTGACGGATATAGTTATACGCCATTGTTCTGATCTGAAAGTCTATAAAGAAAAAAAATTAATTTGATTTTTTATATATTTTGAATTTATATTTAATTCTAAGCATTAGTTTTACAATATCCTTGGGCACAATATCATCCCAGATTACTTAAAAATAAAAAAAAAGACAATTAGGAAACCTCAGATCATGTTGACTTCAGACAACCGGAGAACACGCCAGGTGAAACACTATAGAGGTTAAAAAAAACCAGCAGATAAAGATAATAGTCTAGGAAAATAAAAACAAACAAACAAACAAACAAACAAAAAAGCGGGAAAAAAAGATATTTGGAAACGATAGTCAACACATTAGTCTCCCTGAAAATGAAAGTGAAACTTGACACGTGATTTTAAGGCGAAGTGCTGGGAGGTAGGTGTTATTGAATCATCCTCACACCAAATGCGTGTCACTGCAAAGACGAACGCAGGGTAAAAAACAAAAACGAAAGACACACACACACACACACACACACACACACACACACACACACACACACACACACACACACACACACACAAATAAAAAAGCGTGGATATAAAAAAAGTAAATGTTTTAAAGAAATAAATAAAGGAAGAGAATCAAAGAACGGTAAAAGGCTGTGATCAGGTTTGCAGAGTTCCTTTACTTGAGCACTTTTATTTTTATTTCTGATTTTTTTTTCGGGGGTTTTCTTTCTTTAATTTTCTTTTCTGTTACTAACGTCACAAAAGTCATTAATGCACTCAGGCATGTAGTCATATCAAAAAAAAAAAAAAAAAAAAAAAAAGATGGGGGGAAGGAAAAAGAATAGTAAAAAGGCAAAAAGAAACAAAACAAAACAAAAAAAAACAAAGAATAAAAAGATAAGAAAACAAAAGAAAACAGACAAACAAAAAACAAAAGAGCAAAATGCTCTCTAATGTATATGGCTCAAAGGATAAAGTCTGCACAAAGAGAACCATAAGGTCGGTCGTTCAACCACAAATGAAAATGGATACGGAATTCCGGCTAATGCCAGCATAATTGATGCTATTTATGTATATATTTCTAAGATTCTAAATCAGTAAATTATATATATATATATATATATATGTGTGTGTGTGTGTGTGTGTGTGTGTCCTCCCTCTTGTAACTGTATTCCAACAAAAAAGATAAATTATCGTTTTTTAGCAGAGCAAAACAAGTAGAAAATGAAACAATTTTCTGTTTAATCTCCGACTAAGTGACTATTGTATGGGGTCTGCTTCGCACTGAAAACTATCTATCTATCTAATTTTCTTTATATATATATATATAGGCGTGTTCTCCTGGTGTAATGGTTAAAGCGATGGACTGCGAAATCGTAGTAAGCGAGTTCGTACTCCAGTCACGCTATTACGTTCACTTTCGGGCAAATACCCTTGGGAAAGGTATGAACCCCCTTATCGTTCCAGCTATGGGTTAAATAGTACCACTACTGCTCTTCTAGGAGAATGGTTTTGGCATTAAATAACCTACAAAGGTTGATATGCCATTAAACAAACAAACCAAACCTTTATATATATATGAGTGTGTATACATATATACGAGGATCATTAAATAAGTTTCCAGACTTTTTCGTATGGGAACTTTTATTGATAGTACACACATGAAACTCTAGTCCCCTTCGAAGTAAGGGTCCATTGGAGTACATCACCTATGAGCTCGTCCCTGCTTGTCCAGAAGTGTCTGGCATGTCTAGATCGTCTAACTTGGATAGTTTTCGTGATGGGAGGTAGGTGGCCGTGTAGTTGGTGCCTTGTGAGGTGTTGCTGCCAGGACTTGTTCAATATTGCTCGCAACATTCTTGTGTAATTGCCGTCTAGCTTCTTTTCCAGCCGTTTTGTTAGCGTCCAATGTAGCGTCCAATATATATATATATATATATATATAGTTTTCAATATTTATAAGCAAAAAGAGTTCAATGTCTGTGATAGAGCATACTGAATCAGTTTTTCTAGTTTTATATGAAGTGTTAGTATTTTATTAAGCTTTCTGGCTTAGATGTATCACTAAGTCGTATGAATGGGGTACCCAATGAGATTCAATCTCACTCCTTGAGGTGTGTTAGTTCAGTTTGCTAATTATTACACCACCTGAGGTGCCCTTTAAGAAGCGGTCGTGTGTTATCACAACAAACATATTCACCCAGGTTCTTTCTGAGTAAGCTTTTGAAGTTTTTAAACGACGCTCGTATGTGTCTACGCAAGGAAAACCTATCAATCACCCATTACCGTTGAATTTGTGTCTATAAAATCCTAACTTGAATATAAACATGTATGTGTGTGAGCGTGTGTATTTCCTAGCCCCTCCACGTCAACAGGATGTGACACTAAGTCATTTTTAGGCGGGGGTTAACAGGCTTTACGTCAGAGGTTTCCTTCTCCTTGACTGCTTACCATAATAAGGTTAAAGCGCCCCAGTCTTCCCAATATATTTACCTACAGCTAAATTATACTATAGATGGATTTATTTCCAAAGGTCATTAGCACTATGTGTAATACAAACAGCCTCGTTCAGGATTTGGACTCATCTTGCCGTGTCCATTTCCTACGCTAATAACCATTACACACACACACACACACACACACACACACACACACATACACACACCTATTCATACATACATTTCTATAGACAAACACACACGCATGTGCGTCTGTTTATACGTAGTCAATGTTCTTATAAGAAAAATGATTTAAAAACAAAAATTTTAAAATCATGTTTCCGTTTTGTTGTTTCAAATTTCACGTGTTGCCAACCTTTCTGTCTGATGATACGTGAAACTTAGAGTTGCGGATTGAGCTAAACGCGTACCCTTGGTAGTCTCTTTAGTTGCAAAGTTTCTTTCGTACATTAATGTCGATAACGAGAAGTAAAAAAAAACTTTCACTTGACAGGTGAATGGCCTTGTAACACCCAGCCCAATGGTATTCATAAAATTACTTTTGCAAGTGACAATGTTGCCTGTGAAAGGGTTAACAGAGAGACCAAATAGAAGACTTAAAGGTATCGATTGTTTGATTTTATGTCTCGGATGAACCTTTGATAGATTTCCGCCCAATGCATATTCAATTTAGCCAATAGCGGTCATGATCAGACTGCCAGAATTGTGTAGATGATGCGTCCACGCTTGAAGTGGAATATTTTCCGTTTTAGACACGATGGTCTGGCATTTAGTTATTTAATCCCACAACCAACAGAAAACAAGAGGACGAAACGAAACATACTACGAGTAGTTACTGAAAAGTTTTCGGCCTAACCAAGAAAGGAATTACCTATATAGAAGTTTGTTGTTATTTATTTATTTATTAACTTATTCATTTTCAGTGGCAAATACATTTGAGAAAAAAAGGGTTAGGCTTGGTTTCTTTGTTTTAAAGGCATATTAGGCTTCGTGGGCTGTTTAATGCCAAAACCATCCTCGTGGAAGGAGAGTAGTGGTACCATTTAAACTAAAACTAGGAGTATAAGGGAGTCATTTTTTTTTATTTGGTTTCTTTGTTTAATAGCTTTATACTATTTAAACCATATCTTGGGGAAAAGGAGTTCCAACCTTTCCCAAGAGAATTAGTTCGAAAGTGAACGTAATAGTGCGACTGGAGTGTGAACTCGCTTACCACCAGGACGTGAGCCACTATGCTACGGCACCTTCCTCAAGAAACGATGAGCAAAGTGAATTGAACAGCAGGGATTAATTTATTGAGTATAATGTGACAGAAATGTGTGGAAAGTTGGATAATATTTCGTTCTCTCAATTTGAGAAAGTTCTTAAAAATGAAATAAAAGAACGAAATATTGCGCCTCTAAACCAGAATATATTGTATATTTCAGGACTTTAGGCCTGGGCGTCTCAAACCTTTAAATTATGCACATCTTGTAACCAAATTTAATTTCGCACCCTGTCGGTGTGGCTTAAAATATGCTGACAGTATTCCATGTCGAGGGCAGGGTTTCTGGGTCTGACACTAAACTGACTTTGATAATGAAACTTAATTCTGGAGTCCTGGCGAGTGTGGAGAACATCTTCAATAGCATTACTCCCAAGTCATCTCCAACCGGGAGAAGTTGTTCCCGTTATTGTCCCATCTATAGATGAAATAGGTCTGCTTGCAAATTATTTGTATTTCATACGAATACTTGATATCTATGTGTAAAACTTCTTAAGAAACGACTCTAAAGTATGAATAAAAACATACAATGTACCTCTAGGTATAAAATTATCCAAGATGGATTGACATGCCGTTAAAATCAATTAATCCAATTTAATTTTCATTCATCCCCAAATAAATTGAATATCAAACTACTGTTTTAGTTTCCCTTTTTAATAACCTTTGTTGGTTATTTAATGCCGATGCTACTCTTGTATAAAGATAGTAGTGGTACTATTAAACCCTTGGCTGGGAGATTAAGGGAGTTCATACCTTTCCCAAGGGTTTTTGTCCGAAAGTGGATGTAATAGCGCGAGTGGAGTTCGAACTCGCTAACTACGATTCCGCAGTCCAGCGATTTAACCGTTACACCATGAGGACCCCCACTTTAACTGTTTAATAGAATTTACACGAGAAAAGAATCAGTAAACTATCAAAGAAACACACCTTTAATTCTTGAATTATGTTCAAATGAGAAGTATGGGCTTGGTGGATAGTGTGGAGATCACTAATATTAGTTTGCAGGTTTATAAGTTGCTACTACAAATCAGCTCGTTCTATGTTCAAAGTGTTTCTCTGTTCAAACTACTTATTCATTCTAAACTGAATTGTTTAAAATAGAAACGTTGTGACATTGAAACTGCATACTTATGCTAAACTGAATTGCTTGAAATAAAATTGTTTTGACATCTAAACTGTGTCTATTGCCCAGTCGGTTGGGGCTGTAGAATACACCAACTGCTTCTCTTCAGAGGGTTAAGACCCCCCAATGAGAGTCCTAAATATGACACAAAGCAACCTGATAGGGAGGTTCAGGTGATGTTGGAGCTTTGGGGAATGCGGAGTAACCCTTCAATGCCATTGCGCCCAGATCCACTCTGGCCCGGAATGGTAGCACCTAATAGGGCCCAATCTATGGGTTAAATAGAACTAAATGCATACTTATGCTAAACTAAATTAGAACAGTTTGACAAATAGAATTGAAATAGAAATGTTTTTGATAAATAAATTGTACTTACATTTAAACAGCGTGCTTATGCTAAACTGAATTATTTGAAATGAAACTGTTTTTGACATTGAAACTCTACTTACACTGAACTGAGTTGTTTAATATAGAACTGTTTTGACATTTAACTGTGTGTAAACAAAATCTGTACTTATACTAAACTTAATTAGCTGAATTAGAACTGTTTGAATAAACTGAATAGCTTGAAATAGAAATGTTTTTGACAATTAAACTGCGTTCTCATGCTAAACTGAATTGTTTGTAATAGAACTGACTATTTGCATAAAATAGATTTGAAGTTGAATAACCTACAATGGTTGATATGTCATAAAACCAACCAACCGACCAAGGTCACAGGGTGCTGATAAGACCCGCTGTTACTAATTGGTCACCCATTTAAGTACTGAAAAGTTTCACCACTGCTTAACTGACTGGAACTGGTGATTTTTAGAGTGACGTGATTGTAAGTCAGGCACTTTAAGAGGTTGATTACAAAGTTTAATTTCACCTGGCGCCCAGTATAGATCAAAATTTCTAAACACGTTAAACGATCTTGATAATATATCGATCTAACAGGTTGGTTACTAAGCAGACACGATGACAATATAGTTGGAAACTTAGTGAGGATCTAACTCGCAACTAGAAATTATACAAGCTTGACTGCTATTGCTCTTCAGGATATGATATACTTGGTTATACGTAAGTGTGAGTTGTAATAACTCACGCCACTGTGCGAGACGGAGATCAGTAACTTGGTGTTTGCTTAGAAACAGCAAAATTTATTATACAT